>CAKZFG010000003.1:0-513075 GCA_936439885.1 Nowickia ferox | reverse complement strand
CTCTCAAAAACTTTTATATCCTTGACATCGTTTGGAAATGTCATTCCCTAGAAATTCAAAATCCTACCGCATTCCAGCGTAATGTTTGTGGCAGATATGTTTCTAATTCTATACGTTGATGGCAGGTACATTTTGTCTGCAGTATAGAAAGCTGCTATCACACACCATTTAAAACAATATATGTCATTATTTTTTATGTTGATGCAAGCTTTCTTCTGATCTAGCTCCACAGGTGTTTTTACGTGCAGAGATCCTGGAATCGGTGATGCTTTACTAATGTTTAAATCCAACCATTTTATTTGGATTAAAGTCCATCCAGAATCTCTCTCTTGGAACTCAGACATCTTTGTTTTTATAGATTCTATCTGAGCCTTTAGCGTATCACCTATGTCATCCGCTCTTGTCAAACGAACCATTTCCGTTATATGGAACATATCGTTCTCTGGCATTGTAGGATTCGCAGGTAATTTGTAGCGAGCTGTCAATTCCAAATTGAATTCCACTAAAAAGTGTTCAGCTAAGCTATAGTTTAGTAATTTCTCAAACATTACGCTTCCATCTCTTAAGTAGTTTTCGATATTTAACTCATTGTCGCCTTTTGGGAAGCGGTAGGATTGAATGCGACATTTAAACGCATAATATTGTTTCCAAAAAATTTATTTAGATTATTCTTATGATAATCTTTTCCGCAGTGGTTGAACGATTTCCTAGAACTTATTTCCACATTACACGCCTCGCATCTTAGTAGGGATCCCTCTTCAAGCCGCTGTATTTTTGATGTTTTATAATCTGCAGCAATCTTTCGTTTCGCTGCTTCTGTTGATGTGGATGGTGGTTCCTGCTCTTCATGTTGGCACTCATGGAGCTTACCATGTTCCTTGTTCTCAAATGTGGTTAGAGATACATGGCCGCAATATGTACAGGACCTATGTACCAGTAAATGGTTATTTAATTTTTGCATACGTGAGTATGCATTAGAGCAAACACTACACTTGAAACTCATTTTTTTTTTTTTAATTATATTTCCACTTATTTTGTCCTTTATTTACTATATTCAAACCTTTGTTCTTTATTTAGTATATTCAAACCTTTGTTTCTTATTTAGTATATTCAAGTTAAATTTTTTTTTTTTTTTACTTTGTTTAGTATATTAAATCCGTTTATAATATTATTTCCCACTTATTTATATATTGATTTGGTAACACTCCTTCTTTTCACTTTAATAAGCACGATCAAGACGAATGAAACTTGACTGACTAAGTTTAAAATGATCCACGATTGGACCTTTATACTCAAAATCAACAACAACAACATAATACAAACAAAATATCAATAGATAAGCTAATGCACATAAACATTGCATTTGTTCCCTCACTCCACACTCATATCCATACACACATCCACTCCTATCCATACATACATACATACATAAATACATACATACACGTGTAACGCTGACCAAATTCACTACATTTTCAACCCTTTCCTATTCCACTCATGATCGTTTACTTATAAAATCCTAACCCTAATTAACATATTTTCTCTTCGCACATGCACTCACAAATCTAGGAATTCGTCTCCTTTTTATGTATATCAGCACTAAAATGTCTAACAAAATTAAAAAAATATAATAAATAATTGAATTAACACATGCAAATTATTAAACAAAAATATCAACTAGAATTTTTACACGAACACCGGCCGATCAAACCCACACAAATTATTACATCCCGTTTACTTACATATAAAATGCTAACCCCAATTAACATATTTTCTATTAGCACATGCACTCACAAATCTAGGAATTCTGCTCCTTTTTACTATGAATCTCCGCACAGATATTTTTTTCTAACAAAATTAACAATATAAAAAATAATAATAGAATTTACATATGGAAATAATTAAACAAAAATATCAATTAGAAATTTTATACGAACACATGGCATGTGCCTTTACTAAATAACATACATATGAACATATTTTCCTAAATCATCAAATACGTTCTTTTTAATTCGATAAAACAAACTCATACACCAATACTCCCACTAATGCCTTGGCTGGCTCATCATCATCATCATACCTGTATACAAAAGAACCTATTGTTAGCCGTTACCATTCTCAAAGCATTCGAAAAAAAAAGTATGAAAAAAATCTTAACTTTTTTTGCTGCGGTTCGCGTGTATAACAACACAAAATACCTTTATCAATTCCAAATACAATTCATGCGTGCATACTATTAGGCGTTAAATACAAATCCCAACTCCATTTACTACTTAGCACCATAAGCCAAGCCTCATCGATTGGCACTTAACAATTCACAATCCGTTATTTTATCTCCTTTCTCCACTACTACCATCTAGACTTTTTTATCACACCAAAACTTTTTTAGCTCATCCAAAACCAATTTAAATAAATTTAATTACTTTTGGGTAAGCCAAAATGATCCAGACTTAGCAAAGTCACAACCCACTATTATCTTTCCTTTCTCCACTACTGTCATCTACACTTATCTAGCACACAGTTGCTTACCCAAAACCTATTAAGATAAATTTAATTACTTTTGGGGTAAACTCAGATACATTGATCAAGACTTAGCCAACTCACACACATTTCACCTATTTACCGGCGTTGCCATCTGGCATCAACATGCTTCATTTAGCAAATTCACTATCCTTTTTACCCTTTTTCATCTCACTATAGCAACGCTCACACCATTATTTAGCAAATACACACTCCTTTTATTCTTTTTCACCACCATATGGCAACTCTTATACCAATATTTAGCGAAGACACAAACCTTTACTGCCTACATCGCCCCCTAGTAGTGAAATTCGTTATCTATTTTAATTGCTTTCTGGGAGAACAAGCAATTCCTATATACTAATGTTATAATAAATGAAGTTACAATACATTCGATAATAGCACCGCTAATATACTTGAAAAATTATTATGGCTGTGGTTCTGGCCTAAAATATTTTGGCACCGAGGATTATTTACCGATAATCCAGGGGTAAGTGTAGCGGATATGATAGCTTCTCCTTGCCCAAGACCATCATGCGTGGTGAAAGCCACATCCTACTAGAGGTGGTGCTGTTACTAACAGAACATGATGGATCTAGACCAGAAAAGGTCGAAAAAAAATAACACTAATTTAGTTTGTAGTATTACTTAAATTTCAGCTTACTTAAATCTTAGAAACCTGCCAATTTAGAAATGGGAACCACAAATAGCCACAAAAATACGTTGATTGTCGCACAACGCTGTTATTGTGCATTGCCTTCAATACCGATTAGTGGCCCTACGTCGAATCGCTTGCAAAAGTGACACTTGACAACAATACTCAAAATGTACAAGTTGATTTGCCCATGACAAGTAAGATTGGTTAAAAATATGTACATGCAATATAAAATTTAAATTATTAAAATTTTAATATTTTTGTTGCTGAGGTGGTCACATTTTTCGCCAACATCTGGAACAGGATACCGAAAAACTTGCTTCCTTGACGAGAGTTAAAAATCAAGAATTACGCAATGAAAACTCAACGCAGTATTATATTAATTGGCTTCAATGCGAGTGATTTTTTAGCTGTACACAATTCGGCGATATCAAGGTAATACTCATACAAATTAGCTCGAAGAAATTGGTTTTAATTTTGTAATTTAATTGTTTTTATTTACAGCAGCTATCATCCAACAGCATTACAAATAATGATATCAATATGGCTATACAATTGTTAATAAGCAATGATAATGAAACTTAAGTAGTGCCGAAATGAAAACAACTCCCATCAAGACTGCTTTATTAAACACTCAACAAAAACAACTAATTATTGCTTTTACTCCTTCTAATCAATTTGTTCAATTGAAATTTACACCTCGACAATTGCAGTCTAAAATCTACACCCTGAAAACTCCAGTAGTAGCTGCAATGCCAAGTAATGGCTCATCGGTCCCTAGAATTTGCATATTTTTGTGTATATAGCTCTTTAAGTGTTTTCAATTCTTATCGTAATTCTAATATAAATGCTTTTCTTTGAACTAAAAACACTAAATTCAATTATTTATTTTTTATAAGTTTTTATTTGTGCTCAATGCAATGTTTCACTATTTTTTGTGCATTTATATAACTGCAATTTTACATTCCTTACTAATTTTACATTTTTTAAATAAACATTTTGGAAATGCAATAATAAATAATATAAAGTTATAATATAAATTGAATTCAACACACTTTACATGTTTATAATTAAAAAGACGGTAAATTGGTTGAATTGGTGAATTCCGTTAAATTTTTAGAATAATTTTAAGCCAATCCCCTAATCGTGGTTGGCATATTTTGACTTTGACCACGATGTTTTTGTAATAGATTTAACAACACCGCAACATTTGTGATCGGACCAAAATGTCGTAGGCGAAGTTGAAATACGTCAACCACAATAAGGCCCAGTATAGTTGACAAAAGGACCATTGCAAAAAGACATCACACCTTTTATCGTTTTCAACTCGTTTTTCATCTTATATCTGAATAGTTCAAGCAAATACAAACAAAATATAGGGTGTTTTTTTAGAGGTATAGAACTTCGAATTGAAATAAAACACAAGAAAATCGTTTTAATGTCCATCAATTTGGCTTTATTGGAAGGATAATTTTATGCCATTAACGTTTAAATATGATTTCGGGCATGTAGCCGCTGCGGCTGGCTCGAATAAAGCCAATTCTACAGGTCCAATTTTCAACCACTTTTTCGAGCATATGGGGCCGTATGTTGGCAATAACGCCACGAATGTTGGCTTCCAAGTCCCCTAACGTTTCTGGTTTGTTGGCGTAGACGAGCGACTTCACATATCCCCAAAGAAAATAATCCAATGGTGTCAAATCACACGATCTTGGTGGCCAATTGACAGGTTATCCATGGTTAACCGAATTAATTGCTCTGATGGACGATTATGTCGACCATAAAATGGACGGAGCTTGCGGTAAACTTCGCGAACTGAACCATTATTTTCGAAATAAATTTGCACGATTTGCAAGCGTTGTTCTTTTGTCAACCTGTTCATGATGAAATGGCAAACCAAACTAAATATTAATCACTTGACAGCTGACAAAATGGCCGCCAGTTAAAAAAGTGATGCCAACTTAAAGTTCTATACCTCAATAAAAAACACCCTATATTAACAAATTTCATCGTTTAAACGTTTGTGAGAAAGGCTATAAAAATATTTCAGATATCATTTGTGTATCGAATAATTCCACACCCGTATTATGTATTTTGAATACAATATATTTCAGCTTAAAAAATTTATTCAACTTTGCATTAAAGCAACTGTGTACATTTCACACATATATTTTTACTTATTGACTTAAACTAGGTATATTCACGCAGGTGTTTAAAAACAATATCAAATAAAAATATTACTCCGTGCACAAGATTCTTTTATACTTTTTGAATTTTTATCTTTAATGGGAGTTTATTTTTTGATATCTTCCCAGAGATGTTCAATAGGGCTGAGGTCTAGAAACTGAGCAGGACACGATACATCGCCCACCCTGTTGTCTGAAAACCACTCCTTTGCTAGTTTACTGGTGTGTTTGGGTCATTATCTTGTTGGAATACCCATTTCAGTGCCATATTCTATTCTGAATATGGAAGCATCACTTCGTTCATTGTTTTCATATAAAAATATTTATCCATTATTCATTTTATCTGATGTATTAGACGAACTCCACTGTATGAAAAAGGTCCCCATATCATTACTTATGCGCCACCATGCTGAAATGATTTTGTATGATTTTTTTGTATACTGTACCTAGCATTCTTTAATTTTGAATTTTTTCGAAGATCTTTGCTCTTCAGAATACACAGAAAAAAAAGATTTGTAAATACAATTAATTTATTTGTGAATACAATTAAAATATTATTTAAAAAGGCACCTACAACGATTTTTGTAAATACAAACACACATTTGTAATATCAGAAAACAAAATCAACTCAATTATACCCAATTAAAATGATTGTGTTATTGACAATTGAGTTGTTAACGAAAAACAAAAATTTTTAATGAAATTTTTTTCCAAATTCTAATGTGTGTTTTTTGTTAGTTTTTTTTAATTTTTATTTAGAATTTGGTTTCTTGTTACATTTTAAAGTTATGCATTTTTCCACACAACCTTCGAAGCTAAATGTGTTTGGGATGAGTCGAACCGGCAATCTCTTGACTAATAGACTAACGTGCTTACCACTCAGCTAAAGAGCAAATCGTTTTGATTATGCAAATAATGAATACACGCAAACATGATTTCTATGTTTCTTCTACATGTGCGCTTTGCGTTGATATAATTTAAAAATGACATTGTTGAGTTAAAAAAAAGAATCCACGACGTTTTCCGGCTTCTTGTCGGAATTCACACGTATACAACACGAGCAATCAAAAAATACAACAACAATAGCACATGACCGCGTTTGGTCAATCAACAAGCAAGATAAACACCAACACAAAGAAATTAATGTTGTATTAAATTAATGACAAATATTGTTGAAATTAAAATTTTTTTTCAATAACATGGGTTTGTTGAACATAATTCTTGTCTATTTTTTTCTGTGTAATGTTTTCATCGTCCAAATTGATGTATAGTTATGCAAACTTACTTTTCACTTTTTTTATATTAAAAAGTAATGTGATTTTTTATTTGAAAGAAATTTCATCCTACTTCTATTTTTTTTGATACACTCATCTAAGTGGACAATTTAAAAATTAATTAAATATATTATACACAAAAGACTTTTCGTACAATTCGTTTATGAATTTTGCATCTTAGATTCCATAAAAAAATCCGTTATAAGTTTTCGCAGTTTGAAAGCTTCCAGATTAACGACTTTTGTTTCGAAAGATATTTGGCTGCAGCACTCCCATTATATTGAACACAGCTGTAATTATTTCCAAATACTTCTTTTAATTTTCGGTTTTAATAAAAGTTTATCAGTTAAAGGTTCTCACTGAACCTTCGTAGTGAACAGACTTATTAGCCGAGTTTTTTTTCATATTTGTACAATAAACATTGTACAAACTAAACAAACAAAAAATCATACAAAAAATATTCGTAATACATAATAACCATAATACGTATTAACTTTGATAAATAAGCAAAGCAAATATTGCTGATATTTTTTTAACATAGCAAGAAACAAAAAAACTAAAACAAACAAAAAACCGCAAACAAAGTGCCCTTGAGGAATACTCTATATGAGTACCTCAAATACAAAAAATTGTGAAGTGAGTTCTAACGGCAGAAATGCCTATTTTACTGTGAGTTCTGAAGCTCTTAATGTTAACAATAAAAATAAAAAATCTGATGATAGTCTTTTTCTAACGGCAAATCCACTTTTTCGTCAGCGATCAACTTCGCGTTGTCCAATGCCAACTAGTGATTTGTTAACATTACAATTGCCTAGTACTTCTTCATATAAGTCCGCGATATCATCCCCTTCGGGCTCGTGTACATCACTTAAAAAATTTATCACTACAGATAACAGTAGCACTAAACCCAAGGTCCAAGTCGGAATGGACAGATATATGACTGTGGTAAAGCGTGGGCGATGCGCAAATTCTTAAAAAATTCCATCTGCTTCAAAGATGTCTACGGATAACAGCGCATCATCTACTAATCCTCAAACTCGGTTTTCATTATTGCAAGACAATAACTACAACCCGCTGCATCATCGCAAAATTCTTTTAAGCTACCACCTATCTATCTGAGAGAAAAAAACTCTAACCGTCTTCTAAAAAATCTATTGTCTTCCATTGGTGAAAATACTTTTCACATCATTCCAATTAAACGAGGTAATATTGATGAAACTAAGATCCAAATATATGATGAAAAAGGTTTCCCAAAAATTATTAGTTAATTTGAAAAAACAAAACAAATTTTTACACTTACCAACTTAAAAGAAGTAAAATGTGCTCTTATCGACAAAGAATTTAAGGTTAAAAGGTTACTAATATATTTAACAGAGAAAAGGTCCCCCTATTTCGGGTCGAACTGGAGCCGAATGACATACAATTGAAAACAAATGAAACCCATCCAATTTATAGCGTAAAGTTTCTCTTACACCGAAAAATGACAGTTGAAGAGCCACGTAAGCGTTCAGGTACCGTACAGTGCCACAATTGCCAAGAATATGGCCAAACAAAAACTTACTGCAAATTACCTAGAGTTTGTGTTATCTGCGGTGAATTGCACGGTTCTGCTAGCTGTACGAAGCTTAAAGATCAAGCTGAAAAAAAATTTAGTAATTGTGGACATTATCACACCGCTATCTACAGAGGATGTCCTGTATATTCTTTCGGTAAACAGACTATGGGACAAAAACCTAAATTAGCTCCAGCTCAATCAGCAAACGCTTTCTCCGCCAATTTTCCTCCAATGAGCCAACCAATTACTTCACGTGTATCATATGCCGATGCTCTTAAGACAAATTATTTTCCCACGCAGGAAGTATCCCCACCAAGTAATTCAACAAATGCTAACAAAAACTTTAATTTCAGCCGCCTTGAACCCTCTATTGATAATCTGGTACAAAGTATAAACAACTTTACTACAAATATGACTAGCATGATGCAAGAAATGCTGCGAATGCAGAATACTCTGCTTTAAGCATTAATTAACAAGCCATGAACACGTTAAAAATATGTTTCTGGAACGCAAACGGCATTCGCCAACACAAAAATGAGCTCGAGCACTTCCTTCCGGAAATAAATATTGATGTAATGTTGGTTTCTGAGACTCATTTGACTTCGAAAAGCTTATTTAAAATGAATGGCTACACCTTATATGATACTAAGGACCCTAGAGGAAGAGCATGCGGTGGATCAGCAATTTTAATAAAGTCAAGACTCAAGCACTATATTCTTGATAACATCTGAGCAGAACATTTACAAGCACCTAATATTTGTGTTGAAAATTTTTGTACAAATTTCGTTATATCATCAATTTACTCCCCTCCAAGATTCTCAATCACTGAGGATGAATACGAGAATTTCTACAAATCTCTTGGGCCTTGTTTCGTAGCAGCTGGAGACTACAATGCAAAACATACGTTCTGGGGTTCACGCCTTATTACACCTAGAGGAACAGCGTTGTTCAACACAATTTCAAATATGGGCTTGGACGTCATTTCGAGTGGAGAGCCCACTTACTGGCCTACAGACATACAAAAAACTCCGGATGTTATAGATTTGGGAGTCATGAAAAATATTTCTAGGCATTTAGCGAAGCTTCGATCGCTATATCTCTCCTCCGATCACTCTCCGACTATCTTTACAATCTATAACTCACTTAGAAGTGATTTACCTCACCCATATGTAAAGATGATCAATCGTGTTAATTGATTGAGATTAAAAAAATATCTTAGTAGTCATTGCACGGAAAACATATTGCTAAGAACATCCGATGATATTGAATCTAACATTGCGCATCTTAACGAAAATATTAAGCAGGCTGCTGAACATGCTATTACCTCCCACCCGCAGACTAGGTTTAACAGAATTTATTCTATGGATATTGAACGTCTCGTATTTAAAAAAGAAGAGCCAGAAGGAAATGGCAACAACACAGATCACCACAACATAAAATCAGGTTTAAAGAGTGCACTAAACGACTCCAAAAGTTGCTTGCATCTGAAAAAACTGCATCTCTTAAAAATTATCTGGAAGGTCTTGATGTTACACCAGCATCTAATTATTCTTTGTGGCGCGCTGCGAGGAAGCTTAAAACACCCGTTGAGTTTAAACCACCCCTGCGCACTTCTACCGGAGGTTGGGCAAGAAACGATACTGAAAAAGGTAACATATTTGCTGAGCATTTAAAAACCGTATTTACCCCAAACACATGTATGGGTGTTGCTGATTTGCCATGTGTAGTTGCTCTACCCCCTCGTCCCTTAAAGTTTAAGATGCGTGATGTACAAAAACTAATTGCTGAACTCAACCCAAAAAAAGCTCCGGGTATTGATGAAATTAGTAATAAGATGCTGATGAAGTTGCCTCGTATTGCAATTAGAATTCTGCTATTCATTTTTAATGCCATTTTACGACTGGAGTATTATCCACACCACTGGAAGCTTGCGAAGGTCCAAATGATTCCAAAGTCAGGCAAAGATCAAAGACCAAGGCTGAGTCATACAGGCCAATAAGTTTACTGTCAACAATGCCAAAGCTCTTCAAAAAGCTAGTTATGATAAAATTTACCCCAATTCTAACTGATAATGCGTGCATACCGTATCATCAATTTGGTTTTAGAAGTCAGCATAGCACCATTGAACAAACGCATAGATTGTTTCAATTTGTAAGAAGAACATGTGAAGAAAAGAAATATTGTTCTGCCCTCTTTATTGATGTTTCTCAGGCATTTGATAAAGTGTGGCATGAAGGCCTAATTTTAAAATTGGAGACATATCTACCAATAAACATTCTCAATCTTTTACAATATTATATTCTTGCCCGAAAATTCACTGTTGTGGAAGGAGACTTCATGAGTGTGCCCGAATCAATCTCATCCGGTGTGCTACAGGGGAGTATTTTGGGACCAGTTTTGTATTTGATTTATACTTGTTATATGACCTTGAGCAGAAATATCAGTAGATTAGTAATGGGGACCTGAGTCCAAGTTTGGGAATTCAAAACCGGGGAAAATAAAAACCATGGCAACCCTGTTACAAATTGGGGATTTTGGGTATTTTTATACTGAGATTTCGATAGGCTGGTTGTGTGTGTGTGTGTGAGTTTGATTCTTTCTATGTAGATATGTATGTGTGCATGTATATATGTACTTGTGTATACAGCTTTTGTCATTGTAGAGAAACGTTGTGCTTACAGTAGATGGATGTGTCTGTGAGTGTTTGTATATGTATGTGTTTGTATGTGTCTGTGAGTGCATATGTGTGCGTTTTTGTATTTACTTGTATGTTTGCCAGTATCCACTACTTTTGTTGTAGTTACAGACAAACATTATACCCTGTAGGAAATGTTTATGTTGAAAATGTACTGACTCCCTTTTGACTTTGTAACCAGTACTACTCTTTAATTATTCCTCATGCAATGCTTCGTGCTATAGACATAAACTAGACATAGTGACTACTTAGTTGTTATGGGAAAATGGAGACATACCAACCAGACAGTTAGTTACTTGTACATTTCTATAATTTAGGTACATACAAATGTATGCATATTGACAAGTTGTTGACAATTCCACCACAAAGACTTCATACCTGTTTCCTCTTCTTCTTTTATACTGACGGGTAGAAGAAAGCTTATTATACTACAATTGTCACTAGAATTTTAGTGTTGACACAAAGGCACTTGGTCCCAGTCTGACTGCAGGGTAGTAACAAGGGATCTGTGTATTTGTGTCTATGTAGTGATCGTTATTTGATTGACTTTGGTTTGCTCCTCTGAGTTTTCGTTACTTTGGGTATGTATGATTATTATTGTATGTATACATTTATTTTTGAGGGCTCTGGGGAAATAATATAAAAGCTGTAGGTAGTGGCAACCCTGATAGATGTTTGGAATGGAGGGGGATAGGGAATGCATTTGGTAATGTATGTATGCATGTTTATGTTGTTGGATTAATGTATGTGATCGTATCTATTTTTGCTTTGCAGAATATCATTGCTTGTGTGAATTACATCAACACTTCTTCATACATATTTACAGATATGTGTATATATGTTTTCTACGCTATTGGCATTGCTATTCTTATGGAGATAGAAAAATATTGTGTTGGCATAGGTTTTATATGTACAAGTACATTTCAGATATTAAATATTTTAAGTCTCATCAGGTTGACAAGCAGAGTTTTATGAATAGGGTTAATTATATTTTTATTTTAGTATTTTTTACTTTAGCAAAAACTTATAGAAGGACATGCGCTCACGTGCCCCGATTCTCATATGAATTGTGGGGATGTGTGTATGTGTGTGTGTAAACGAATTTCATCATATGTCGTAATACCATCAGAGAAATTAGATTTGATGACTACTACGCGATTCTCATGTAACGTATATAAGTAAAAAATGTAGATTATCATCAGTTACTTTGATATCTCAATAAGTCACAACATATTTTCTAAACCAAATTTTTAAAGTGTTTGAAAACAATAAAAAAAAACTACAAAAGTGTTAAAACTAATTATTGTTTGATAAACAAGTTTATTGTGTATAAAGAAAAAATAATAATAAATTGTTTATAAATAAAATAATTAAATAAATTGTTTATAAATAAAATAATTAAATAAATTGTTTATAAATAAATAAATTATAAACAAATAAATAAATAATAAAAATAATTAAATAAAATGAATACCGCAAGTTGTCCAATCTGCAATAAAGTCTTTATGACTCAAACAAAAGTAAATGAGCATATAGAAACACACACCTATGCTAGCCAGTCGAAGGCTATATTGGGAACTAGTAAGCTAAATATTAACAACAAATATTGTGAGGATTATGATGAGATGATTCCATCAAATGGTTGTATGGCTCACGTCAGAACCATAAAACACAAAAACAGATGTCAGCAAGAAAGGATCAGCGATTTTCTCACTAGAAGAATAAGTAACTTCAATGGGAGGATCGAGACATATATTCTCCTCAACAAAAATGTGGGCGTCTTGTTTCCGGAGGAGTTTCTCGCATCTGCAAAGAGCTCCATAGTAAAATAACTTAATGAACGTAGTAGGACACATACTACGTTTAAATTTAATATGGAGCTGACATGTGATTATATGAAAATGGTGAATGATGAGATGAATGTTAGCCAACTTGTACACATCTCAAAGATGATGTTGGTGACCCTCTCTGATGACATAGAGGAGATATACAAAAAACAGTCCGATGAACTTAGAGCCAAAATGGAAGAATTTCAAGAGAGGGATAGCGGATAGACCTTGATTTCAATAAATTCCCTTGAAGTTAATATAAACAAGGCGTCCATAATAAGAGGATCGAATTTTATCCCTCTCCCAAAAAATATTGCAGCCAAGCATGCATGCATAAATATCCAGAAGTCTGATGTTTATTGCATTAAATGGTGTCTCATTGCGGCTTTGCACAAAAATAGCGGTCTGAATCCTAAACAACGGAAAAACTTTAAAAACTATAATATAACAAACATTCATATGAGAATATTAAATTAGGAGCAATTGTGCTCAATTTTGAAGGCCTTGAGTTTCCACTCCCATTGAAGCAGATAAAACAGTTCGAAAACCAAAATGATCTGAGCATCAATGTATTTGGCCATAATGGCACATCGCTTATAGGACCATACTACATAACAAAAGAAGAAAAACACATTCATATTAATCTCTTATTGCTCCAGTCCAATGAAAACTTCCACTATGTACTCATCAAGGATATATCAAAGTAAGTTTCATTTGTGCATTTATGAAAAATCTGCTTTCATCTCTATTTAAAAAGTTAATTCTATTGTTATATTTATTTATATCGTATTGGTATTTTCTATATTTTCTTCAGACTCCTTCGTTCCAGCATAACATCACACATAAGTAAGATCATGATATGCAACACCTGCCTATATCATACACATGATGATTATGTGTATAATCATCATAAAAATGTTTGTGGGAAAAAAGTCATCAGAATGCCAGAAGATGAATCTATTATCAAGTTTAAGAACTACTACAAACAGTTAGATGTACCATTTGTAACCTACGCGGACTTTGAGTCTATTTTAGTTAAAGTTGATAATGCTGTAAGTAAAAGCACCACAAATGTACAGAAACATCATGCTTGTGCATTCGGTTATTTTATTAATTGTAGTTTCAAGAGAGAAAATAATTTATATAGACATTATTTTGGTGAAGATTCGGCGAATATATTTATCAAAAAAATTGTTGAAGATTGTACAGATATTTATTTAAATTATTTACTTAAAGTTAATGTTCATAACCCCAATAAAAATAGCTCAATATAATAATGCAAAAAATTGTCATATATGTAAGAAAATATTAAATAACGATAAAGTTAGAGATCATTGTTATCTTACAGGCAATTATCGTGGGGCAGCTCATAGTGAATGTAATTTGAATTATAAAACACCTCAGTTTATACCGGTTATCTTGCATAATCTTTCCGCATATGATATACACCTATTTTTCAAAGAACTTTCTTCTATAAAATATTCTACAATAAAAGTGATTCCCCATTACACAGAGAGTTATATTTCTCTTTCAATTTTCATCAGATTAGATGAAAAATATGGATTCGAAATAAGGTTTATAGACTCGTTTAGATTTATGGCTTCGAGTTTAGATACGTTAGCGAAAAATCTTGATGGCAATGATGAAGCTCATTTCAACCTGATTAGAAGAAAGGGTGTATTTCCGTACTCTTACATGGATTCCATGACTAAGTTTAAGGAAATTAAACTCCCTAGTAGAGAAGAGTTCTTCAATATTCTAACGAATGAAGAATGTGATGTAGTCCAGTATGAACATGCTCAAAAAATATGGAGAGAGTTTAACTGTAAAACCCTCCTTGACTATACTGAACTCTACTTAAAGACAGACGTTCTTCTTCTAACCGAAGTGGATGAAAATTTTAGAAAAATTTGTAGAGCTATATACGATTTGGACCCCTGTCACTATTATACAGCACCAGGTTTATCTTGGGATGCAATGTTGAAAACCACAGAAGTTTCACTGGAACAGTTCACTGATTCCGAAATGTATATGTTTATGCCAAACGGAATTAGAGGTGGACTAGTTCAATGCTCGCAAAGATATTCGAAGGCGAATAACAAATATTTGGAAGATTTTGATGCATCAAAACCATCAGAATTTCTTGTATATTTAGACGCTAACAACTTGTATAGTTGGGTGATGTCGGAATATCTTCCTTGCGGTGAATTTGAGTGGGTATGTGATACTGATTTTGATGTTAGAAAATTTTCTGATACTGCAGAGTATGGGTACATTTTGGAAGTGGATATATATTATCCCGATTCGGTGCATGATCTACATAATGATTTGCCATTTTGTCCCCAAAATAAGCCTGTGGTTGGATCCAAAATCAAAAAATTAGTTGCAGACTTACACTCGAAAACAAATTACACCATACACTATAGAGTTTTAAAACAAGCCATTTCAAATGGCCTCATCTTAAAACAAATCCATAGAATACTCAGATTTAAGCAATCCCCTTGGCTTAAAAAATATATTGACTTAAACACATTTTATAGGACAAATGCTAAAAATAATTTTGAAAAAGATTTCTTCAAACTTTTAAACAATGCTGTTTACGGGAAGACAATGGAAAACATTGAAAAACGCAGGGACATTAGAATTACGTCATCTTGGAAAACAACAAACAGGAGTCATTTAGGTCTCAGAGCATTAATTACGAAACCAAATTTTAAGCAGTTGACAAAATTTTCTGATGATATGTATGCGGTAGAGTTAGAAAAAATGGAACCACTATATGATAAACCCATATATGTTGGTTTCACAGTACTGGAGTTATCAAAGTGGATAATGTATGACTTCCATTATGGCTTCATGAAGCCTAAATTTGGAGAGAACATTTCTCTCAACTATATGGATACTGACTCATTTATTTATTCAATTAAAACTGATGATTTTTACGATGACATCCGTAATGTTATTAGTTTGAATTTTGATACGTCAGAATATCCTAAAGATAATCAATTTCGTTTGCCGCTACTCAATAAGAAGGTTTTGGGAATGATGCAAGATGAAAACAATGGGGATATAATGACAGCGTTTGTTGGTTTAAGAGCAAAAATGTATTCTCTGTCGACTCTTCGCTCGGAAGCTGTTAAAAAATCAAAAGCGGTCAAAAAGTGTGTAATTAAAAAGTGGTCCATTAATGATTACAAAAGTTGCTTATTCGAATCCAAAATTATCTCGGATGAAATGTTTTTGTTTAGATCTAAAACACATCAACTATATACCCAAAAACTACATAAAATAGCACTTAGCTTTTCTGATGACAAAAGAAATATAATGAAAGATAAAATAAAAACGCGCGCTTGGGGACATTACATAGACCGAAACAATGAAACAATGGATGTAGAATAGAATGATTCCTACTAAATTGCATGTAAGATGCCAACGAGAATTTAATTTTGTACTAATTGTATTTATTTATTAATATATTTTTTTAATTATTTATTAATTTATTTATTATTTACTTATTTGTTTATTAATTTATTTCTTTACTTATTTATTAATTTATTTATTTATTTATTTATTTCTTTATTTATTGTTTATATATTTGTTTATGAATGTATCTATTAATTTTAGTATTTTATTCACCCAAAAGCATGTTAAAATTGAATGGTTTAAAACTTTTATCTTTTCACCTATACCTAAATTATATGTAAATAAAAATAAAATCTTAGATTAATGATGTATTTAACTTTTTATATCTGTATATTTTTATTTATACATAGAGTTGAATTTGTATTAGTACTAAGATTTTTAAGAAAAACTGTTAAATAAAATATTGAAAAAATAATAAAATATGTAAATGGTTTTTATTTCAGCTTAAATTTACTAAATAGAAATTTTAACTACAAATGTCTACATTTTTATATTTTGCTTATCTATTGGTTTTAATGGGTGTTTTTTATTGAGCTATAGAACTTTAAGTTGGCATCACTTTTTTAACTGGCGGCCATTTTGTCAGCTGTCAAGTGATTAATATTTAGTTTGGTTTGCCATTTCATCATGAACAGGTTGACAAAAGAACAACGCTTGCAAATCGTGCAAATTTATTTCGAAAATAATGGTTCAGTTCGCGAAGTTTACCGCAAGCTCCGTCCATTTTATGGTCGACATAATCGTCCATCAGAGCAATTAATTCGGTTAACCATGGATCGTTTTCGCACTACGTTTACTCTATGTGATAATACGCATCCGCAGAGACGTCTAACAGTGCGCACCGGATCTAACAGCAATAACCGACTATTTTGTTCCCGAATTGGATGGCATGAATGTGGATGAGTTGTGGTTCCAACAAGACGGCGCTACATGCCACACAGCGCACGTCACAATCGATTTATTGAAGGAAACATTCGATGAGCGCATAATTTCGCGGAATGGACCTGTCAATTGGCCACAAAGATCGTGTGATTTGCACCATTGGATTATTTTCTTTGGGGATATGTGAAGTCGCTCGTCTACGCCAACAAACCAGAAACGTTAGGGTTCTTGGAAGCCAACATTCGTGGCGTTATTGCCAACATACGGCCCCATATGCTCGAAAAAGTGGTTGAAAATTGGACCTGTAGAATTGGCTTTATTCGAGCCAGCCGCGGCGGCCACATGCCCGAAATCATATTTAAACGTTAATGGCATAAAATTATCCTTCCAATAAAGCCAAATTGATGGACATTAAAACGATTTTCTTGTGTTTTATTTCAATTCGAAGTTCTATACCTCTAAAAAACACCCTGTACTTCACTAGAACAAAAAAAATTTCTTTTTGTTTATTTGCAAATTTTTGTTGTTTGTTTTCATATCGCTTAAACATGCACAGTTTTGTTATCTTTGAAAGGTTCTACGCAAGAGGAATTGAATTTCACAATATTATGAAATTCCGTTAAATTTCATTAGATACTTTCTTATCGACACCAACTGCTTTAACACCATCTCATCCATGTTTGCTAATAGAAAATAGCAGATCAGGTATCAGATCGGCTTATCAGGACCTGGTCTGGTTTCCAGATCAGCTTATCAGGACCTGATCTGGTTTTCAGATCAGCTTATCAGGACCTGGTCTTGTTTTCAGATCAGCTTATCAGGACCTGGTCTGGTTTTCAGATCAGCCTTTTAGGACCTGGTCTGGTTTTCAGGTCAGCTTATCAGGACCTGGTCTGGTTTTCAGATCAGCTTATCAAGTATCAGATGAGGTTATAGCAAATAGATGTTTCAAGTTTAAAGTTAGATTAATAACTAAAGTATATTTTTATGTACAGTAGTTTATATAGTTATGAAATAGTCAAATTGCTTTCTGTAGCGACCATCATTTAATTCATTATCTGTGCTTATATTAAAAATTCCATATTTATCCTTCCAACACTTTATAAATTTCTTAAACTTATAGACGTGCTTAATATTTTTCTTACTTATACATTATAATAACATTACCATTGGCTCTTATTAAAAGCTTACAGCTGAATTCATAAAAATTTTAAACAACATTTCGAATGTTGTTTAAGCAAGATTCACTAAAATTGTATTCGTAATAGAATTTTAGCTTAAAAACGTTTTTTAAACCTGGGGTAAACCACCAGATTTTAAAATTTACTGCATCCATATTTAAAATAATTTTGAGTTGACCTTGTTATAATTTTGCTTCGTGTTTATTTGCATTTTTAACTTTGCCTGCATGTATGTATGTATCTATGCATGTGTGTATTAGGAATTATGCTATAAGTTTAGCACAAGCAGAATGAGTCATCATTCTTATGTCGCCCAATGCAAAAATATACACGTATTGCTTCTCATGCGCAACAGCGTTAAATATTGTAATTGAATCATTGAACCTTGATTGAAATGAAATTGATGAAATTAATTTCTTCAGATATTCATATTTGACTTGATATAGATATTTTAAGTATAAATTAGGGATGCAACCTATACTGATACCGATACCGATATATCGGCGATACTGCTGGTTTTCCGATATATCGATATCGGCGATATTTTACTGTCGATACGCCGATACTTTTTATATTTTTCTTTAGAGTTTTTTGAACAAAATATTCAATTTTCTACTCTTTTTTTTTGCATGACAACTATGAGAAATAACATGCAGAACATAAAATCAAAACAGAATACATAATGAAATTGTTTCTTCTATTTTTTTTTTTTTTGCACCATAAGATTTAAGATTTTTTTTTTTTAAAATAACAACTGACGTCTCAGCCCCTATGTCAACATGTACAAATTTTGACATACGAACCTCTAATTTGCGCAAAAAAAGAATAAAAACTGTGCTTATAACATCACCACTTTGAATACGTCTTGATTTTCTTTTATTTATTTATGCACGCGATGATTTAGTTCAGCGATGTAAAAGTTTGTACAATTGTCCTTCTTTTACAATTGTACTTTTGAGTACATTTTGTAATGAAACTAATATTAATTGTTGAGTTTATCTACATATCGTCACAGAAAATGCAAAAAGCCCTGTCTAATGTTTTAAAAGTTTTACAGGGGAGCATAAAACTTGTTTCAATGAAATATAAATTGACAATTAGTGTAAAATGTTATAATGCAAGTTAAAAGGGCCAACAAATTTATAGATGTATTTATTGTAAAATTTTTTACTTATTGTCAATATATTAATTTATTCTTAACTTATTGTCAATATATTAACTCATTCAAACAAGTTTTAAGTTTCAAGTTTTTTAAAGACACAGTCCTCCCTACACCTCGCAAAAGTTCTGATAAGTCTACGAGAAGTACTCGCCTTTGGAGCGTATGTGAAAAAATTATAAGAGAATCCGAGGAGGATGAGCCTCTATCCATCCTAAGCTGTGGTTCTGCTAACGAAGAAGTCGAGAGATATCTTAGATCTCCTAATATTCCTAGAGACGCAGACCCTCTTGTTTACTGGCGCAATGACATATCCTACCCAAACTTAAAGAAAATGGCGCAGAAATATTTAAGTTTTCAAATGAGTTCTGTCGCATCTGAGAGACTATTTTCCACTGCAGGTCTGCTTCAAACGGACTTGAGAAATCGTCTATCTCCGCCAAATTTGAGAACACTTTGTTTTTTAAACAAAAATCTTATTAATATCAATTTTAAATATTAATGTTTTGCAATGTTTTTATAATTTTAATTTAATTTTAACATGATCTCAAATTTAATTCTTTTTTTTAAGTCTTATTAATATCAATTTTAAATCTTGAGCCAATCTAAACTGAATGCCAACGTTTATTTTGTAAAATCATAAATATTGCAGACGTTTTGTTGTTTAAAAATTTGAAGTTGAGAAACTGAAATGTACTGAAAATTTTGATGATTTGAATGGCTCATTAATAAACACTGTTATTTTGTATAATAGAAGAATTACTCTACTTGAGTTTTGTTAATTTTTACTTGAGCTCAATTTAAATATGCGTATCGGTATCGGCGATATTTATTTTTGAGTATCGGATCGGCGAAATGGCGTATCGTTACATCCCTAGTATAAATAGATATTTTCAAATTTGAGTTAGTAGTGAACTGGGCATTCTGTGGCAATTAAAATTTTAATTACCCAAATTTTAAAATTCTTGGAAATTTGTGAAATTTGATACCTACGAGGGTGGTTCAATAAATCCGTTCAATTTTTTGTTTACATTAGGAGGTTTTTTTTGTTTACATTAACTGTTTTTTGTTTACATTAGTTGTGTGAACGGGTGATTTGTTTTTGTGGTGGCATTAATTGCATGTAAACGGGTGATTTTTTTTGTGGTAATAGATTAAAAATCATGAAATTGATTTTTCCATGGGTGTCCTTTGTCATTGTAATGGGTAAATAAGCTTTAAAATTTCAATCTATGCCGTATGCCCAGTTCACTACTACTAACTCAAGTTTGAAAATATCTATTTATACTTAAAATATCTATATCAAGTCAAATATGAATATCTGAAGAAATTAATTTCATCAATACATATAATTTAGGTATAGGTAAAAAGATAAAAGTTTTAAACCATTCAATTTTAACATGCTTTTGGGTGAATAATAATAATAATAATAATAATTAATAGATACATTCATAAACAAAACAAATAAAAGTATATAAACAATAAATAAATAAATTAATTAATTAACAAATAAGTAAAGAAATAAATTAATAAATAAATTAATAAACAAATAAGTAAATAATAAATAAATTAATAAATAATTAAATAAATTACCCCTATTCTGCATTTCGATTACGTCTCCGCATTCAGTTCCGTTACGATCGAAAATTGGTATTCTGCAGAAAAACGGAATCGAAAGAATAAGAAGAAGATAACAATGTTTACAAAATCAATTGTATCAATGTGGAAATGAAACAGCAGAATAAGCAAGTCTGTTATCATTTTCATAAGCATATGTCAAATTTAATAAAACAAGTTCTATGTATAATAAAGTAAATTGTTTATAAATTTAATAAAAGAAAAATATTGAAATAAAATAAAAAAAGAAAAAAGTAAAAATAAGTTTTGCATAAATATATAAGTGTGTATAATCTAGTCAAGCTGAAATTAACTAAAAAAAGTAGAAAATAAGAGTGTTGTGGTTAAATATGTAAAGACAAAACGTTAATAAAAACTGTTTGTAAAGAAATAATTTAGTGAGTTGCATTTTTATTTAAAATTTAAGGACAAATGGAGTCTATTGCAGCTGCATTATTGTTGGAAGAGGAGAACAACGACAGAAATACAGTCACAAGGCTTGAAAAGCGTAGCATCAGAGACAACTGCAATCCATTCGAAATGAGCGATCAATTGTAAGTCTTTTAATTATATTTTTTATTGTAAAAGTGTTAATATGTAATATATGTTACTTACTTTTACAGATTTAAAAAGAACTTTCGTTTGAGCAAAGATGCCTTTAAATATGTTTTAGACATTTTTGCTCAAGAGGTGCAACCCAATTCTTTGACTACTTCTTTACACATTAACCGAGTTGTGGCTGCTTTAAGATTTTTTGCAGAAGGTAGCTATCAACATGGAGTTGGAACGGATTTCAATGTTGGGATGGCGCAACCCACGGTATCATAGACATTATCAAATTTTCTTGATATAATGCAGGCAAAGCTTTGCCCTCAATGGATACAATTTGATCAAGGTGGGGAGGAGAAGATTGAGGCAAAGCGAGATTTTTATTCAAAGGCCGACTTTCCAGGTGTCACTATGTGTGTTTATGGCACACATATCAAGATTATAAAAGCATCTAAAGAGGACTTCCTTTACTATAATAGAAAGGGATTTTTTAGCATTATTGCAATGGTGGTAAGTATGTTTGTTTCAAATTGAAAGTGCTTTTGAATTAAATTAAGGATTTTAGATTTGCGATAACAAAATGCGCATAAGATGCATTGATGCAAGGTACCCTGGCAGCTACCACGATTCGCATATATGGGCCTTAAGTAAAGCGAGGGCTAAATTGGAACAGAATTATCGGAACAGAGAGCGAAATACTTGGATATTAGGTACGTTTTTATGTAATTGTTTGAAAATATGAAAATCCTAATGGTATTTTTAACAGGTAATGCAGGATACTCCCTGGAACCCTGGCTAATGACTCCGTATCGAACACCAAGTGACGGCAGCCGGGAAAGCGACTATAACATTCGTCACTCAAAGACAAGAAATATACATAGTTGAACGAACTATTGGGGTCTTAAAAAACCAATTTCGCTGTTTATTGGGTGCTAGAGAACTTCATTACTCTCCACTGAAAGCCAGTCAAATAATTAATGTTGTTTGTGCCCTTCACAACATTTGTATATACTACCGAGTGGAAGATTACGAAAATAATGAATCGGAATTTGAAAGTACTGAGGGAGAGGGCGAAGAGGAAAACGTAGACTCAGATTACGCTTCAATAGCACGCGGTATTCGCCATAATATACTTTCCAATTTTTAGAATTAAGAAAATAAATATTTTTCTAGTTTTTAATGCATATTGTTTTATATTTAAAATAAAAAGAAATTAAATACCAACTTTACTTCAATTCAATAATAAAAAATCTTTATTTAATAAAAATATAACAAGTTCAGTCTATTTTGTTTTATATTAGAAATAGGTAAATAATCAAAAAATTCATTGTTTTATTGTCTTTCATCGGGGTGTTCCAGTTGAAGCATTCTTAGTTTTATCTCCACTTTCTTTTTCAGTAATTCTTCTTTAATTTTATTATGGCGCTTAATTGCTTACCTGAAACTTCTGCCATTTTTTCCACCGATCGATTTATACGCCTTAGGTGCGTAGATATTTCATCATACTTCTTGGATATGACATTGTTGAACTCTTTCGTCTCTTCATAAAATTCTTGCTGACATTTTA
This sequence comes from Nowickia ferox, assembly GCA_936439885.1. Lineage (NCBI taxonomy): Eukaryota > Metazoa > Arthropoda > Insecta > Diptera > Tachinidae > Nowickia > Nowickia ferox. The sequence goes on along the minus strand of CAKZFG010000003.1, from coordinate 489,983 downwards.
ATTGCTCCTTCAGCAAAGATAAAGTTGTGTCTTTTGGGCTCTGTTGTCGCCTTTTGGAGGTGGAAGGTAGGTCTTCAGAACGTGCTGAAATGTCCATTTCAGCTTCCTCAACCTCACAGGCAACTCCAACATCTACTGCACCGCTTATACCCGATGTACTTGTCACTAGCCCCGTCAGCTGCACTACTTTTTCTTCCAAGGGGCTTATACGTTGCAAGCGGCAAGGGCCTCCTCCGGTGCTCATCATTTCCCTTTTATTAGCTGATAACTTCTTCTTTATGTAGCATTTCCAGTCAATCCACACCTGTAAAATTATATTAATTACTGCGATAATTATGCACAAATCATACTTACGTTTTTCCACGCAATGGCACTTTTTGTTGGAGGCCCTAATGCATTAAGGACTTCTGTAACTTCCTCCCAGAATGCTGCTGCTTCTTCCTTTGAACGCTGGTGATACCCACAAGCAATGTCAGCTTTAGCCGTCATTAAATTTGCCAGTTTTTCGTACTGTATGAGAGAAACGGAGCTCCGAGCGTAATGCAGAATACATACAATCGAAAGAAACTGAATCGAAATGTAGAATACCAAAATTTCCAGACGGAGAAAATTTCGATTCGAATCGAAACGCAGAATAGGGGTGAATATTCTTCTTTCAATACGTTTACTAGCATATTGTTGCTGTGTAGTAGAGTTGACTACATACATACGTACAAACAATTGGATATTCTTCTTTCAATACTATTTGTAGCATATTGTTATTGTTGTAGTTGTTCATATAACACTCTTATGCATATACATATTGGTGTATGTACGAGTGAATGGTGTTCGTGGTAGCGTGAATTTATACATACACCCAGAGAACAGCTTAAAAACCATATCGAATTAATAAGAAACATTAACGAAAGTGTAGTCATTTTGAAATTTCTTATTTCAATATGGAAAAATATTATTTTAATGTATTAATTTATTAATTTTATTTATTTTTAAGTACCTCAATATACATTTTCTATTAGTGTTGAGCGCTATTGTAATTTTTTAATAATGTTCCTCCTTGTGAACGTGATTTCTAAATCACTGTTCTTTTAAACTGTGACTGTGATCACAGTTTAGCAGTATTTTGTTTGCAGCAGTTCTGTTATTTTGACAAAATCTATTAAGAAGAGTGAAATTAAACAGCGACTGTGACCACGGTTTAACACATTTCAGGCCTTCTGTAATAGTATTGCAGCGTTGCCACTGGTGGAAAAAGAAATTACACAGTCGCAAGTCTAAAATAGTGCAAAACCAAATGAAATAGTGCAAAAAAATCTAAGAAAAATTGAATTTTTTTATTAGTTTTTAAGTTAATTGAAATATAAAAGGAGATATTTTTTTTTAATTTCTAAAAAACGTTCAACAAAAATAAAAATTTTACATAAAATTCACTAATTCACAAATATTTACTTCAACGAAGAATAATTTACCACTTTCGTCTTAATATTTTGTCAACATTTCATAAAATATTATTTAAGCCAGGCTCTCCATTTTTCTTTTCTTAATTTAAACTCATTTAACTAGAAGTACTGAGCGATACTTAATGTATATTCTTGAGTTTTTTTAAATCATATCATCTTTTCATCATTTTAAACTAAAAATTTGCACCACAATTTTAAAATCGGTGCTACTGTATTAGCTGATAACAGTCAGTCAGTTTTTTATCAGTTTTAATTAGATAAAAGATTAAGTTCTTTATGGTCTAAAAGTCCATATTCACGCCACTCATTTTCCTAAAATCTTTATACATTACAATTTGTTGTGTCTCGGAACAGTATTTTAAGCAGCTAAATAAGTATAAATTAATTTGTACAAAAGCAGGGATTCGCTTTAAAACATTAAATTAAAATTAGTTAAACATCCAAGAGAATGTGAAAGAAACTCCAAATAATATTTTGTAGATTTTTCATCTAATGCAGAAAGTATTGATTCAGTTATTTTTGAATGATCTTTCAAAAAAACTTCCAATCTTCAATATAATCTCAATACTTCATATTTTTCCGGACCACTTTCAATACAACAAGCTGTTAATGATATCAATTGCGTTATAATAGGTGATAAGATTGTATGGCTCTTTAGTGGGAAATATCGTAGAAATTCTCGGAGTTTGCATTATGGACTATATTTACACTATGCAAGTCTTATTGCTAAGCTGATTAGTTTGATGGAGAGAGAGACGAGGAGAACAGTAAAGTTTCTTTTCCCCTCGTCACTCTTTCCTAAAAAAGAGTTAATATGTTAAACGTTCATTTAAGCAAATGAGAAGCAAATGTATACGTAGGCATGCGTAATTTTATGAGAAAACTTTCGTATCCATTACCAATTAAACTGCATATGCAGTGCAAAACTGCATTTTAAATGCATCTTGCGGACAAAAGATTCATTATTTTGACTAGAATTGTTCTTTCGGCTTAAGGTCGCTTTCCAAATAAAAAACAATTAATTTTATTTACGTAAAACTATTTTATTTTTATTTAATGATATTTTCAATTATCTTCGATATATCGGTTAACTTCGTTAACCATTTTCAAGGAATCTATACACAAATTATACATACATAGATTCGATAAAATCATTTTCACAAAAACAACAGGTATTTACATACGTACATAAAAAGTTATTTAAAAATGTGTGAGTGTACAATATTGTAGACCTTTATTATAACAATTGGAGTATATATGTGTTCGGCTTGAGGTCCGTTTTAATAAATAAATAAAATTGTCTTTTAATTAATTTTTGTTTATTTATTTTCCGATATTTCGACCAACTTTGTTGGCCATCTTCAGGGTATGATTAAACTACAACAATAATGATTTAATATAATTAAATAGTATACTAATTTTTATCACAATTATAATTACTTTTAAAAATGTTTGATCTTCACTGTAGATCTATTCCCTTTTAAGTTCTGTTACCTACTGTTGATATGTTTTTCTTTACTCCTGTGTTTGTTTATTATGTGTCTGTATATGTGTGCGCAATTATCAGTATCAGTCTTATAGTTAATTCTTTTTCCATTTGGTATATTTATTATATGTAACATCTCTTGCATATATCTCTTGGTATAATTTTTCTGTCTCTCTAATATTTTAATTTTATTCACCCCTATTCTGCGTTTCGATTCGAATCGAAATTTTCTCCGTTTGGCAACTTTCTTATTCTGCGTTCCGTTCTTCGATTTCTTTTTCGATTCTATGTATGTATTCTGCATTTCGATCGTAACTACGTTTTTGTAAGTTGTTTTTCTAGTGACGAAGAGTCTTTCGATTTTTGTTTGTTTAGCTTCAAAAAGTGATTAATTCAAAAAATAATGTAAGTGTTAAATGCTAAAGAAGGTTTAATTAATGATCTACACAAGTTTTTTTTTCCTTTTTGTACTGAAATGTGATTTTTATTAAATTTATTACAGGTAGAAAGCAACAACACTCGAACAGTATAAAAAGTTGGCAAATTTGATTGCAACGAAAAACGATATTTTCTGCGGATTTAATTAAATTAAAGCAAATAATTTTTATTTTTGTGCTACAATTATGTCTAAAAACTGAAAATATCACCTCCGGCGGGACAGGATTCTTCACACTGGATAAGTTTGTCTACTTGTTTGCTTATCTCGTTGTTTTTAATCTCTCTGTACTTAAAATTGCAAGAAGTTATTAATAAAAAATTTCACAACATTTAATTATTATTATTTGTTTTAATTGTTAAATCACTTTTTTGCACTTAGTTTAACTTTTTTGCTAAATTTGTTTTGCAAAATGTTTTTTTCTGGTGCTACATATTTCGCACGTTTCATAGCAAAGCGGCTGGGTTAAACATACTCTACTCTTCTTCTTTTTCTTTCAATTCAGTTTTTTGCATAATACCATTTTTCGATCAGTGCGTAACTGAATGCGGGAACGTAATCGAAATGCAGAATAAGGGTGATTAAGTTCTGGTTTATGTCCAGTTTTTGCACAGTGGGCAGCAAGTGCAGTTTTTTGTTACTTATTTTTAAGTCCGATTTATGCGATGCTAATCTTGTCTTTAATTTTGTTTTTGTCGTCCCGACATATACTTTTTGGCATATATCAGTCTCGTCACCATTACACCTTATTTCATATATAACGTTGGATGCATCCATAATATCTATTTTCGATTTCATATGATTAAATAATATATTGTTGTATTGTTAGATTACATTGGTAGAATGTATTTGTCTTTACCATTAATGTCTGAGTATTTTAACCTTTCCGATAATCCTTCGATGTAGTTGGTTGATCTGTATACCTTTACTATTATCTGTGTTGTTATTAATTTGTCTTGTAATAGTTTTCTCTATAAGTTTATTCACTAATTTTTTAGGAAAATCATTTTTAAATAAAATATTTTTTATTATTTCTTTGTTCTTTTTGTGAAAATGTCTATTGCTTGTATCTAACACTCTAGTGATAAAATTGGTAGCCGTGTTAATTATTATATTTTTCGGGTGTTTGGACTAGAAGTTTATCAGTCTACCAGACGCTGTGGGCTTATGATACCAATTGTTATTATTTTTCCGGATCTTTTGACTAATGTGTCTAAATAAGGCAGTTGACCGTTATTTTATTTTTCCATTGTGAACTGAATTTGTCCGTTGAATTTATTTAAAGCTTTCAGCGTGTCTTCAGCTCGATTAGATTTTATTATCACAAAGTAGACCAGAGGTGTCACGAGCACAAAGTAAGACGGAAGATAATTGTGATTTTGTGGTGTTTTTAGAGGTCTCGCTCACACAGTCATCAAATCCTCTTTCCATTTTCTTTCTCTTTTTTCGTGGTATTATTTTAAAGTAATTACGTTTTATTCCTTGTGGTCTCATTCGCTGCCTAGTTTTTGTAAATAAATGGTAAAAATTAATATTTGCGAACGAAATGCTTAAAACAAAGTCTCTAATCATTTGAAAACAAATTTTAGTCACTTTATTAATACTAATAATCCTTTTCGCATTGTGTTTTTTAATTAAATACCACAAATTCCTCCATTTAATTTTGTGCAAATGTTCATGTGCTCAAGTCTATTTTCAACTTATGATTTGTGGTTTCATTCGTTGTTTGCTTTTTGCAAGTTGAAGTTAAAAATTAATATTTTTGAAGACAAATTTTTAAAATTGAGTTTGTAAGCATTTGGAAACTAATTTTAATCACTTTTATAAAACTAATAATATTTAAGACATATTTTTATTTAGTTGAACACTGCAAAATCTTTCATTTAATTTTGTAAAAATGTTCAATTGTTCATTTCACTAAGTATACATTTTCTGCTGTTTGTTTTGATTATTGTACTAAAAATATTCAATAACAAACACACTGTATTTGCCCGTTTTTAACAGTGATCAAATCAGATGATTTGAGCTTTTTTCTTAAGTCACTTTCTACAACTCTGGTCTACTTTGTGTTTATTATACCAAAAAGGTCATCAACATATTTTGTTATTAATCTTGGTTTTTCTTCCATTTTATCAAGCACAGTATTAAGTAATTCTTCCATTATTATATCTGCAACTATAGGGGATGCGCGGGATCCCATAGGCATTCCTTTCTTCTGTTCATAATAATAATCAATGAATCTAAAATATCGGCAATCTCTGATACAAAACATCAGTATTTCTATACACAGTTTCTTTGGTATATTTGTGTATTTTTCTAATATAAACCATATATTTCCTATTGTTTTTATGACTAAGTTTACAGGATGCTCGGAAACAAAGATACGACGTCAAATGAAACTAGTATTTCATTTTCTTCTATGCGTGCATTGTCTATTTTCGACTTGAACTCTTTTCCGTCGCACAGTGGCGTGAATTAAAAAAAAAGTGGTAAAAAGTCCGCAACTTTTGAACTAGTCAACCGATTTAGATGAAGCCAACTGTTTTGGAAAGTAGAAGTGTTGAAATTTTGAGAAAGCAAATTTTGAGGCACCCTGTTGTAAGACAGGGTAGCTCCAAAGAGCCTCAAAGTGGGAAACTGCGGGTATCGAAATTCTTTCGGAGCTTGTAACTTTTGTAAATATGGACCGATTTCAATAATTTTTTCAGCGGAACAATCAACGCACTATTTTATATCTTACAGTTTCCAAGATATTTGACATTGAAATTTTTTTTAACTTTTGACCATGACTTTCTTTAATCGTTAGTACATAGCTTCTTTATTACTTAGCAGAAATTGTTTAATTTTATTGTTTTTAAGAGAAAACTTTATCCAAATTCATATAAAAAAATCATTTTGATATCTCAAAAATTATAGCAAGGAATAATTTTGCAATTTGGATTTTCGAAAAATATGAGAAAATTTTATATATTTTGGGAAAAAAGTATTCTTAATTTTTTTGCAATATTTTAAAAAATTATTAAGTATTTGATTAAAACTTTGATTGTTTTTAAGAGAAGAGGCATTAAGAAAGGCTGTGAAATAAATGTTGGAGATTTTTGTTGGTGCACCCTACATGCAGCATTGGTCGAAAACTAGGATTTTTTTTCAAAAAATCTGATTTGCAGATGTGGCAAAAAAATTGCACGGTAATTTTTGTATTTTTTTTTTGCTTTTTTATTATAAATAAACTTCTTGTAAGTAACCTGTAAGAAACTCTTGACATCCTACACATAAATGTAGGCAGGAAAGGAGATTTTCTAAAAATGCTAAAATTTTTCTAACACAATTTTTCCCAATAAGAAAAATGTATTATTAAATTATATATTGCGAAACATTTTAATTTTTTTCAATAGTATACATTTCGCTTTGCAAACTGAAAAAACATATTCTCCTAACTTCAATACTTTTCGAAATATTCAAAATCCAATTTTGATTAAAAAATTTAATTTTCTACATTTTTTTATTTTTGTCTAAATTATTGATCTTATTTTTATTTCAAATGTTTCTTAATTTTTTCTATGTTATCACAATAGTAGATATAATTGTATATTCAACGGTATATAATATGTATACCTTTGCGGTTATATCAGTCTTAAAATGTATATACAAATATAACACCTCAGGTAACAATTTACGTGTTTTATCTGATATTCAAACAAACCCACATTTTTATGGCCTCTTGCTGTTATTAAATACTTTCTTTACTTAAATACAATAAAATATAAGAATTTATATACACACACAGTATATTTATATACCCACAAGGACAAAGACACCTGCGCGCACATCTCCATTATGGGTATGGTTTTACCTGATATTTGTATCGCTTTTGTATTGGTAGCTTGTAAATAGCTATATATTTAAGCTGCCATACGTTTAATGTAATTATTTCATTTATACCTATCATGGATATAACAATTAAAAATAAATCGCTCTGCAAATTAATGTGGGAAAACCTCACTGATGGGAGTACTCGGTCGGACAAGGTAGACCAAATGATGTACATAATATCTACTACATATGGTTTATCTGTAAACACCGATTTATCCAAAAAACTTGAAAACTTTTTTAAATTATACGAAAAGAAGATACGTGAATGCAATAAATCAATTTCTAAATTTCAGAATAAAAATCAGGATTGGTTAGATATGGAACTATCTACGGAAGTATACCCAAAGAAGTTTGGTCGGCCAAATAAGGATTACGATAACGTTCGATGCAGGAGCAAAAGGATTAAACAAGAAGACTTGATGAATTCGGAAAATGAAATCAAAGATTCATTTAAATTGATTTTAGCGAAGACTCAACTAAAAGAATCAGGCAAAATCGTGGATGTGCTACCAGTTGCATCTCCAAAAAGATTAAGACGAATGGTGGAAAGCATTCCATCGCCAAAATATAGTAAACATTTTACGGCGGAAGATGCACTAGCACTCAGTCTTAATTTGGGCCTTTCAAGAAATAAATACGATATCTTAAGGAAGGTGCTTAAAGAAAAAAGTGGGCCTTTGCCATCAAGTAAGTAGTAGGGAACTGCCGGTCCCACCGCAATTAAAATTGTTAAATTGTGGGCTGAAATTGTTAAATTGTGGCTGAAATTGTTAAATTGTGGGCTGAAATTGTTAAATTGTGGCTGAAATTGTTAAATTTTGGCTGAAATTTTAAAATTCTTGGAAATTTGTTTACATTAGGAGTTTTTTGTTTATATTAACTTTTTTTGTTTATATTAAGTATATGTATGTATGTATGTATGTATGTATGTATATATGTATGACCGTGGGAACTTGTGCGTGGAATATTTTGTGGGAATACATTAAGGAGGTTTATAGCTTTAAGATTTTTATATTTGTATGATTTTTCCTAATGCCGACGGGAAAACATCTTTATTTTTTCTAATACCGACGGGAAAGTTATGATTGTTGTTAGACTGTGGAAATTTGTTGATGTCCGTGATTTGGGCAGGTGAGGTTTTTGTAACATGTAACCGTGGGAATTTGCGGGTGTATCTTTAAGGCAGCCTGTGTTTGGTGGGGGCGGGTGTTGTTGTAATATGTATCCGTGGGAATTTGTGTGCGGAATATTTTGTAGGAATATATTAAGGGGTTTATAGGTTTGAGGCTTTTATATGTGTATGATTTCCTGATGCCAACGGGAAAACATGTTTAGTTTTTTCAAATGCCGACGGGAAAATCATGGAAATGATTTTTCCTAATGCCGACGGAAAATTTGAGGGTATGTCTAGCTGTAGGAATTGAAGTCTGGCTGTGATTGGTGGAGGGTGGGGTGTGTCTAGATTGTGAGACCTTAAGGCTGACCGTGATTTGGGTAGGTGAGGGTGTTTTGTAATATGTAACCGCGGGAATTCGGTGAAGTTTATGTTTCTTGGAATTTAAACCAAGCTGTGCTCGTGGAGGGGCGGGATGTATTTGCGGCAGATCGACTGGTGTAGGGTGGGGAGTTGTTGTAATATGTATCCGTGGGAATCTGTGTGCATGTACGTATGTATGTCTGTAAGAGTTTAAGGCTGTCTGTGATTTATCAAAGGTGAGGTGAGAGTGTTCATGTAATACGTATCCGTGGGAATCTGTGTATATGTATGTTCGTAGGAGTTTAAGGCTGATTCTGATTTGAGGTGGGGGAGGGTGTTGTTGTGATAGATAGATAGAATGTGCCTATGTGTGTGTTTGTGTGTGTGTGTATGTATGTATATGTAGGAGTTTAAGGCTGTCCTTGATTTGAGGTAGGCGGGCGGTGTTGTTGTAATATGTATCTATAAGAATTTGGGTGTTTATATGTCTGTAGGAATTTTTGTACATGTATGTCTGTACGAGTTTAAGGCTGATCGTAATTTAAATTGTTGAGATTTATCGATTGTATGTGACTTCGAGAATTAGTGTATGTATATCTGTAGGAAACTTAAGGCTTATCGTGATTTATGAGGGGCGAAGTGTTCATGTAATATAACCGCGTAATTTGTGTGTATATATGTAGGAGTTTAAGGCTGATCAAGATTAATGAGAGGTGAGGTGAAGGTGTTCATGTATATGTATACGTATCTGTGTGCATATATGTATGTCTATATGAGTTTAAGGCTAATCGTGATTTAGGTTGTGAGATTGATAGATTGTATGTTACCTTGAGATTTTGTGTATATATATCTGTAAGAACTTTAGGCTGACTGTGATTTGTGAGGGGAGGGGCGTTGTTGAAATAGGTTTAATTTTTCGTAGATGAATTTTAGTATGTGTGTGTGTGTGTATGTGATTTTCTCACCCTAGTATTTATATGTACGTTGAAATAAATTATTTCTCATATGAACATTTTTTGCTGGAAAATATTATCATATATCTGAACTTCCCTAATCCTAGTATGTTTTTCATATTGGAGGATGAGATTGCTTTATATTTTATCAAGCTTAAATTTGTCCAGTGTTAAAGTCTGTCGGTCAGAAATTTGTTTATATTTGTATAAATATTAATTTCAGATTTTGCAAAATTCTTGCGTACGATCGTGGTGATTTTGTGTGTGTGTATGTGTGTATGCGCGATAGAGTTTGACTGGTCTGTGATAAGTTTGTTTATTTAAGTACATTTGTCTTCTTCGACTTTCGTCTTCAAGCGTCAATAGCTTGGAGAACGGTTTGTATGTTTTCATGATGTAGATATGTAAGTGTGATTGTTAAAATCCAATAAATACTTGAGCATGGGTAAGAAATTTGATAATATGTGTACATATGTACATATGGATCTACAAATTGATTTTATGTATGTATGTACATACAAATAAGTCTGGGGCTCCCTGTTTAAATACATTTTTTTTGTCATGTGCTGTTGTTGCTGTTGTAAATATTCGCCTGGTCTTTTGTGTATAGATGTGAAATATCTCGATAGTTTTTTTATTTGAAATTAAAAAAACGTTCTTTTAATTTTTAGATGTATTTACTTAAAAGTTTGTGAGGAGTTTCTGTTTTAAGTAAAATTTAATTCCTCTTTAGTTGTAGTAAATATAGTATAAATATTTAATATATTTTATTTCCATTTGTTTAAAGTTGATGTAGCCTATATAGTCAACGTTAGAAATTTTTCGGTGTAAAATTTTTTCCAACTATCATATTTTTTCTTCACCTTTTTCATATATTTTAGAACATCTTGCATTGGCTTTAAAAAATGATAAACGCTTTGAAATGAAACTGATCCAGCAGTCCAGCTTTTTTTAACCACTTTGCTTCTCTTTCCTTTTTTATTGATAAACATTTAAAATCAAATGGTGGTTTTATAATGAAATTGTTATACTCATTATTGCTAAAAACATCCGCTACTTTTTTTTTTGTAATGAAAATCATTCGAAACCTTACTTCATTTATAAGACTTTCAGGACTTTCTATTATTCGATCATTAGTAAAAATGCAGTAGCTGAGGTCATTGCTTACTGTTTCATATTAAATTTCTATATCAATTGGGCCGCTATTGAATAAAAGGAACTTTTATCTTAAACTTTAGTACATTTGGAAGTGCTTGAGATTCTTTCATATAATAGCTTTGTTGGAATCTTAGATACGAGTACATATAATATAGAATTGCATATCGTTTATTTTTAATTTTTATGTTAAGATCATCATCATTTAGATATGAGACTAAATTTAAATGTACTTTTAAATTAGTTAAATCATAATGAGGAAACTTGTTTTCTTCTTGAATAGCGATCAACAGAAAACGAAATCGTTTTCTTACAATTTAGGTCTGGCCTCTCAACGGTTCCTCTAGTATACAAGATGACTTTCTATGTCAACATATCTGTCTACTCTTTGTCAGCGTTAAGGGGCAATTAAATGTTAAAATTTTAATTCCTCAAATTGTGTATGAAGTAACACTGATAATATATTTTCATTAATAAGCTATATGTTTATCTTATGAAGGTTACTCGCCTATGGCTTTTATTTGATGTTCTAGATGATTTTTTTCTCATTTTATTAAATTTCAGCGTATTGTGTATATATTTCTGATATTTTTAAGCGCGCTTTATTTACCTGTCAGACAAAGTGTACGTATCAGTTGATCACTCAGTCTCTCTTTTTAATATTTTTTTTTTCTTCTTTTAATGTATCACTACTATTTTATCAGATTTTACTACTTGAAAAAGAGAATATTTATATAATTTTTAAACGTATTCATTTATACATATAGGTAAATATATGTATGTATGTATAGAGAAATTACTTTATCTACAAAGAAATAAATGTTTAATAATCAACTATTCTAGAAAATCGATCTCAAATAACGCAGTTACCTCCACCATCAATTCACGGTCGGTGTTTTTATAGTGTCAGAAACACTAGAATATCTATGTTTGAGAGAATTTTTACATCGAGTTTTTCTACATGAGGTTTGCTGGTTGACATCCTTGAAGTTATTGTTGACGTAGGCTGGGTTGTATCACATTCAGATGTAATCATTTCCTACTTAAAAAAGGTCCTCATTACTATCAACTATATCTGTATACATTTCGTTCATGAGTTGGGTTGATCCAGATACAATTGCTGTCTACAGATTAATGATTAGAAACAAGTTTCTCAGCACCTTCTAACAGATTTATATATTTTGCTAGCATGCATGCCTGGGCATGCTTCTATCGATAGTGACGCGAGAGTCCGACATGTAGTGGTGTTTCAATTAAAAATCTATACTATTAGATTTTACGATTTCCCTCTTTTTATTCTTTTACAAAGTAGATACATATTTATGTATTTCATTTAGCACAGAGTCATAAAATTTCTTTGCTTACAAAATTGTGTGACATTCTTTTAAATTTGCATGCTTAGGCATGCTTTCAATATTTTTTCTGTAAATTTATTTGATACTCATACAGATACAGATATAAAGTAAGATCAGCTTACATTGCATTTTACAATTTATGTATGCTTCAGCATGATTCCAGTTGAAGTCCATATTTATTCAGTAAGTTTGTTTGATACTAATTCATACACATATACATTCTTAAAGATTGGAAATCTAAGTCCAATTTATGTAGTTTATCTATATTTTCTAAAGATTTGATAGCTATAGAAATTAATAGAGTAAAGATCTATTATAATAGCCCATGGGTATATTTTAAAATTTCGCTTGCTAGAGCTTTCGAAATGGAAAATGTACAATTTTCACTATAAAAAGTGATAATATTAGGTGTTACTGAATATTACACTGTGTTGTAATTTATTTTGAACACTTAAGTTTTCACAATATTTCATACAGGCCAACAAGTTTAGAGAATTTCCAGTATATTAAGTTAATTATCTTTCTTCAGACCTATCATTCCTAATCATTCCTTCAAAAATACAAACCAAACTAGATTTTCCTGTTTAATTTTATTTTTTACTTTCATTAAATTTCAACATTTTGTTCATCTTCAAATTATTATATTTAGCAGCTTTTTCTCATTTGTTGAGTTAACTTTAATCGGAAACATTTAAATAGTGAGATGAACTTTTATATTGTATGCGAGTACATTAAGTAATTCTTTGTATATTTCATTTATATGAACCATCATCACATATAATTCCTTTGGATGATCTATTAAATCATTCTACTATTGATGCTTTCATATTAAGTAATGTTTAATATTCTACATATGCATGAATTTTCCAGTGTCTATTAAAAGATTCTTGGATGACTGGATGATTGTAATCCATTTGTAAGTTTTTTGGTACTCGTAACATTTCAAAAATATTTACACAGCCTAGGTTTTTTCGAGTGCAACTTTTATTTTCAACGGTATTGACCATAGAAACTTTGTGAATGAATCATTTACAGTCTACAATAATAATCAATAATTTCTATTTTCTGTAGAATAGTTTCCCATTTCAGCTAAATCAGCTCTATAAAAGATCAACTATTCCTTTCATTACATATCTACAATGCACAAACAATTTTCGAGATTTAGTATAGAGTTCGATTACTAAATTTCTTTTTGAAGACATTAAGTTGTTTTAGAGATTTTTTGGAGAGTGTTGTGATCTACTTGATGCACTTTCAGCTATTTATACTATCATGTAGTTAATTTTCCAATCTATAAATTTTATTGTTCAGCTGTTCAATTTGTTTTTTCAAAAGATGATTTAATTTTTAGTATGTGTTTTTTCAATTTTATAACTATCTTCTATCTCTAATTGTATTTCACGTTGTACTCCATCAATTTGCATTTTAATATATTCTTGAATTATATTAATTCCTTAAGCTGTATTATTAATTTGTCCTATAGTTTATCGTTTTGAGTTTCCAGAAACAATTTACTGATAACATCATTCTCTGTCAGTGAATGATGATGATTCTCTATCCATGTATTAGTAGAAATTACATATTTTATATAGTTTTCAAAATAAAATTTCTCATAGTATTTCCATGTTTTATTATCATTCATTAAAGAAAATAAAGCTACTATTAGAGCCTATATTTGACCATCAACTTGTATTTTATCTTCATTTAGTTTTAGGTTACTATCACCAAACTTCCATTCATTATTCAAATCTTAATGTGGGCCATAGTTTGTATCTAATTCAATTCTTCCTTCCAAGACTGATAAATGAGTATAAGTGTCTTCAGAATTGGAAGTCTATGAGTAAAAATCATCTTCATCATCCTCATCATCATTCTCAGTATTAGCATCATTAAATAAGATGATATCATCAAATATTGTTCCTTCTGAAAGTTTCTTCGGTGTACTTGTCTCTATATTGACTGATGGCTTTAAACTTGTATTATTTTCAGCTTCTATCTTGATTTTACTTTCTTCTTTCTTGCGAATTCTTTCAATATTTCTAGAACTATTCATGAATTCTTTGAGAGGTTCTGTTATAGGTTTAAATGTATCTTTTATTGCTCACATGTATCTATTTCACCAGTTTTTATACTACTTGTCAACACCAACTGTTTTAAAATTTTCTCATCCATGTTTAATAATAGTAAATAACAGGTATCAGCTATTAGATCAGGTATCAGCTATCAGATCAGGTTATCAGGTAACTGGTCTGGTTTTCAGATCAGCTTATCAGGACCTGGTCTGTTTTTCAGATCAGCTTATCATGACCTGGTCTGGTTTTCAGATCAGCTTATCAGGACCTGATCTGGTTTTCAGATCAGCTTAATAGGACCTGGTCTGGTTTTCAGATCAGCTTATCAGGACCTGATCTGGTTTTCAGATCAGCTTAATAGGACCTGGTCTGGTTTTCAGATCAGCTTATCAGGACCTGGTCTGGTTTTCAGATCAGCTTTTCAGGACCTGGTCTGGTTTTCAGATCAGCTTTTCAGGACCTGGTCTGGTTTTCAGATCAGCCTATCAGGACCTGGTATGGTTTTCAGATCAGCTTATCTGATTCAGATTGGGTTATCAGTTTACAAGTAGCTGCCCATTTATAACATTTAGATGAATGCAGTTTAAGGTCAGATGAAAAACGAAAAATTAAACTTTTATGTAGTCAAATTCTCTTTTTTTCTATAACGATCATCGTTCAATTCAATATCGTTGCTTATAATCAAAATTCATATTTATCGTTCCAACATGCATTTTATTTGTCTCATCTTACTTAAACATTATAATTACATTATGATTATCTGGTATAAAATGTTTGGTGATTCTGGTATAAGTTTGACATCAGCAGAATGCATCAACATTCTTATCTCACTCCATACAAAAATATGTTTCTCACATCTAATATCGTTAAATAGCATATCGGAATTACTTTTAGCTTTGTTAGGAGAAATAACAGATTCAGTATCTGTAAATGTGTATTATCCCATTCCTTTAATTAATGAAATTATGTAATTTCTTTAAGTATCCATATTTAGGTTGATAGAGAGATTTTGAGTATTAATATGTAGATGTTTTAAAATTTTAGTTCATTAAGACTTTTTAGCAAGCCAATCATAACATATTTTTTATGTTATTTTTTACAATTTGACAGACCAACTATTTTTGCGCAAATAAAATTTGGTAGAAGGGAACTATGACTTGTTTTTGAACTAACGTTTGATGAATCATCAAAAATTTCGTACCATCCTATTTTTAGATTGTTTCACTAACCACATTTGTGTAACTAAATGCATTTTATAAATATTATCTCTTCTTAAAAATATAAAATAATACAGCTATACGATATCAGAAAATATTTTCTGAAATCGTGTAGATGTATTATTTTATTTTTTTAATAAGAGATAATGATGTATACTCACATTCAAAACAACATAAAACTATCATTTGTTTTGATTATGAGTATACGTCAATATTTATGAAATGCAATTAGTTACACAAATGTGGTTAGTGAAACAAAGTATATTTTAACAGCCTTATTTATAAAAATTATTAAGACTTTATAAAGGCTTTTTAAGAAAAATTTTTTATGAAAATTTGTCTAAAAAAAAACCTTTATAAAGTCTTAATAATTTTTATAAATAAGACTGTAAGAGTTTAAAATCAGTATTTTTATTAAAATACTGGTTTTAAACTCTTAAAATATATTTTGTTTTGACTATGAGTAGGGACCATTATCTCTTATATAGGAAAAATAAAATAATACAGCTATACGATACCAGAAAATATTTTCTGGTGTCGTATAGCTGTATTATTTTATTTTTTCTAAATAAGAGACAATATTTATGAAACATATTTCATAAATATTGGTGCATACTCATAGTCAAAACAACCTAAAAATAGGATGGTACGAAATTTTTGATGATTCATCAAACGTTAGTTCAAAAACAAGTCATAGTTCCCTTCTACCAAATTTTATTTGCGCAAAAATAGTTGGTCTGTCAAATTGTAAAAAATAACATAAAAAATATGTTATGATTGGCTTGCTAAAAAGTCTTAATGAACTAAAATTTTAAAACATCTACATATTAATACTCAAAATCTCTCTATCAACCTAAATATGGATACTTAAAGAAATTACATAATTTCATTAATTAAAGGAATGGGATAATACACATTTACAGATACTGAATCTGTTATTTCTCCTAACAAAGCTAAAAGTAATTCCGATATGCTATTTAACGATATTAGATGTGAGAAACATATTTTTGTATGGAGTGAGATAAGAATGTTGATGCATTCTGCTGATGTCAAACTTATACCAGAATCACCAAACATTTTATAACAGATAATCATAATGTAATTATAATTTTTAAGTAAGATGAGACAAATATAAAGCATGTTGGAAGGATAAATATGGATTTTGATTATAAGCAACGATATTGAATTGAACGATGATCGTTATAGAAAAAAAGAGAATTTGACTACATAAAAGTTTAATTTTTCGTTTTTCATCTGACCTTAAACTGCATTCATCTAAATGTTATAAATGGGCAGCTACTTGTAAACTGATAACCCAATCTGAATCAGATAAGCTGATCTGAAAACCATACCAGGTCCTGATAGGCTGATCTGAAAACCAGACCAGGTCCTGAAAAGCTGATCTGAAAACCAGACCAGGTCCTGAAAAGCTGATCTGAAAACCAGACCAGGTCCTGATAAGCTGATCTGAAAACCAGACCAGGTCCTATTAAGCTGATCTGAAAACCAGATCAGGTCCTGATAAGCTGATCTGAAAACCAGACCAGGTCCTATTAAGCTGATCTGAAAACCAGATCAGGTCCTGATAAGCTGATCTGAAAACCAGACCAGGTCATGATAAGCTGATCTGAAAAACAGACCAGGTCCTGATAAGCTGATCTGAAAACCAGACCAGTTACCTGATAACCTGATCTGATAGCTGATACCTGATCTAATAGCTGATACCTGTTATTTACTATTATTAAACATGGATGAGAAAATTTTAAAACAGTTGGTGTTGACAAGTAGTATAAAAACTGGTGAAATAGATACATGTGAGCAATAAAAGATACATTTAAACCTATAACAGAACCTCTCAAAGAATTCATGAATAGTTCTAGAAATATTGAAAGAATTCGCAAGAAAGAAGAAAGTAAAATCAAGATAGAAGCTGAAAATAATACAAGTTTAAAGCCATCAGTCAATATAGAGACAAGTACACCGAAGAAACTTTCAGAAGGAACAATATTTGATGATATCATCTTATTTAATGATGCTAATACTGAGAATGATGATGAGGATGATGAAGATGATTTTTACTCATAGACTTCCAATTCTGAAGACACTTATACTCATTTATCAGTCTTGGAAGGAAGAATTGAATTAGATACAAACTATGGCCCACATTAAGATTTGAATAATGAATGGAAGTTTGGTGATAGTAACCTAAAACTAAATGAAGATAAAATACAAGTTGATGGTCAAATATAGGCTCTAATAGTAGCTTTATTTTCTTTAATGAATGATAATAAAACATGGAAATACTATGAGAAATTTTATTTTGAAAACTATATAAAATATGTAATTTCTACTAATACATGGATAGAGAATCATCATCATTCACTGACGGAGAATGATGTTATCAGTAAATTGTTTCTGGAAACTCAAAACGATAAACTATAGGACAAATTAATAATACAGCTTAAGGAATTAATATAATTCAAGAATATATTAAAATGCAAATTGATGGAGTACAACGTGAAATACAATTAGAGATAGAAGATAGTTATAAAATTGAAAAAACACATACTAAAAATTAAATCATCTTTTGAAAAAACAAATTGAACAGCTGAACAATAAAATTTATAGATTGGAAAATTAACTACATGATAGTATAAATAGCTGAAAGTGCATCAAGTAGATCACAACACTCTCCAAAAAATCTCTAAAACAACTTAATGTCTTCAAAAAGAAATTTAGTAATCGAACTCTATACTAAATCTCGAAAATTGTTTGTGCATTGTAGATATGTAATGAAAGGAATAGTTGATCTTTTATGGAGCTGATTTAGCTGAAATGGGAAACTATTCTACAGAAAATAGAAATTATTGATTATTATTGTAGACTGTAAATGATTCATTCACAAAGTTTCTATGGTCAATACCGTTGAAAATAAAAGTTGCACTCGAAAAAACCTAGGCTGTGTAAATATTTTTGAAATGTTACGAGTACCAAAAAACTTACAAATGGATTACAATCATCCAGTCATCCAAGAATCTTTTAATAGACACTGGAAAATTCATGCATATGTAGAATATTAAACATTACTTAATATGAAAGCATCAATAGTAGAATGATTTAATAGATCATCCAAAGGAATTATATGTGATGATGGTTCATATAAATGAAATATACAAAGAATTACTTAATGTACTCGCATACAATATAAAAGTTCATCTCACTATTTAAATGTTTCCGATTAAAGTTAACTCAACAAATGAGAAAAAGCTGCTAAATATAATAATTTGAAGATGAACAAAATGTTGAAATTTAATGAAAGTAAAAAATAAAATTAAACAGGAAAATCTAGTTTGGTTTGTATTTTTGAAGGAATGATTAGGAATGATAGGTCTGAAGAAAGATAATTAACTTAATATACTGGAAATTCTCTAAACTTGTTGGCCTGTATGAAATATTGTGAAAACTTAAGTGTTCAAAATAAATTACAACACAGTGTAATATTCAGTAACACCTAATATTATCACTTTTTATAGTGAAAATTGTACATTTTCCATTTCGAAAGCTCTAGCAAGCGAAATTTTAAAATATACCCATGGGCTATTATAATAGATCTTTACTCTATTAATTTCTATAGCTATCAAATCTTTAGAAAATATAGATAAACTACATAAATTGGACTTAGATTTCCAATCTTTAAGAATGTATATGTGTATGAATTAGTATCAAACAAACTTACTGAATAAATATGGACTTCAACTGGAATCATGCTGAAGCATACATAAATTGTAAAATGCAATGTAAGCTGATCTTACTTTATATCTGTATCTGTATGAGTATCAAATAAATTTACAGAAAAAATATTGAAAGCATGCCTAAGCATGCAAATTTAAAAGAATGTCACACAATTTTGTAAGCAAAGAAATTTTATGACTCTGTGCTAAATGAAATACATAAATATGTATCTACTTTGTAAAAGAATAAAAAGAGGGAAATCGTAAAATCTAATAGTATAGATTTTTAATTGAAACACCACTACATGTCGGACTCTCGCGTCACTATCGATAGAAGCATGCCCAGGCATGCATGCTAGCAAAATATATAAATCTGTTAGAAGGTGCTGAGAAACTTGTTTCTAATCATTAATCTGTAGACAGCAATTGTATCTGGATCAACCCAACTCATGAACGAAATGTATACAGATATAGTTGATAGTAATGAGGACCTTTTTTAAGTAGAAAATGATTACATCTGAATGTGATACAACCCAGCCTACGTCAACAATAACTTCAAGGATGTCAACCAGCAAACCTCATGTAGAAAAACTCGATGTAAAAATTCTCTCAAACATAGATATTCTAGTGTTTCTGACACTATAAAAACACCGACCGTGAATTGATGGTGGAGGTAACTGCGTTATTTGAGATCGATTTTCTAGAATAGTTGATTATTAAACATTTATTTCTTTGTAGATAAAGTAATTTCTCTATACATACATACATATATTTACCTATATGTATAAATGAATACGTTTAAAAATTATATAAATATTCTCTTTTTCAAGTAGTAAAATCTGATAAAATAGTAGTGATACATTAAAAGAAGAAAAAAAAAATATTAAAAAGAGAGACTGAGTGATCAACTGATACGTACACTTTGTCTGACAGGTAAATAAAGCGCGCTTAAAAATATCAGAAATATATACACAATACGCTGAAATTTAATAAAATGAGAAAAAAATCATCTAGAACATCAAATAAAAGCCATAGGCGAGTAACCTTCATAAGATAAACATATAGCTTATTAATGAAAATATATTATCAGTGTTACTTCATACACAATTTGAGGAATTAAAATTTTAACATTTAATTGCCCCTTAACGCTGACAAAGAGTAGACAGATATGTTGACATAGAAAGTCATCTTGTATACTAGAGGAACCGTTGAGAGGCCAGACCTAAATTGTAAGAAAACGATTTCGTTTTCTGTTGATCGCTATTCAAGAAGAAAACAAGTTTCCTCATTATGATTTAACTAATTTAAAAGTACATTTAAATTTAGTCTCATATCTAAATGATGATGATCTTAACATAAAAATTAAAAATAAACGATATGCAATTCTATATTATATGTACTCGTATCTAAGATTCCAACAAAGCTATTATATGAAAGAATCTCAAGCACTTCCAAATGTACTAAAGTTTAAGATAAAAGTTCCTTTTATTCAATAGCGGCCCAATTGATATAGAAATTTAATATGAAACAGTAAGCAATGACCTCAGCTACTGCATTTTTACTAATGATCGAATAATAGAAAGTCCTGAAAGTCTTATAAATGAAGTAAGGTTTCGAATGATTTTCATTACAAAAAAAAAAGTAGCGGATGTTTTTAGCAATAATGAGTATAACAATTTCATTATAAAACCACCATTTGATTTTAAATGTTTATCAATAAAAAAGGAAAGAGAAGCAAAGTGGTTAAAAAAAGCTGGACTGCTGGATCAGTTTCATTTCAAAGCGTTTATCATTTTTTAAAGCCAATGCAAGATGTTCTAAAATATATGAAAAAGGTGAAGAAAAAATATGATAGTTGGAAAAAATTTTACACCGAAAAATTTCTAACGTTGACTATATAGGCTACATCAACTTTAAACAAATGGAAATAAAATATATTAAATATTTATACTATATTTACTACAACTAAAGAGGAATTAAATTTTACTTAAAACAGAAACTCCTCACAAACTTTTAAGTAAATACATCTAAAAATTAAAAGAACGTTTTTTTAATTTCAAATAAAAAAACTATCGAGATATTTCACATCTATACACAAAAGACCAGGCGAATATTTACAACAGCAACAACAGCACATGACAAAAAAAATGTATTTAAACAGGGAGCCCCAGACTTATTTGTATGTACATACATACATAAAATCAATTTGTAGATCCATATGTACATATGTACACATATTATCAAATTTCTTACCCATGCTCAAGTATTTATTGGATTTTAACAATCACACTTACATATCTACATCATGAAAACATACAAACCGTTCTCCAAGCTATTGACGCTTGAAGACGAAAGTCGAAGAAGACAAATGTACTTAAATAAACAAACTTATCACAGACCAGTCAAACTCTATCGCGCATACACACATACACACACACAAAATCACCACGATCGTACGCAAGAATTTTGCAAAATCTGAAATTAATATTTATACAAATATAAACAAATTTCTGACCGACAGACTTTAACACTGGACAAATTTAAGCTTGATAAAATATAAAGCAATCTCATCCTCCAATATGAAAAACATACTAGGATTAGGGAAGTTCAGATATATGATAATATTTTCCAGCAAAAAATGTTCATATGAGAAATAATTTATTTCAACGTACATATAAATACTAGGGTGAGAAAATCACATACACACACACACACATACTAAAATTCATCTACGAAAAATTAAACCTATTTCAACAACGCCCCTCCCCTCACAAATCACAGTCAGCCTAAAGTTCTTACAGATATATATACACAAAATCTCAAGGTAACATACAATCTATCAATCTCACAACCTAAATCACGATTAGCCTTAAACTCATATAGACATACATATATGCACACAGATACGTATACATATACATGAACACCTTCACCTCACCTCTCATTAATCTTGATCAGCCTTAAACTCCTACATATATACACACAAATTACGCGGTTATATTACATGAACACTTCGCCCCTCATAAATCACGATAAGCCTTAAGTTTCCTACAGATATACATACACTAATTCTCGAAGTCACATACAATCGATAAATCTCAACAATTTAAATTACGATCAGCCTTAAACTCGTACAGACATACATGTACAAAAATTCCTACAGACATATAAACACCCAAATTCTTATAGATACATATTACAACAACACCGCCCGCCTACCTCAAATCAAGGACAGCCTTAAACTCCTACATATACATACATACACACACACACAAACACACACATAGGCACATTCTATCTATCTATCACAACAACACCCTCCCCCACCTCAAATCAGAATCAGCCTTAAACTCCTACGAACATACATATACACAGATTCCCACGGATACGTATTACATGAACACTCTCACCTCACCTTTGATAAATCACAGACAGCCTTAAACTCTTACAGACATACATACGTACATGCACACAGATTCCCACGGGAATCTGTCCCGCCCCTCCACGAGCACAGCTTGGTTTAAATTCCAAGAAACATAAACTTCACCGAATTCCCGCGGTTACATATTACAAAACACCCTCACCTACCCAAATCACGGTCAGCCTTAAGGTCTCACAATCTAGACACACCCCACCCTCCACCAATCACAGCCAGACTTCAATTCCTACAGCTAGACATACCCTCAAATTTTCCGTCGGCATTAGGAAAAATCATTTCCATGATTTTCCCGTCGGCATTTGAAAAAACTAAACATGTTTTCCCGTTGGCATCAGGAAATCATACACATATAAAAGCCTCAAACCTATAAACCCCTTAATATATTCCTACAAAATATTCCGCACACAAATTCCCACGGATACATATTACAACAACACCCGCCCCCACCAAACACAGGCTGCCTTAAAGATACACCCGCAAATTCCCACGGTTACATGTTACAAAAACCTCACCTGCCCAAATCACGGACATCAACAAATTTCCACAGTCTAACAACAATCATAACTTTCCCGTCGGTATTAGAAAAAATAAAGATGTTTTCCCGTCGGCATTAGGAAAAATCATACAAATATAAAAATCTTAAAGCTATAAACCTCCTTAATGTATTCCCACAAAATATTCCACGCACAAGTTCCCACGGTCATACATATATACATACATACATACATACATACATACATATACTTAATATAAACAAAAAAAGTTAATATAAACAAAAAAGTCCTAATGTAAACAAATTTCCAAGAATTTTAAAATTTCAGCCAAAATTTAACAATTTCAGCCACAATTTAACAATTTCAGCCCACAATTTAACAATTTCAGCCACAATTTAACAATTTCAGCCCACAATTTAACAATTTCAGCCCACAATTTAACAATTTCAGCCACAATTTAACAATTTCAGCCCACAATTTAACAATTTCAGCCACAATTTAACAATTTTAATTGGGGCAGAACTGGGAATTCCCTACTACTCAAGTACATTGTTGTTGAAAAGAAAAGCGGACATTTTGCCATATCCGATAACAGTGGATAACCGAAGTGCAGTCATTAGTTTGTCAGACCTTCTTCATAATACAGCATCAAGACTCATCGCTACTTTTGACGAAAGAGGCTTAGATACATGTAATAATTCTGAACTAACACTAATATACAAATGGGGATGTGATGGATCATCTGAATTTTCAGAATATAGACAGCCCAGTGCGTACGATACTGACTTCTCCAAAGTTTTAATGGCATCGTTAGTATCATTAAGACTTCGAATATATAATGAAATGCCTTCAACAAGTAAAAATGCATTTAAAGATATGTGGGTAAATACTACTTCAGGCTCAAAGTTTTTATGCCGACCAATACGTTTTGAATACATCAAGGAAAACAAAGAAACAACTCAAAATCTGGTTGATGGTATAAAACATGAAATTTCTAATATGGAACCCATTGACGTTCATATATTAGGACGAGTAATAATAGTATCTTTTAGACCTTATTTGACAATGGTAGATGGAAAAGTTGCAAATGCAATAACCGATACAAAATCTTATTTGATTTGTAATATATGCGGAAAAAAAATTTCTGAAAAATTATACTCCAACTATTGAAGATGCCCTTAAGCTTGGAATATCACCACTTCATGCTCGGACTCGATTCATGGAGTACATTTTACATCTAACTTACGACAATAAATATCGCAGTCTACCAGAACATCAGAACGTTCCAGTTGTGATTAATTCTGCTTTAAAACAGATACGGTTGGAAGAAAAGAAAAGAATTCAAGATGAGTTTATGAAACGTGGCTTAATCATTGACAAACCTTTATATGGCTATGGAAACTCCAATAATCGCAACACTGCTAGGCGATTTTTCGATGACCCTGAAACCACATCTTCTATAACTGGTATGTATTAGCTTTAATCTCATAAGATGTTTCAAAATAATACTGGCCGTCATATATAGCAAAAAGTTAATTAATAAGGACAAGTTTGAAAAATAAGCAAAAGACTCTCTGATTCTAATAAAAGAATTATATCCATGAAAATCAATAACTCCAACCGTACATAAAGTGCTAGCACATACAAAAGAAATAATAGAAAACAACATTCTTCCTCTCGGTGAACTAACCGAAGAAGCACAGGAAGCTAGAAATAGAGATGTTAAGCAATATCGACTTTTCAATACACGTAAATGCTCTAGAGTTGCTCAAAATAATGATTTAATGCATCATTTGCTATTGTCTTCAGATCCAGTCTTACAACGCATAAGAATGAAATGGTTGCCGAAAATAAGTATTGAAATCGAGAAGGATGATCCCAAAGCAGAGCAAATCAATAGCTTGCTAGGGCATGATGTCTCAGATTATTTTAAAGCAAATTCTTGAAGTAAAACCCATATATAAATTAAAAACAACAAATGTATGTATCCATGCACTTAGATACGAGTAATAAAGAAAATGAAACTGAACTTATTGAATATATTTTTATTATATTATTAGAATCAAAACGAGAAATTTAGTTGTAAGTTTTCATACTCATACATACATGTGTATATATATCTCTTGATACATAAGTATTTATATTCATACAAACAAATATCTGATATCATGGCAAAAAAGTCTCTGGAATTCTCTATCAAATTATATTCAAAACTTAGGCAATTTATTTATATGCGTTTAAAAAGGAGATAGAAAAAATTTTTTTGTAATTTAATGTTCTAATGTTTAATTAACTACTATTTTTTTTTTGAAATATATAAATAACTCAATCTATATGTATGTTAACTAAAAAATATGGTGTGCGCGCAGGTGCCTTTGTCCTTGTGGGTAAATAAATATACTGTGTGTGTGTATATAAATTCTTATATTTTATTGTATTTAAGTAAAGAAAGTATTTAATAACAGCAAGAGGCCATAAAAATATGGGTTTGTTTGAATATCAGATAAAACACCTAAATTGTTACCTGAGGTGTTATATTTGTATATACATTTTAAGACTGATATAACGGCAAAGGTATACATATTATATACCGTTGAATATACAATTATATCTACTATTGTGATAACATAGAAAAAATTAAGAAACATTTGAAATAAAAATAAGATCAATAATTTAGACAAAAATAAAAAATGTAGAAAATTAAATTTTTTAATCAAAATTGGATTTTGAATATTTCGAAAAGTATTGAAGGTAGGAGAATATGTTTTTTCAGTTTGCAAAGCTAAATGTATACTATTGAAAAAAATTAAAATGTTTCGCAATATATAATTTAATAATACTTTTTTCTTATTGGGAAAAATTGTGTTAGAAAAATTTTAGCATTTTTAGAAAATCTCCTTTCCTTTCTACATTTATGTGTAGGATGTCAAGAGTTTCTTACAGGTTACTTACAAGAAGTTTATTTATAATAAAAAACCAAAAAAAAATACAAAAATTACCGTGCAATTTTTTTGCCACATCTGAAAATCAGATTTTTTGAAAAAAAAATTCTTAGTTTTCGACCAATGCTGCATGTAGGGTGCACCAACAAAAATCTCCAACATTTATTTCACAGCCTTTCTTAATGCCTCTTCTCTTAAAAACAATCAAAGTTTTAATCAAATACTTAATAATTTTTTAAAATATTGCAAAAAAATTAAGAATACTTTTTTCCCAAAATATATAAAATTTTCTCATATTTTTCGAAAATCCAAATTGCAAAATTATTCCTTGCTATAATTTTTGAGATATCAAAATGATTTTTTTTATATGAATTTGGATAAAGTTTTCTCTTAAAAACAATAAAATTAAACAATTTCTGCTAAGTAATAAAGAAGCTATGTACTAACGATTAAAGAAAGTCATGGTCAAAAGTTAAAAAAAAATTTAAATGTCAAATATCTTGGAAACTGTAAGATATAAAATAGTGCTTTAAGATGTTTTATTTTTGTTTCTTAACGTTGATTTTTCCGCTGAAAAAGTTATTGAAATCGGTCCATATTTACAAAAGTTACAAGCTCCGAAAGAATTTCGATACCCGCAGTTTCCCACTTTGAGGCTCTTTGGAGCTACCCTGTCTTACAACAGGGTGCCTCAAAATTTGCTTTCTCAAAATTTCAACACTTCTACTTTCCAAAACAGTTGGCTTCATCTAAATCGGTTGACTAGTTCAAAAGTTGCGGACTTTTTACCACTTTTTTTTTAATTCACGCCACTGTGCGACGGAAAAGAGTTCAAGTCGAAAATAGACAATGCACGCATAGAAGAAAATGAAATACTAGTTTCATTTGACGTCGTATCTTTGTTTCCGAGCATCCTGTAAACTTAGTCATAAAAACAATAGGAAATATATGGTTTATATTAGAAAAATACACAAATATACCAAAGAAACTGTGTATAGAAATACTGATGTTTTGTATCAGAGATTGCCGATATTTTAGATTCAATGATTATTATTATGAACAGAAGAAAGGAATGCCTATGGGATCCCGCGCATCCCCTATAGTTGCAGATATAATAATGGAAGAATTACTTAATACTGTGCTTCATAAAATGGAAGAAAAACCAAGATTAATAACAAAATATGTTGATGACCTTTTTGGTATAATAAACACAAAGTAGACCAGAGTTGTAGAAAGTGACTTAAGAAAAAAGCTCAAATCATCTGATTTGATCACTGTTAAAAACGGGCAAATACAGTGTGTTTGTTATTGAATATTTTTAGTACAATAATCAAAACAAACAGCAGAAAATGTATACTTAGTGAAATGAACAATTGAACATTTTTACAAAATTAAATGAAAGATTTTGCAGTGTTGAACTAAATAAAAATATGTATAAAATATTATTAGTTTTATATTTGTGGTATTTAATTAAAAAACACAATGCGAAAAGGATTATTAGTATTAATAAAGTGACTAAAATTTGTTTTCAAATGATTAGAGACTTTGTTTTAAGCATTTCGTTCGCAAATATTAATTTTTACCATTTATTTACAAAAACTAGGCAGCGAATGAGACCACAAGGAATAAAACGTAATTACTTTAAAATAATACCACGAAAAAAGAGAAAGAAAATGGAAAGAGGATTTGATACTGTGTGAGCGAGACCTCTAAAAACACCACAAAATCACAATTATCTTCCGTCTTACTTTGTGCTCGTGACACCTCTGGTCTACTTTGTGATAATAAAATCTAATCAAGCTGAAGACACACTGAAAGCTTTAAATAAATTCAACGGACAAATTCAGTTCACAATGGAAAAAGAAAATAACGGTCAACTGCCTTATTTAGACACATTAGTCAAAAGATCCGGAAAAATAATAACAATTGGTATCATAAGCCCACAGCGTCTGGTAGACTGATAAACTTCTACTCCAAACACCCGAAAAATATAATAATTAACACCGCTACCAATTTTATCACTAGAGTGTTAGATACAAGCAATAGACATTTTCACAAAAAGCACAAAGAAATAATAAAAAATATTTTATTTAAAAATGATTTTCCTAAAAAATTAGTGAATAAACTTATAGAGAAAACTATTACAAGACAAATTAATAACAACACAGATAATAGTACAAAGGTATAAAGATCAACCAACTACATCGAAGGATTATCGGAAAGGTTAAAATACTCAGACATTAATGATAAAGACAAATACATTCTACCAATGTAATCTAACAATACAACAATATATTATTTAATAATATGAAATCGAAAATAGATATTATGGATGAATCCAACGAGATATATGAAATAAGGTGTAATGGTGACGAGACTGATATATACCAAAAAGTATATGACTTAAAAATAAGTAACAAAAAACTGCACTTGCTGGACATAAACCAGAACTTAATCACCCTTATTCTGCGTTTCGATTACGTTCCCGCATTCAGTTACGCACTGATCGAAAAATGGTATTCTGCAAAAAACTGAATTGAAAGAAAAAGAAGAAGAGTAGAGTATGTTTAACCCAGCCGCTTTGCTATGAAACGTGCGAAATATGTAGCACCAGAAAAAAACATTTTGCAAAACAAATTTAGCAAAAAAGTTAAACTAAGTGCAAAAAAGTGATTTAACAATTAAAACAAATAATAATAATTAAATGTTGTGAAATTTTTTATTAATAACTTCTTGCAATTTTAAGTACAGAGAGATTAAAAACAACGAGATAAGCAAGAGGTATTTGTAGACAAACTTATCCAGTGTGAAGAGTCCTGTCCCGCCGGAGGTGATATTTTCAGTTTTTAGACATAATTGTAGCACAAAAATAAAAATTATTTGCTTTAATTTAATTAAATCCGCAGAAAATATCGTTTTTCGTTGCAATCAAATTTGCCAACTTTTTATACTGTTCGAGTGTTGTTGCTTGCTACCTGTAATAAATTTAATAAAAATCACATTTCAGTACAAAAAGGAAAAAAAAACTTGTGTAGATCATTAATTAAACCTTCTTTAGCATTTAACACTTACATTATTTTTTGAATTAATCACTTTTTGAAGCTAAACAAACAAAAATCGAAAGACTCTTCGTCACTAGAAAAACAACTTACAAAAACGTAGTTACGATCGAAATGCAGAATACATACATAGAATCGAAAAAGAAATCGAAGAACGGAACGCAGAATAAGAAAGTTGCCAAACGGAGAAAATTTCGATTCGAATCGAAACGCAGAATAGGGGTGAATAAAATTAAAATATTAGAGAGACAGAAAAATTATACCAAGAGATATATGCAAGAGATGTTACATATAATAAATATACCAAATGGAAAAAGAATTAACTATAAGACTGATACTGATAATTGCGCACACATATACAGACACATAATAAACAAACACAGGACTAAAGAAAAACATATCAACAGTAGGTAACAGAACTTAAAAGGGAATAGATCTACAGTGAAGATCAAACATTTTTAAAAGTAATTATAATTGTGATAAAAAATAGTATACTATTTAATTATATTAAATCATTATTGTTGTAGTTTAATCATACCCTGAAGATGGCCAACAAAGTTGGTCGAAATATCGGAAAATAAATAAACAAAAATTAATTAAAAGACAATTTTATTTATTTATTAAAACGGACCTCAAGCCGAACACATATATACTCCAATTGTTATAATAAAGGTCTACAATATTGTACACTCACACATTTTTAAATAACTTTTTATGTACGTATGTAAATACCTGTTGTTTTTGTGAAAATGATTTTATCGAATCTATGTATGTATAATTTGTGTATAGATTCCTTGAAAATGGTTAACGAAGTTAACCGATATATCGAAGATAATTGAAAATATCATTAAATAAAAATAAAATAGTTTTATGTAAATAAAATTAATTGTTTTTTATTTGGAAAGCGACCTTAAGCCGAAAGAACAATTCTAGTCAAAATAATGAATCTTTTGTCCGCAAGATGCATTTAAAATGCAGTTTTGCACTGCATATGCAGTTTAATTGGTAATGGATACGAAAGTTTTCTCATAAAATTACGCATGCCTACGTATACATATATACATATGCACGCATGTCTTTTCTCTACATTTTATGATTTGTGAAGGGTATATAAGATTCGGCACAGCCGAATACTTGTTTATATTAAAATAGTTACATATTTTTGTTTAATTTCAGAACTTCAAGCTTAAAAGACCCCTACGCTATCAACAAATTTGATAGTTTTACGTGTTTGACGATACAAAATATTTAATTTTTTAAGATTAAAAATTTTTAACGCACTAGTAATCCCAAATTATTATTTTACTTATTAAGTAAAATATTTTTCGATAAAAATACATTGAAATTGATTATTGAGGGGTTTAGCTGGATCCTATGCGCATTTCACTGTTGCTAATGCAGATCATCAGGGAACCTTTACCCAAAAATTTATTAGCACAACTAGAGTTAATATGTTAAACTTTCATTTAAGCAAATGAGAACCTCAACACTAATTATTAACTTGACAGCACCCGGTAAAAAAAATACTTGTGTGGCAACACTCTATTCTTGAATAGCTGTTGTTGCTTTTTACATTTATTTTCTGTACATACTCTTACAACTACAATTTGAAGCTGAAAAAAAGTCAGCCAATGTAGTAATAATAAAGTAAGGAAATAAAAAACATATTGATTATTGAGTTCTTGTTTCAACTTTGTTATGTGTTGAGCTTCTCATTTGCTTAAATGAACGTTTAACATATTAACTCTTTTTTAGGAAAGAGAGACGAGGGGAAAAGAAACTTTACTGTTCTCCTCGTCTCTCTCTCCATCAAACTAATCAGCTTAGCAATAAGACTTGCATAGTGTAAATATAGTCCATAATGCAAACTCCGAGAATTTCTACGATATTTCCCACTAAAGAGCCATACAATCTTATCACCTATTATAACGCAATTGATATCATTAACAGCTTGTTGTATTGAAAGTGGTCCGGAAAAATATGAAGTATTGAGATTATATTGAAGATTGGAAGTTTTTTTGAAAGATCATTCAAAAATAACTGAATCAATACTTTCTGCATTAGATGAAAAATCTACAAAATATTATTTGGAGTTTCTTTCACATTCTCTTGGATGTTTAACTAATTTTAATTTAATGTTTTAAAGCGAATCCCTGCTTTTGTACAAATTACAAGCTGAAGTAATCAAAGCGAAGAGAAATTTATACTTATTTAGCTGCTTAAAATACTGTTCCGAGACACAACAAATTGTAATGTATAAAGATTTTAGGAAAATGAGTGGCGTGAATATGGACTTTTAGACCATAAAAAACTTAATCTTTTATCTAATTAAAACTGATACCCCAAAACTGAGTTATCAGCTAATACAGTAGCACCGATTTTAAAATTGTGGTGCAAATTTTTAGTTTAAAATGATGAACAGATGATATGATTTAAAAAAACTCAAGAATATACATTAAGAATCGCTCAGTACTTCTAGTTAAATGAGTTTAAATTAAGAAAAATAATATTTTATGAAATGTTGACAAAATATTAAGACGAAAGTGGTAAATTATTCTTCGTTGAAGTAAATATTTGTGAATTAGTGAATTTTATGTAAAATTTTTATTTTTGTTGAACGTTTTTTAGAAATTAAAAAAAAATATCTCCTTTTATATTTCAATTAACTTAAAAACTAATAAAAAAAATTCAATTTTTCTTAGATTTTTTTGCACTATTTCATTTGGTTTTGCACTATTTTAGACTTGCGACTGTGTAATTTCTTTTTCCACCAGTGGCAACGCTGCAATACTATTACAGAAGACCTGAAATGTTTTAAACCGTGGTCACAGTCGCTGTTTAATTTCACTCTTCTTAATAGATTTTGTCAAAATAACAGAACTGCTGCAAACAAAATACTGCTAAACTGTGATCACAGTCACAGTTTAAAAGAACAGTGATTTAGAAATCACGTTCACAAGGAGGAACATTATTAAAAAATTACAATAGCGCTCAACACTAATAGAAAATGTATATTGAGGTACTTAAAAATAAATAAAATTAATAAATTAATACATTAAATTAATATTTTTCCATATTGAAATAAGAAATTTCAAAATGACTACACTTTCGTTAATGTTTCTTATTAATTCGATATGGTTTTTAAGCTGTTCTCTGGGTGTATGTATAAATTCACGCTACCATGAACACCATTCACTCGTACATACACCCATATGTATATGCATAAGAGTGTTATATGAACAACTACAACAATAACAATATGCTACAAATAGTATTGAAAGAAGAATATCCAATTGTTTGTACGTATGTATGTAGTCAACTCTACTACACAGCAACAATATGCTAGCAAACGTATTGAAAGAAGAATATTCACCCCTATTCTGCGTTTCGATTCGAATCGAAATTTTCTCCGTCTGGCAATTTTGGTATTCTGCATTTCGATTAAGCTCAGTTTCTTTCGATTGTATGTATTCTGCATTACGATCGGATCTCCGTTTCTCTCAGTTGTTTTTTTTTTTGTTAACGGAGGTTTTTTCTACTTTTGTTTTTTTAAGTAAAAAAGTGAAAAAATGTAAGTACAAAATTAAAAAATTCAGAAACGATGTAAATACAAATTATTATTATAATTTTTTTATTTTAATTTGTTATTTTTTGTACTGGAATATGAGTGTTTTGTTATGTATGTATGCAGGTCAAAAACAACAACACCGGAGCAGTACGAAAAACTGGCAAATTTAATGACGGCTAAAGCTGACATTGCTTGTGGGTATCACCAGCGTTCAAAGGAAGAAGCAGCAGCATTCTGGGAGGAAGTTACAGAAGTCCTTAATGCATTAGGGCCTCCAACAAAAAGTGCCATTGCGTGGAAAAACGTAAGTATGATTTGTGCATAATTATCGCAGTAATTAATATAATTTTACAGGTGTGGATTGACTGGAAATGCTACATAAAGAAGAAGTTATCAGCTAATAAAAGGGAAATGATGAGCACCGGAGGAGGCCCTTGCCGCTTGCAACGTATAAGCCCCTTGGAAGAAAAAGTAGTGCAGCTGACGGGGCTAGTGACAATAACATCGGGTATAAGCGGTGCAGTAGATGTTGGAGTTGGCTGTGAGGTTGAGGAAACTGAAATGGACATTTCAGCACGTTCTGAAGACCTACCTTCCACCTCCAAAAGGCGACAACAGAGCCCAAAAGACACAACTTTATCTTTGCTGAAGGAGCAATTAAAATGTCAGCAAGAATTTTATGAAGAGACGAAAGAGTTCAACAATGTCATATCCAAGAAGTATGATGAAATATCTACGCACCTAAGGCGTATAAATCGATCGGTGGAAAAAATGGCAGAAATTGCAGGTAAGCAATTAAGCGCCATAATAAAATTAAAGAAGAATTATTGAAAAAGAAAGTGGAGATAAAACTAAGAATGCTTCAACTGGAACACCCCGATGAAAGACAATAAAACAATGAATTTTTTAATTATTTACCTATTTTTAATATAAAACAAAATTGACTGAACTTGTTATATTTTTATTAAATAAAGATTTTTTATTATTGAATTGAATTAAAGTTGGTATTTAATTTCTTTTTATTTTAAATATAAAACAATATGCATTAAAAACTAGAAAAATATTTATTTTCTTAATTCTAAAAATTGGAAAGTATATTATGGCGAATACCGCGTGCTATTGAAGCGTAATCTGAGTCTACGTTTTCCTCTTCGCCCTCTCCCTCAGTACTTTCAACTTCCGATTCATTATTTTCGTAATCTTCCACTCGGTAGTATATACAAATGTTGTGAAGGGCACAAACAACATTAATTATTTGACTGGCTTTCAGTGGGGAGTAATGAAGTTCTCTAGCACCCAATAAACAGCGAAATTGGTTTTTTAAGACCCCAAGAGTTCGTTCAACTATGTATATTTCTTGTCTTTGAGTGACGAATGTTATAGTCGCTTTCCCGGCTGCCGCCACTTGGTGTTCGATACGGAGTCATTAGCCAGGGTTCCAGGGGGTATCCTGCATCACCTATTAAAAATACCATTAGGATTTTCATATTTTCAAACAATTACATAAAACCGTACCTAATATCCAAATATTTCGCTCTCCGTTCCGATAATTCTGTTCCAATTTAGCCCTCGCTTTACTTAAGGCCCATATATGCGAATTGTGGTTGCTGCCAGGGTACCTTGCATCAATGCATCTTATGCGCATTTTGTTATCGCAAATCTAAAATCCTTAATTTAATTCAAAAGCACTTTCAATTTGAAACAAACATACTTACCACCATTGCATTAATGCTAAAAAATCCCTTTCTATTATAGTAAAGGAAGTCCTCTTTAGATGGTTTTATAATCTTGATATGTGTGCCATAAACACACATAGTGACACCTGGAAAGCCGGCCTTTGAATAAAAATCTCGCTTTGCCTCAATCTTCTCCTCCTCACCTTGATCAAATTGTATCCATTGAGGGCAAAGCTTTGCCTGCATTATATCAAGAAAATTTGATAATGTCTTTGATACCGTGGGTTGCGCCATCCCAACATTGAAATCCGTTCCAACTCCGTTTTGATAGCTACCTTCTGCAAAAAATCTTAAAGCAGCCACAACTCGGTTAATGGGTGAAGAAGAAGTCAAAGAATTGGGCTGCACCTCTTGAGCAAAAATGTCTAAAACATATTTAAAGGCATCTTTGCTCAAACGAAAGTTCTTTTTAAATCTGTAAAAGTAAGTAACATATATTACATATTAACACTTTTACAATAAAAAATATAATTAAAAGACTTACAATTGATCGCTCATTTCGAATGGATTGCAGTTGTCTCTGATGTTACGCTTTTCAAGCCTTGTGACTGTATTTCTGTCGTTGTTTTCCTCTTCCAACAATAATGCAGATGCAATAGACTCCATTTGTCCTTAAATTTTAAATAAAAATGCAACTCACTAAATTATTTCTTTACAAACAGTTTTTATTAACGTTTTGTCTTTACATATTTAACCACAACACTTTTATTTTCTTCTTTTTTTAGTTAATTTCAGCTTGACTAGATTATACACACTTATATATTTATGCAAAACTTATTATTAAACTTATTATAACTATTATTTCAATATTTTTCTTTTATTAAATTTATAAACAATTTACTTTATTATACATAGAACTTGTTTTATTAAATTTGACATTTGCTTATGAAAATGATAACAGACTTGCTTATTCTGCTGTTTCATTTCCACATTCCACATTGATACAATTGATTTTGTAAACATTGTTATCTTCTTCTTATTCTTTCGATTCCGTTTTTCTGCAGAATACCAATTTTCGATCGTAACGGAACTGAATGCGGAGACGTAATCGAAATGCAGAATAGGGGTAATTAAGTTGATTTGGTAAGGACTGGGAATTGTTTTTGTATACAAACAAAGTATTGTGCTAATGAATGCGTGTTAATAAAATATATATGTAAACTATATGTGCCCTTAATTATGAAAGTGGTCTAACTCATAAATCAATCATATTTCTTCCATCGAGATATTTAATAGATTATATTTGAAGAAATTAAATAATATTTTTACATTATGCAACATTTTAACTTATATGTAGTTGTACTAGTGTCGATTCATAGAAGTTTATTTAATATTTATTAAATATTTATTGAAGCTTTTTAGAGATTTATTTCATATTTCGATGAATAAATGCATATGACTTAGGCCGAGTTTACATCTGTGTGCCATGTGCCATACATGCGTAAGAAAAGTGTAACCACTAATTACTACAGAAAAACTGTTTGATTCAGACACGTATTTATTAAGTTAAACAGTTTCATATATAGCTAATAGACGATTTTATAGAACCCAACATGATTGCAAACAGTTTAAATCAATAAATACATGTCTGAATCAAACAATTTTTCATTAGTAATTAGTGGTTACACTTTTTTTGGCACATGGCAGAAAAGAAATGCCAGATGTAAACTCAGCCTTAGACCACTTTCATAACTAAGGGCACATATGTACAGAGTTGGGAAAATACAAAAAAAAAAATAAAATACAAAATACTTCCACATCATGTATATATGTATTTAATACGGTATTAAATTAATCTGGTTTTTGTTTTAATCGGTTATTCACTCGATTAATTAATCGAGGTTTCATTAATTATTAATTTATTAATTCCACTAAATAAAAATACATAAATTATTCATTATTTTGAGATTTTATTAATGAAAAAAGGATAACATAACAAAACTAACAATTTTTGAACTAAATCAGACGAAGAAAATTTTATATACATATGTATTAATGAAAAAACAAGTACATAAGTGATTTTTTTAAATTGTTTAATAGATTAAAGAGACCTTCTAATATAATCTTTTAGAAATATTATTTAGTTCAAATGTTTAGGTTTTAAAATATTTTTTCTTTAGTTTTAATCAAGGCGAATTGATACCAAGTGGTCTTAATTTAAATTTAAAATTAAAATTAAATTAAAATTTAAAATTTCCTGCTGTCAGAATATTTCCTAGCGTTTTGCAGTGATTGAGAGCAGAGAAATTATGTCAGCTGGTGAATTAGGATCACCTGATGTGAATTCCCCTTGGTTTTAATAAAACTTGACTTAGAAAAAATCCTTTCACTAATCGTTATCGTATAAAACAAAATATTTTTCGGTTATTTTTTTAACTTTATTATAAAATTAAATAGAAGAAAAAACTGTTGACTTGTTAAATAAAATGAAGCTCACTGAAAATACTCCTTTGTTTTGCATGAACATCAATTTCACAACATATGCCTTTTGTTTATGAGCAGAACAAATTATTTGCTTAATAAAATATATATCGCTGGTTTATTTTGCTTATGTTGACAACACAATCCCCCACAGCAAAAGCAACCATGTTGTTTTTGTATTGTTACAATTGTTGTGTCGTAATAGTACCACCTGCAAATAAAACGCCTTGTGACAAGATGATTCAGACTTGACAACTGAATTGTGGTGATGCCAACTCTAAGAGTTGGTATAGTTATGTTTTTTATCGATGCTAATTTTTTGTTATTGGTTTGACTAATGATACATTATAAGTAGTAGGGGAATGGGAGTCCTGCCCCAATTAAAATCGTGAAATTTTTAAATTTTAATTACCCAAATTTTAAAATTCTTTGAAATTTGTGTTTTCGGTGCGCTTTGATAATTTTTTGTTTACATTAAGTGTTTTTTGTTTACATTAACTTTGTGTGAACGGGTAATTTTTTTTGGGGTGACATTACTTGTGTGCACGGGTGATTTCTTTGTGGGGGTGGATTAAGGGGTTTCATAAGATTAAGATTTCAAAAGTATATATGCCGACGGGAAAATCATGGAATGATTTTTCCTAATGCCGACGGGAAAATTATTGAAATGATTTTTTCTAATGCCGACGGAAAATTTGTGTGTGTGTCTAGCTGTAGGAATTGAAGTCTGGCTGTGATTGGTGGAGGGCCGGGTGTGTCTAGCTGTAGGAATTGAAGTCTGGCTGTGATTGGTGGAGGGCGGGATGTGTCTAGATTGTGATTTGGGTAGGTGAGGGTGTTTTGTAATATGTAACCGTGGGAATTCGGCGACGTTTATGCTTGTTGGAATTTAAGCCAAGCTGTGCTTGGTAGGGGGCGGGGTGTATTTGAGGACGGGGAGTTGTTGTAATATGTATCCGTGGGAATCTGTGTACATGTATGTATGGATGTATGTATGTCTGTAAGATTTTAAGGCTGTCTGTGATTTATGAAAGACGACGTGAGAGTGTTCATGTAATACGTATCCGTGGGAATCTGTGTATATGTATGTTCGTAGGAGTTTAAGGTTGATTGTGATTTTAGGTGGGGGAGGGTGTTGTTGTGATAGATAGATAGAATGTGCCTATGTGTGTGTGTATGTATGTATGTATATGCAGCAGTTTAAGGCTCTCCTTGATTTGAGGTAGGCGGGGGGTGTTATTGTAATATGTATCTATAAGCATTTGGGTGTTTATATCTCTATAGGAATTTTTGTGCATGTATGTCTGTAGAAGTTTAAGGCTGATAGTAATTTGGATTGTTGAGATTGATCGATTGTATGTGATCTTGAGAATTTGTGTATGGATATCTGTAGGAAATTTAAGGCTTATCGTGATTTATGAGGGTCTAAGTGTTCATGTAATATGTAACCGCGCAATTTGTGTGTATATCTGTAGGAGTTTAAGGCTGATCATGATTAATGAGAGGTGAGGTGAAGGTGTTCATGTATATGTATCCGTATTTGTGTGTATGTATCTCTATATGAGTTTAAGGCTGATCGTGATTTAGGTTGTTGAGATTGATAGATTGTATGTTACCTTGAGATTTTGTGTAAGTATATCTGTAAGAACTTTAGGCTAACTGTGATTTGTGAGGGGAGGGGCGTTGTTGAAATAGGTTTAATTTTACGTAGATGAATTTTAGTATGTGATTGTGTATGTGATTTTCTCACCCTAGTATTTATATGTACGTAGAAATAAATTATTTCTCATATGAAAATTGTTTGCTAGAAAATATTATCATATATCTGAAC
Organism: Nowickia ferox; assembly: GCA_936439885.1. Classification (NCBI taxonomy): domain Eukaryota; kingdom Metazoa; phylum Arthropoda; class Insecta; order Diptera; family Tachinidae; genus Nowickia; species Nowickia ferox. The sequence continues at coordinate 451,281 of CAKZFG010000003.1, read as the reverse complement.
TTCCCTAATCCTAGTATGTTTTTCATATTGGAGGATGAGATTGCTTTATATTTTATCAAGCTTAAATTTGTCCAGTGTTAAAGTCTGTCGATCAGAAATTTGTTTATATTTGTATAAATATTAATTTCAGTTTTTGCAAAATTCTTGGGTACGATCGTGGCGGTTTTGTGTGTGTGTATGTGTATGCGCGATAGAGTTTGACTGGTCTGTGATAAGTTTGTTTATTTAAGTACATTTTTCTTCTTCGACTTTCGTCTTCAAGCGTCAATACCTTGGAGAACGGTTTGTATGTTTTCATGATGTATGTAGATATGTAAGTGTGATTATTAAAATCCAATAAATACTTGAGCATGGGTAAGAAATTTGATACTATGTGTACATATGTACATATGGATCTACAAATTGATTTTATATGTATGTATGTACATACAAATAAGTCTGTGGCTAACTCTTTAAATACATTTTTTTTTGTCATGTGCGGTCTTTTATTGTTCTAAATATTCGCCAGGTCTTTTGTGTATAGATGTGAAATATATCCATAGTTTTTTATTTAAAATTAAAAAATCGTTCTTTTAATTTTTAGATGTATTTACTTAAAAGTTTGTGAGGAGTTTCTGTTTTAAGTAAAATTGAATTCCTCTCTAGTTGTAGTAACTATAGTATAAATATTTAATATATTTTATTTCCATTTGTTTAAAGTTGATGTAGCCTATATAGTCAACGTTAGAAATTTTTTGGTGTAAAATTTTTTCCAACTATCATCTTTTTTCTTCACTTTTTACATATATTTTAGAACATCTTACGTTGGCTTTTAAAAACTGACAAACGCTTTGAAATGAAACTGATCCAGCAGTCCAGTTTAGGTGATGATAGTTTTTTGTGGTTTGGTTCTCTTTCCTTTTTATTGATAAACAAATGGAGGTTTTATAATGAAATTGTTATACTCATTATTGTTGAAAACATCTGCTACTTCTTTTTGTAATGAAAATCATTCGAAACCTTACTCGTCTATTAAAACCATTTTTTCATTCATATTACTTAATTTATAAGACTTTCCGGACTTTCTATTATTCGATCATCAGTAAAAATGCAGTAGCTGAGGTCCTTGCTTGATGTTTCATATTAAATTTCTTTATCAATTGGGTCGCTATTGAATAAAAGGAACTTTTATCTTAAACTTTAGTGCATTTGAAAGTGCTTGAGATTCTTTCATATAATAGATGACTTTCTATGTCAACATATCTGTCTACTCTTTGTCAGCGTTAAAGGACAATTAAATTTTAAAATTTTAATTCCTCAAATGTGTTACTTCATACTGATAATATGTTTTCATTAATAAGGTATATGTTTATCTTATGAAGGTTACTCGCCTATGGCTTTTATTTGATGTTCTAGATGATTTTTTTTCTCATTTTATTAAAGTTCAGCGTATTGCGCATATATTTCTGATATTTTTAAGTGCGCTTTATTTACCTGTCAGACAAAATATACGTATCACTACTATTTTTTCAGATTTTACTATTTGGAAAAGAGAATATTTGTGTAATTTTTAAATGTATTCATATTTACATATAGATAAATATATGTATGTATGTATAGAGAAATTACTTTGTCTACAAAGAAATACATGTTTCGATCTCAAATAACTCAGTTACCTCCACCATCAATTCACCGTCGGTGTTTTTATAGTGTCAGAAACATTAGAATATCTATGTTTGAGAGAATTTTTACATCGAGTTTTTCTACATGAGGTTTGCTGGTTGACCTCCTTGAAGTTATTGTTGACGTAGGCTGGGTTGTATCACATTCAGATGTAATAATTTCTTACTTAAAAAAGGTCCTCATCACCATCAACCATATCTGTATACATTTCATTCATGAGTTGGGTTGATCCAGATACATTTGCTGTCTACAGATTAATGATTAGAAACAAGTTTCTCATCACCTTCTAACAGATTTATATATTTTGCTAGCATGCATGCCTTAGCATGCTTCTATCGATAGTGACGCGGGAGTCCGACATGTAATGGTGTTTCAATTAAAAATCTATACTATTAGAATGTACGATTTCGCTCTTTTTATTCTTTTACAAAGTAGGTACATATTTATGTATTTCATTTAGCACAGAGTCATAAAATTTCTTTGCTTACAAAATTGTGTGATATTCTTTTAAATTTGCATGCTTAGGCATGCTTTCAATATTTTTTCTGTAAATTTATTTGATACTCATACAGATATAAAGTAAGATCTGCTTACATTGCATTTTACAATTTATGTATGCTTCAGCATGATTCCAGTTGAAGTCCATATTTATTCAGTAAGTTTGTTTGATACTAATTCATACACATATACATTCTTAAAGATTGGAAATCTAATTCCAATTTATGTAGTTTATCTATTTTTTCTAAAGATTTGGTAATAATAATTTCTTCAAAAATACAAACCAAACTAGATTTTTCCTGTTTAATTTTATTTTTTATTTGCATTAAATTTCAACATTTTGTTCATCTTCAAATTATTATATTTAGCAGTTTTTTCTGATTTGTTGAGTTAACTTTAATCGGAAACATTTAAATAGTGAGATGAACTTTTATATTGTATACGAGTACATTAAGTAATTCTCTGTATATTTCATTTATATGAACCATCATCACATAATTCCTTTGGATGATCTATTAAATCATTCTACTATTGATGCTTTCATATTAAGTAATGTTTAATATTCCACTTATGCATGAATTTTCCAGTGTCTATTAAAAAATTCTTTACATTCATCCATTTGCAAGTTTTTTGGTACTCAACATTTCAAAAATATTTTCCACAGCCTAGGTTTTTTCGAATGCAACTTTTATTTTCAACGGTATCGACCATCGAAAATTTGAGAATGAATCATTTACAGTCTACAATAATCAATAATTTCTATTTTCTTTAGAATAGTTTCCCATTTCACCTAAATCAGCTCCATAAAAGATCAACTATTCCTTTCATTACATATCTACAATGCACAAACAATTTTCGAGATTTATTATAGAGTTCGCTTACTAAATTTATTTTTAAAGACATTGAGTTGTTTCAAAGATTTTTTGGAGAGTGTTGTGATCTACTTGATGCACTTTTAGCTATTTATACTATCATGTAGTTCATTTTCCAATCTATAAATTTTATCGTTCAGCTGTTCAATTTGTTTTTTCAAAAGATGATTTAAGTTTTAGTATGTATTTTTTTGAATTTTGTAACTATATTTTATCTCTAATTGTATATGGTGTTTTTTATTGAGGTATAGAACTTTAAGATGGCATCAATTTTTTAACTGGCGGCCATTTTGTCAACTGTCAAGTGATTAATATTTAGTTTGGTTTGCCATTTCATCATGAACAGGTTGACAAAAGAACAACGCTTGCAAATCGTGCAAATTTATTTCGAAAATAATGGTTCAGTTCGCGAAGTTTACCGCAAGCTCCGTCCATTTTATGGTCGACATAATCGTCCATCAGAGCAATTAATTCGGTTAACCATGGATTGGCCACCAAGATCGTGTGATTTGACACCATTGGATTATTTTCTTTGGGGATATGTGAAGTCGCTCGTCTACGCCAACAAACCAGAAACGTTAGGGGACTTGGAAGCCAACATTCGTGGCGTTATTGCCAACATACGGCCCCATATGCTCGAAAAAGTGGTTGAAAATTGGACCTGTAGAATTGGCTTTATTCGAGCCAGCCGCGGCGGCCACATGCCCGAAATCATATTTAAACGTTAATGGCATAAAATTATCCTTCCAATAAAGCCAAATTGATGGACATTAAAACGATTTTCTTGTGTTTTATTTCAATTCGAAGTTCTATACCTCTAAAAAAACACCCTATATTTCACGTTGTACTCTATCAATTTGCATTTTAATATATTCTTGAATTATATTAATTCCTTAAGCTGTATTATTAATTTGTCCTATAGTTTATCGTTTTGAGTTTCGAGAAACAATTTACTGATAACATCATTCTCTGTCAGTGAATGATGATGATTCTCTATTCATGTATTAGTAAAAATTATATATTTTATATAGTTTTTAAAATCAAATTTCTCATAGTATTTCCATGTTTTACTATCAATCATTAAAGAAAATAAAGCTACTATTAGAGCCTATATTTGACCATCAACTTGTATTTTATTTTCATTTAGTTTTAGGTTACTATCACCAAACTTTCATTCATTATTCAAATCTTGATGTGGGCCATAGTTTGTATCTAATTCAATTCTTCCTTCCAAGACTGATAAATGAGTATAAGTGTATTCAGAATTGGAAGTCTATGAGTAAAAATCATCTTCATCATCCTCATCATCATTCTCAGTATTAGCATCATTAAATAAGATGATATCATCAAATATTGTTCCTTCTGAAAGTTTCTTTGGTGTACTTGTCTCTATATTGACTGATGGCTTTAAACTTGTATTATTTTCAGCTTCTATCTTGATTTTACTTTCTTCTTTCTTGCGAATTCTTTAAATATTTCTAGAAATATTTATGAATTCTTTGAGAGGTTCTGTTATAGGTTTCTATTTCACCAGTTTTTATACTACGAAGCTTTTTCTTCAAGACATTTCTTGTCAACACCAACTGTTTTAAAATTTTCTCATCCGTGTTTAGCAAATAAGAGGTATCAGCTATCAGATCAGGTAGCTGGTCTGGTTTTCAGATCAGCTTATCAGAACCTGAACTGGTTTTCAGATTAGCTTATCAGGACCTGGTCTGGTTTTCAGATCAGCATATCAGGACCTGGTCTGGTTTTCAGATCAGCTTATCTGATTCAGATTGGGTTATAAGTTTACAAGTAGCTGGCCATTTATAACATTTAGATGAATGGAGTTTAAGGTCAGATGAAAAACGAAAAAGTAAACTTTTATGTAGTCAAATTCTCTTTTTTTCTATAGCGATCATCGTTTAATTCAATATCGTTGCTTATAATCAAAATCCATATTTATCCTTCCAACATGCTTTATATTTGTCTCATCTTACTTAAACATTATAATTACATTATGTTTATCTAGTATCAAATGTTTCGTGATTCTGGTATAAGTTTGACATCAGCAGAATGCATTAACATTCTTATCTCACTCCATACAAAAATATGTTTCTCACACGCAACATCCTTAAATATCATATTGGAATTACTGTTAGCTTTGTTAGGAGAAATAACAGATTCAGTATCTGTAAATGTGTAATATCCCGTTCCTTTAGTTAATGAAATTATGTAATATCTTTAAGTATCCATATTTGGGTTGATAGAGAGGTTTGGAGTACTAATATGTAGATGTTTTCAAATTTTAGTCCATTAAGACTTTTTAGCAAGCCAATCATAACATATTTTTTTTCTTGTTTTTTAAACAATTTGACAGACCAACTATTTTTACGCAAATAGAATTTGGTAGAAGGGAACTATGACTTGTTTTTGAACTAACGTTTGATGAATCATCAAAATTTCGTACCATACTATTTTTAGGTAAAACCTAGGATGTGGAAAATATTTTTGAAATGTTACGAGTACCAAAAAATTTACAAATGGATGATTGTAAAGAATTTTTTACTAGACACTGGAAAATTAATGCATAAGTAGAAGATTAAACATAACTTAATATGAAAGCATCAATAGTAGAATGATTTAATAGATCATCTTAAGGAATTATATATTAAGAATTTAGCATTAATGGTTCATATAAGTGGATTGATATATAGATATATATATATAGAGATCTACTTAGTGCCTAAAATAGAAAAGCTCATCTCACAATTAAAATGTTTGCAATTAAAGTTAACTCAACAAATGAGGGAAAGGTGTAAAATACAGTATACAGTAATTTGAACATGTAGAAAATGTTGAAATTTAATGACAATATAAATAAAATTAAAAAGGAAAAATCTAGTTTGTCAAGGTTTTTTTTTTTTTGAAGGATTGATTAGGAATGTTAGGTCTTAGGAAAGATAATTAACTTAATGTAGTGGAATTCTCTTAAATTGTTGGTCTGTATGAAATATTGTGAAAACGTAAGCGTTCAAAATGAAGTTTAACACAGTGCAATATTCAGCAACACATCGTATTATCACTTTTTATAGTAAAAGTTGTACATTTTCCATTTCGAAAGCAGTAGCACACGAAATTTAAAAATGTGAATCTGGGCTTATTATAATAGATCTTCACTCTGTTCATTTTTATAGCTATCAGATCTTTAGAAAATATAGATAAACTAAGCAAATTGGACTTTGATATCCAATCTTTAAGAATGTACATGGGTATGAATTAGTATCTTACTTACGTACTTACTGAATAAATATGGACTTCAACTGGAATCATGCTGAAGCATACAAAATTGTAAAATACATTGTAAGCAGATCTTACTTTATATCTGTATCTGTATGAGTATCAAATAAATTTACAGAAAAAATATTGAAGCATGCCGAAGCATGCAAATTTAAAACAATTTCTTACGTCACACAATTTTGTAAGTAAAGAAATTTTAGGACTCTATGCTAAATGAAATACATAAGTATGTATCTACTTTGTAAAGGATTCAAAAGAGCGAAATTGTAAATTCTAATAGTATAGATTTTTAACTGAAACACCACTACATCTCTGACGCTTGCGTCACTATGGACAAAAGCATGCTAAGACATGCATGTTAGAAAAATATAAAAACCTGATAGAAGGTGATGAGGACCTTTTTTAAGTGAGAAATTATAATATCTGAATCCGATACAACTCAAACTACATCACCAACAATAACTTCCAGGGGTCAACCAGCAAATCTGATGTAGAAATATTTGAAGCAAAAATTCCTTCAAACGTAGATATTCCAATGTTTCTGACACTATATGAAAACACCTAGGCTGAATTCATGGTAGAGGTGACTGAGTTTTTGAAGATCGATTTGGTGCAATACTTGTTTATTAAACATGTATTTCTTTGTATGTAAACTAATTTCTACATACATACATACATATACTCGATATATGTATGTAGATATGAATACATTTGCATATGTACACACTCACATATGTATATATTTTCATTAAAAATAATGGATTTATAAATTATATTAATGTTCTCTATTTCAAGTAGTAAAATCAAAAAAAGTAGTTATACATCAGAAGAAAAAAATAAATAAAACAAGAGACTGACTGACCACCTGATATATAAAGCTTGCCTCACATGAAAACAAAGCATACTTAAACATAGCAGAAATATGTATACAATACGCTAAACTTTAATACAATGAGAGAAAAAAAACCATATCATCTAGAGCATCAAATAAAAGGCGTAGACGATCACCCTTCATAAAATAAACATATAGTCTATTAATGTAAAGATAGTAACATTATCAAGTAGTACAATTTGGGCAATTAAAATTTTAACATTTAATTACCCATAACGCCGACAAAGGACAGCCAGAAATGCCGACATGCAAAGTCATCTTGTATACTAGAGATACCGTCTAGAGGATAGACCTAAATTAACAGAAAACGACTTCGTTTTCTGTTGATCGCTTTTCAAGAAGAAAATAAGTTTGTTCATTGTGATTTGACTAATTTAAAAGTACATTTAAATTCAGTCTCATACCCGTATGATGATCTAAACATAAAGTTCAGAAATGAACGTTATGCAATTCTATATGATATGTATCTAAGATTCCAATATCGTATCGTATAGCTATATTATTTTATTTTTCCTATATAAGAGATAATGGTCCCTACTCATAGTCAAAACAAAGTATATTTTAAGAGTTTAAAACCGGTATTATCATAAAAATAATAAATATTTAAACTCTTACAGTCTTATTTATAAAAATTATTAAGACTTTATAAAGGTTTTTTTAGCAAAATTTTTATAAAATATTTTTCTAAAAATACCTTTATAAATTCTTAATAATTTTTATAAATAAGACTGTTAAAATATACTTTGTTTCACTAACCACATTTGTGTAACTAACTGCATTTCATAAATATTGACGTATACTCATACTCAAAACAAATGATAGTTTTATGTTGTTTTGATTGTGAGTATGGATCATTATCTCGTATTAAAAAAATAAAATAATGCTACACGATTTCAGAAAATATTTTCTGATATCGTATAGCTGTATTATTTTATTTTTTTATAATAGGAGATAATATTTATAAAATGCATTTAGTTACACAAATGTGGTTACTAAGGCAACCTAAAAATAGGATGCTACGAAATTTTGATTATTCATCAAACGTTAGGTCAAAAACAAGTTATAGTTCCCTTCTACCAAATTCTATTTGCCCAAAAATAGTTGGTCTGTCAAATTGTAAAAAAAAAAATTAAATAAAAAATAATATGTTATTGGCTTGCTAAAAAGTCTTAATGGACTAAAATTTTAAAACATCTACATATTAATACTCAAAATCTCTCGGGAACGAAATGCATATAGACAATCGCTTAACCATAAAAACAAGCAAAATTTTCAAATTAAATAAATAAAGACTTTATGTCAAATAAATATACTTCGGTATTTCATGTATGAAAATAAATGTTTTATTTTTCTTTTTGCATTTTAATACTCTTATTGTTGCCCAATGTGGCAGCTAATTGTAAAAAGGTGGTGGAAAATAAAATAGATGCACAATCGAATAAAGATGCTTGTTTTGTAAAGATTTTTGTTTGAGGTTTTCAAACTTATTATGTTTGTATATTGTGATTCTCAATATAGTATTAAGAGTCTTACTATAAACATACGAAGTTTGTTATCTAAAATCAAAAATGTTTTGGGTTGAAGTCTACTGACGAGTTCCAAAAAGCGGGAACGAAATGCATATAGACAATCGCTTAACCATAAAAACAAGCAAAATTTTCAAGTTATTACATAATTTCATTAATTAAAGGAATGGGATATTACACATTTACAGATACTGAATCTGTTATTTCTCCTAACAAAGCTAAAAGTAATTCCGATATGATATTTAACGATGCTGCGTGTGAGAAACATATTTTTGTATGGAGTGAGATAAGAATGTTAATGCATTCTGCTGATGTCAAACTTATACCAGAATCACCAAACATTTGATACTAGATAAACATAATGTAATTATAATGTTTAAGTAAGATGAGACAAATATAAAGCATGTTGGAAGGATAAATATGGATTTTGATTATAAGCAACGATATTGAATTAAACGATGATCGCTATAGAAAAAAAGAGAATTTGACTACATAAAAGTTTACTTTTTCGTTTTTCATCTGACCTTAAACTCCATTCATCTAAATGTTATAAATGGCCAGCTACTTGTAAACTTATAACCCAATCTGAATCAGATAAGCTGATCTGAAAACCAGACCAGGTCCTGATATGCTGATCTGAAAACCAGACCAGGTCCTGATAAGCTGATCTGAAAACCAGATCAGGTTCTGATAAGCTGATCTGAAAACCAGACCAGCTACCTGATAACCTGATCTGATAGCTGATACCTCTTATTTGCTAAACATGGATGAGAAAATTTTAAAACAGTTGGTGTTGACAAGAAATGTCTTGAAGAAAAAGCTTCGTAGTATAAAAACTGGTGAAATAGAAACCTATAACAGAACCTCTCAAAGAATTCATAAATATTTCTAGAAATATTTAAAGAATTCGCAAGAAAGAAGAAAGTAAAATCAAGATAGAAGCTGAAAATAATACAAGTTTAAAGCCATCAGTCAATATAGAGACAAGTACACCAAAGAAACTTTCAGAAGGAACAATATTTGATGATATCATCTTATTTAATGATGCTAATACTGAGAATGATGATGGGGATGATGAAGATGATTTTTACTCATAGACTTCCAATTCTGAATACACTTATACTCATTTATCAGTCTTGGAAGGAAGAATTGAATTAGATACAAACTATGGCCCACATCAAGATTTGAATAATGAATGAAAGTTTGGTGATAGTAACCTAAAACTAAATGAAGATAAAATACAAGTTGATGGTCAAATATAGGCTCTAATAGTAGCTTTATTTTCTTTAATGATTGATAATAAAACATGGAAATACTATGAGAAATTTGATTTTGAAAACTATATAAAATATATAATTTCTACTAATACATGGATAGAGAATCATCATCATTCACTGACAGAGAATGATGTTATCAGTAAATTGTTTCTGGAAACTCAAAACGATAAACTATAGGACAAATTAATAATACAGCTTAAGGAATTAATATAATTCAAGAATATATTAAAATGCAAATTGATAGAGTACAACGTGAAATACAATTAGAGATAGAAGATAGTTATAAAATTCAAAAAATACATACTAAAAATTAAATCATCTTTTGAAAAAACAAATTGTACAGCTGAACGATAAAATTTATAGATTGGAAAATTAACTACATGATAGTATAAATAGCTAAAAGTGCATCAAGTAGATCACAACACTATCCAAAAAATCTTTGAAACAACTCAATGTCTTTAAAAACAAATTTAGTAAGCGAACTCTATAATAAATCTCGAAAATTGTTTGTGCATTGTAGATATGTAATGAAAGGAATAGTTGATCTTTTATGGAGCTGATTTTGGTGAAATGGGAAACTATTCTAAAGAAAATAGAAATTATTGATTATTGTAGACTGTAAATGATTCATTCTCAAAGTTTCGATGGTCGATACCGTTGAAAATAAAAGTTGCATTCGAAAAAACCTAGGCTGTGGAAAATATTTTTGAAATGTTATGAGTACCAAAAAACTTGCAAATGGATGAATGTAAAGAATTTTTTAATATACACTGGAAAATTCATGCATAAGTGGAATATTAAACATTACTTAATATGAAAGCATCAATAGTAGAATGATTTAATAGATCATCCAAAGGAATTATGTGATGATGGTTCATATAAATGAAATATACAGAGAATTACTTAATGTACTCGTATACAATATAAAAGTTCATCTCACTATTTAAATGTTTCCGATTAAAGTTAACTCAACAAATCAGAAAAAACTGCTAAATATAATAATTTGAAGATGAACAAAATGTTGAAATTTAATGAAAGTAAAAAATAAAATTAAACAGGAAAAATCTAGTTTGGTTTGTATTTTTGAAGAAATTATTAGGAATGATAGGTCTTAAAAAAGATAATTAACTTAATATACTGGAAATTCTCTAAACTTGTTGGCCTGTATGAAATATTGTGAAAACTTAAGCGTTCAAACTAAATTACAACACAGTGTAATATTCAGTAACACATAATATTATCATTTTTTATAGTGAAAATTGTACATTTTCCATTTCGAAAGCTCTAGCAAGCGAAATTTTAAAATATGCCCATGGGCAATTATAATAGATCTTTACTCTATTCATTTCTATAGCTATCAAATCTTTAGAAAATATAGATAGGACTTAGATTTCCAATCTTTAAGAATGTATATGTGTATGAATTAGTATCAAACAAACTTACTGAATAAATATGGACTTCAACTGGAATCATGCTGAAGCATACATAAATTGTAAAATGCAATGTAAGCAGATCTTACTTTATATCTGTATGAGTATCAAATAAATTTACAGAAAAAATATTGAAAGCATGCCTAAGCATGCAAATTTAAAAGAATATCACACAATTTTGTAAGCAAAGAAATTTTATGACTCTGTGCTAAATGAAATACATAAATATGTACCTACTTTGTAAAAGAATAAAAAGAGCGAAATCGTACATTCTAAGAGTATAGATTTTTAATTGAAACACCATTACATGTCGGACTACCGCGTCACTATCGATAGAAGCATGGTAAGGCATGCATGCTAGCAAAATATATAAATCTGTTAGAAGGTGATGAGAAACTTGTTTCTAATCATTAATCTGTAGACAGCAAATGTATCTGGATCAACCCAACTCATGAATGAAATGTATACAGATATGGTTGATGGTGATGAGGACCTTTTTTAAGTAAGAAATTATTACATCTGAATGTGATACAACCCAGCCTACGTCAACAATAACTTCAAGGAGGTCAACCAGCAAACCTCATGTAGAAAAACTCGATGTAAAAATTCTCTCAAACATAGATATTCTAATGTTTCTGACACTATAAAAACACCGACGGTGAATTGATGGTGGAGGTAACTGAGTTATTTGAGATCGAAACATGTATTTCTTTGTAGACAAAGTAATTTCTCTATACATACATACATATATTTATCTATATGTAAATATGAATACATTTAAAAATTACACAAATATTCTCTTTTCCAAGTAGTAAAATCTGAAAAAATAGTAGTGACACATTAAAAGAAAAAAATTATTAAAAAGAGAGACTGAGTGATCAACTGATACGTATATTTTGTCTGACAGGTAAATAAAGCGCACTTAAAAATATCAGAAATATATGCGCAATACGCTGAACTTTAATAAAATGAGAAAAAAAATCATCTAGAACATCAAATAAAAGCCATAGGCGAGTAACCTTCATAAGATAAACATATACCTTATTAATTTTTTTTTTTTTTTTTAATACATATAACTTATTTATTGCATCTTCAAAAAAATGAACTAACAATAAGTAATCAAATCTTAAGTCTAGATATAATTAATGTGTCCGACCAATGCCGAAAACAATTTTAGTGGTAGTAGTTATTAATACAATAATTATGTACTAGCAAAAAAAAAATTATTCTCAAAAAGTTTCATCTGAGGTATTGCGTATTAGAGCCTTGGTGTCCCTCTTTTTTAAGCGGATGTGTCCAGTAAAGTTCAAGATTTTACGAGCAAGGGGATTAGGATGGGACTCGAGTTTAGTTAAATATTTGCCTGGGTATTTTGAAATTTCTTCAGTCACTAGTGGCATATTTAAATCACGATGTAAATTTGAATTTTTAATGTACCATGGAGCCGATGTTATTAAACGTAAAATTTTGTTTTGTCTTCGTTGGATTTTCTCAACATTTGAAGCTGAAGCAGTGCCCCATAACTGAATTCCGTAGCACCATATTGGTTTCAAAAGCGACTTGTATATTAACAGTTTGCAGTCTAGGCTGAGTGTTGAATTTCTGCCAATCAACCAATGTATTTGAGATAACTTAAGTTTCATTTGAGTCAATATGATGTTTCCACGTAAGCCTTCGATCAAGGTGAATACCAAGGTATTTCACGTGAGAATGTTGAGGAATATTCTCATTGTTTATTCGAATGGGGGAACAAGTATCTCTTCTTAGGGAAAACGTTATATGGACACACTTTTGTTCATTTACTTTAATTCTCCATAAGTTCAACCATATTTCCAACTGTGTAATATGTTCGTGGAGATTGCGGGATGCCTCAGAAGGGTTTTTGTGCATACTCATACAGGCTGTATCATCGGCAAACGTAGAGGTATGGATATTATTGCTCACAGGCATATCACAAGTATATATTAAATACAAGACTGGCCCCAGAATACTACCCTGTGGGACACCGGAAAATATAGATTCGGGCACACTCATGAAGTCTCCTTCCACAACAGTGAACTTCCTATCAACAATATAACTTTCCAAAAGTTTTTGAATGTTTATTGGCAGGTATGTCTTATATTTTAAAACTAGGCCTTCGTGCCATACTTTGTCAAACGCTTGAGAAACATCAATGAAGAGGGCAGAACAATATTTCTTTTCTTCAAGTGTCTTCCTTATAACTTGCACCAACCTATGCGTTTGCTCAATTGTGCTATGCTGACTTCTAAAACCAAATTGATGATCCGGGATACACCCATTATCAGGTAAAATTTTGGAAAATTTAGTCATGAGCAGCTTTTCGAAAAGCTTTGAGATTGTTGATAGTAAGCTTATGGCCTATATGACTTAGCCTTGGTAAGATCTTTACCCGGCTTTGGAATCATTTTGATCTTCGCCAGTTTCCAGTTATGTGGAAAATACTGCAATCGCAAAATGGCATTAAAAATAAATAGCAGGATTCTTATTGCGATTAGAGGCAAATTCATCAGCATCTTGTTGCTAATTCCATCAATACCTGGAGCTTTCTTCGGGTTGAGTTCAGCAACTATTTTTTGTAATTCACACAGCTTAAACCTTATGGGACGAGGGGGTAGAGAAACTACACTCGGCAAATCAACAGCTCCCGTACATGAGTAGGGATTGAATACAGCTTTTAAATGCTCAGCAAATAAGTTACCTTTCTCGCTATCGCTTCTTGCCCATCCTCCGGTCGAAGTGCGCAGTGAGATTTAAGCTCAACGGGTCTTTTAAGATTTCTAGCAGCGCGCCATAAAGAGTAATTAGATGCTGACGTGACATCGAGACCTTCTAGAAATTTTTCTAGTAATGCTGTTTTTTCCGACGATAGCAACTCTTTGAGTCGTTTAGTACATTCTTTAAGTCTGAGTTTATTTAGGGGTGATCTGTGTTGTTGCCATTCTCTTCTAGCTCTCCTTTTTCCACATACAAGACGTTCAATATCCGCAGAATAAATTCTATTAAAGCCAGTCTGCGGATGGGAAGTAGTGGCATGTTCAGCAGCCTCTTTAATATTTGCGTTAAGATTGGCAACGTTAAATTCAATATCATCGGATGTACTTAGCTTAATGTTTTCCGTACAATGACTACTGCCAATTAACACGACTTATCATCTTCACATATGAGTTCGGCAAATCACTCCTTAGTGGGTTAAAAATTTTAACTATTGTGGGAGAGTGATCGGAGGAGAGATCTAGAGAGGCCTCCACGTGAGTTAGGTCCCTAGGGATATTTTTCATGACACCAAAATCTATTACATCCGGAATTTTTTGTACGTCAGTAGGCCAATAAGTGGGCTCCCCACAAGAAATGACATCCAAGTCCATTTTTGAAATTGTATTAAACAACGCTCGACCTCTAGGTGTAACAAGACGCGAGCCCCAGTACGTATGTTTTGCATTGTAGTCGCCAGCTGCCAGGAAACAAGATCCAAGCGATTTGTAGAACTTCTCATACTACTCTTCTGTAACTGCAAATCTGGGAGGTGAGTAAATTGATGATATCACGAAATTCGCACAAAAATTTTCTACGAAAATATTCGTTGCTTGCATATATTCTTCACAAACGTTGTCAAGGACATAGTGCTTGAGTCTTGACTTAATTAGAATTGCTGATCCACCGCATGCTCTCCCTCTCGGGTCTTTTGAATCATATAGAGTGAAACCATTTATTTTGAATAAGCTTCTTAATGTCTAATGAGTCTCAGAGACCAACATTATATCAATATTTTTTTCCATAAGGAAGTGCTCGAGCTCATTTTTGTGTTGGCGAATGCCGTTTGCGTTCCAGAAACATATTTTCAACGTGTTCATGGCTTGTTAATTAATGCTTGAAGCAGAGTATTCTGCATTCGTAGCATTTCTTCCATCATGTTAGTCATATTTGTAGTAAAGTTGTTTATAGTTTGCACTAGATTATCAATAGTGGCTTCAAGGCGGCTGAAATTAAAGCTTGTCTTAGCATTTGTCGAATTACTTGTTGTTGGTGGGAACACTTTCTGCGTGGGAATTGAATTTGTCTTAACAGCATCCGCATACGATACTCGTAAAGTACTTGGTTTGCTCATTAGAGGAAAAGTGGCGGAGTAAGCATTTGCTGATTGAGCTGGAGTTAATTTAGGTTTTTGTCCCATAGTCTGTTTAACGAAAGAATATACAGGGCAACCTCTGTAGTTAGCGGTGTGATTACCTCCACAATTACTACATTTTTTTCTGCTTGAACTTTTGGCTTGGTACAGCTAGCAGTGCCATGCAATTCACCGCAGATAACGCAAACTGTAGGTAAATTGCAGTAGGATTTTGTATGGCCATATTCTTGGCAATTATGGCACTGTACGGGACCTGAACGCTTGAGTGGCTCTTCAACTGTGATTTTTCGGTGTAAGAGAAACTTTACATTATAAATAGGATGGGTTTCATTTTTTTTCAATTGTATGTCATTCGGCTCCAGTTCAACCCGAAATAGGAGTTTGGGGACTTTTTTCTATTAATTATATTAGTAGCACTTTTTACTTTAAATCCTTGCTCGATAAGTGCGCATTTTACTTCTTCGGGGTCAACATATGAATCTATGCCCTTTAGTACTATCTGTAGGCCTTTAGCACTCTTGAGTTGGTAAGTGTAAAAATTTGTTTTATTTTTCTCAAAATAACTAACAACTGTTCGGAAATTTTTTTCATCATAAATTTGGATTTTTGTTTTGTCAATATTACCTCGTTTAATTGGAATGATGTGGAAGGTATTTTCACCAATGGCCGACAGTAGTTTTTTTAGAAGCGCGTTGGAATTTTTTTCTCTCAGATAGATAGGTGGTAGCTTAAAAGACTTTTTCGATGATGCAGCGGGCTTGTCGTTATTGTCTTGCAATATTGAAAAACGATTTTGACGATTAGTAGAGGACGCGCTGTTATCCCTAGACATCTTTGGAGCAGATGAAATTTTAGAAGAATTTGGGCTTCGCCCACGCTTTACCACAGTTATGTATCTGTCCATACCGATTTGGACCTTGCGTTTTGAACTGCTGCTATCTGTAGTGATAACTTGGTTAAGTGATGAACACGAGCCCGAAGGGGATGAAATCGCTGACTTATATGAAGAAGTACTAGGCAACTGTAATGTTAATGAATCACTAGTTGGCATTGGACAAAGCGAAGTTGATCGCTGACGAAAAATTGGCTTTGCCGCTAAAAAATTACTTTCATAAGATTTTTTATTTTTATTGTTTTCATTAAGAGTTTCAGAACTCACAGTAAAATATGCATTTCTGCCGTTAGAACTCACTTCACATTTTTTTGTATTTGAGGTACTCATGTAGAGTATTCCTCAAGGGTACTTTGTTTGCGGTTATTTGTTTGTTTTTGTTGTTTTGACTATGTAAAAAAAAATTTGCAATATTTGCTTTGCTTATTTATCAAAGTTAATTTTGTATTACGAATATTTTTTGAATGTTTATTGTTTTTTGTTTTTGTTTTTTTTGTTTGTTTTGTTTGTATGTAAAAATAATCCGCTATGACGTGTGTTCACTATGAAGGTTCAACGAGAACTCCAATACCTTATTAATAAAAATATATTATCAGTATGAAGTAACACATTTGAGGAATTAAAATTTTAAAATTTAATTGTCCTTTAACGCTGACAAAGAGTAGACAGATATGTTGACATAGAAAGTCATCTATTATATGAAAGAATCTCAAGCACTTTCAAATGCACTAAAGTTTAAGATAAAAGTTCCTTTTATTCAATAGCGACCCAATTGATAAAGAAATTTAATATGAAACATCAAGCAAGGACCTCAGCTACTGCATTTTTACTGATGATCGAATAATAGAAAGTCCGGAAAGTCTTATAAATTAAGTAATATGAATGAAAAAATGGTTTTAATAGACGAGTAAGGTTTCGAATGATTTTCATTACAAAAAGAAGTAGCAGATGTTTTCAACAATAATGAGTATAACAATTTCATTATAAAACCACCATTTGATTTTAAATGTTTATCAATAAAAAAGGAATGAGAAGCAAAGTGGTTAACAAAAAACTATCCTCACCGAAGCTGGACTGCTGGATCAGTTTCATTTCAAAGCGTTTGTCATTTTTTTAAAGCCAATGAAAGATGTTCTAAAATATATGTAAAAAGTGAAGAAAAAAGATGATAGTTGGAAAAAATTTTACACCGAAAAATTTCTAACGTTGACTATATAGGCTACATCAACTTTAAACAAATGGAAATAAAATATATTAAATATTTATACTATAGTTACTACAACTAGAGAGGAATTCAATTTTACTTAAAACAGAAACTCCTCACAAACTTTTAAGTAAATACATCTAAAAATTAAAAGAAGGTTTTTTTAATTTCAAATAAAAAAACTATGAATATATTTCACATCTATACACAAAAGACCTGGCGAATATTTAGAACAATAAAAGACCGCACATGACAAAAAAATGTATTTAAAGAGTTAGCCACAGACTTATTTGTATGTACATACATACATATAAAATCAATTTGTAGATCCATATGTACATATGTATACATATTATCAAATTTCTTACTCCAAACACCCGAAAAATATAATAATTAACACCGCTACCAATTTTATCACTAGAGTGTTAGATACAAGCAATAGACATTTTCACAAAAAGCACAAAGAAATAATAAAAAATATTTTATTTAAAAATGATTTTCCTAAAAAATTAGTGAATAAACTTATAGAGAAAACTATTACAAGACAAATTAATAACAACACAGATAATAGTACAAAGGTATAAAGATCAACCAACTACATCGAAGGATTATCGGAAAGGTTAAAATACTCAGACATTAATGATAAAGACAAATACATTCTACCAATGTAATCTAACAATACAACAATATATTATTTAATAATATGAAATCGAAAATAGATATTATGGATGAATCCAACGAGATATATGAAATAAGGTGTAATGGTGACGAGACTGATATATACCAAAAAGTATATGACTTAAAAATAAGTAACAAAAAACTGCACTTGCTGGACATAAACCAGAACTTAATCACCCTTATTCTGCGTTTCGATTACGTTCCCGCATTCAGTTACGCACTGATCGAAAAATGGTATTCTGCAAAAAACTGAATTGAAAGAAAAAGAAGAAGAGTAGAGTATGTTTAACCCAGCCGCTTTGCTATGAAACGTGCGAAATATGTAGCACCAGAAAAAAACATTTTGCAAAACAAATTTAGCAAAAAAGTTAAACTAAGTGCAAAAAAGTGATTTAACAATTAAAACAAATAATAATAATTAAATGTTGTGAAATTTTTTATTAATAACTTCTTGCAATTTTAAGTACAGAGAGATTAAAAACATCGAGATAAGCAAGAGGTATTTGTAGACAAACTTATCCAGTGTGAAGAGTCCTGTCCCGCCGGAGGTGATATTTTCAGTTTTTAGACATAATTGTAGCACAAAAATAAAAATTATTTGCTTTAATTTAATTAAATCCGCAGAAAATATCGTTTTTCGTTGCAATCAAATTTGCCAACTTTTTATACTGTTCGAGTGTTGTTGCTTGCTACCTGTAATAAATTTAATAAAAATCACATTTCAGTACAAAAAGGAAAAAAAACTTGTGTAGATCATTAATTAAACCTTCTTTAGCATTTAACACTTACATTATTTTTTGAATTAATCACTTTTTGAAGCTAAACAAACAAAAATCGAAAGACTCTTCGTCACTAGAAAAACAACTTACAAAAACGTAGTTACGATCGAAATGCAGAATACATACATAGAATCGAAAAAGAAATCGAAGAACGGAACGCAGAATAAGAAAGTTGCCAAACGGAGAAAATTTCGATTCGAATCGAAACGCAGAATAGGGGTGAATAAAATTAAAATATTAGAGAGACAGAAAAATTATACCAAGAGATATATGCAAGAGATGTTACATATAATAAATATACCAAATGGAAAAAGAATTAACTATAAGACTGATACTGATAATTGCGCACACATATACAGACACATAATAAACAAACACAGGACTAAAGAAAAACATATCAACAGTAGGTAACAGAACTTAAAAGGGAATAGATCTACAGTGAAGATCAAACATTTTTAAAAGTAATTATAATTGTGATAAAAATTAGTATACTATTTAATTATATTAAATCATTATTGTTGTAGTTTAATCATACCCTGAAGATGGCCAACAAAGTTGGTCGAAATATCGGAAAATAAATAAACAAAAATTAATTAAAAGACAATTTTATTTATTTATTAAAACGGACCTCAAGCCGAACACATATATACTCCAATTGTTATAATAAAGGTCTACAATATTGTACACTCACACATTTTTAAATAACTTTTTATGTACGTATGTAAATACCTGTTGTTTTTGTGAAAATGATTTTATCGAATCTATGTATGTATAATTTGTGTATAGATTCCTTGAAAATGGTTAACGAAGTTAACCGATATATCGAAGATAATTGAAAATATCATTAAATAAAAATAAAATAGTTTTATGTAAATAAAATTAATTGTTTTTTATTTGGAAAGCGACCTTAAGCCGAAAGAACAATTCTAGTCAAAATAATGAATCTTTTGTCCGCAAGATGCATTTAAAATGCAGGTTTGCACTGCATATGCAGTTTAATTGGTAATGGATACGAAAGTTTTCTCATAAAATTACGCATGCCTACGTATACATATATACATATGCACGCATGTCTTTTCTCTACATTTTATGATTTGTGAAGGGTATATAAGATTCAGCACAGCCGAATACTTGTTTATATTAAAATAGTTACATATTTTTGTTTAATTTCAGAACTTCAAGCTTAAAAGACCCCTACGCTATCAACAAATTTGATAGTTTTACGTGTTTGACGATACAAAATATTTAATTTTTTAAGATTAAAAATTTTTAACGCACTAGTAATCCCAAATTATTATTTTACTTATTAAGTAAAATATTTTTTCGATAAAAATACATTGAAATTGATTATTGAGGGGTTTAGCTGGATCCTATGCGCATTTCACTGTTGCTAATGCAGATCATCAGGGAACCTTTACCCAAAAATTTATTAGCACAACTAGAGTTAATATGTTAAACTTTCATTTAAGCAAATGAGAACCTCAACACTAATTATTAACTTGACAGCACCCGGTAAAAAAAATACTTGTGTGGCAACACTCTATTCTTGAATAGCTGTTGTTGCTTTTTACATTTATTTTCTGTACATACTCTTACAACTACAATTTGAAGCTGAAAAAAAGTCAGCCAATGTAGTAATAATAAAGTAAGGAAATAAAAAACATATTGATTATTGAGTTCTTGTTTCAACTTTGTTATGTGTTGAGCTTTTCATTTGCTTAAATGAACGTTTAACATATTAACTCTTTTTTAGGAAAGAGAGACGAGGGGAAAAGAAACTTTACTGTTCTCCTCGTCTCTCTCTCCATCAAACTAATCAGCTTAGCAATAAGACTTGCATAGTGTAAATATAGTCCATAATGCAAACTCCGAGAATTTCTACGATATTTCCCACTAAAGAGCCATACAATCTTATCACCTATTATAACGCAATTGATATCATTAACAGCTTGTTGTATTGAAAGTGGTCCGGAAAAATATGAAGTATTGAGATTATATTGAAGATTGGAAGTTTTTTTGAAAGATCATTCAAAAATAACTGAATCAATACTTTCTGCATTAGATGAAAAATCTACAAAATATTATTTGGAGTTTCTTTCACATTCTCTTGGATGTTTAACTAATTTTAATTTAATGTTTTAAAGCGAATCCCTGCTTTTGTACAAATTACAAGCTGAAGTAATCAAAGCGAAGAGAAATTTATACTTATTTAGCTGCTTAAAATACTGTTCCGAGACACAACAAATTGTAATGTATAAAGATTTTAGGAAAATTAGTGGCGTGAATATGGACTTTTAGACCATAAAAAACTTAATCTTTTATCTAATTAAAACTGATACCCCAAAACTGAGTTATCAGCTAATACAGTAGCACCGATTTTAAAATTGTGGTGCAAATTTTTAGTTTAAAATGATGAACAGATGATATGATTTAAAAAAACTCAAGAATATACATTAAGAATCGCTCAGTACTTCTAGTTAAATGAGTTTAAATTAAGAAAAATAATATTTTATGAAATGTTGACAAAATATTAAGACGAAAGTGGTAAATTATTCTTCGTTGAAGTAAATATTTGTGAATTAGTGAATTTTATGTAAAATTTTTATTTTTGTTGAACGTTTTTTAGAAATTAAAAAAAAATATCTCCTTTTATATTTCAATTAACTTAAAAACTAATAAAAAAAATTCAATTTTTCTTAGATTTTTTTGCACTATTTCATTTGGTTTTGCACTATTTTAGACTTGCGACTGTGTAATTTCTCTTTCCACCAGTGGCAACGCTGCAATACTATTACAGAAGACCTGAAATGTTTTAAACCGTGGTCACAGTCGCTGTTTAATTTCACTCTTCTTAATAGATTTTGTCAAAATAACAGAACTGCTGCAAACAAAATACTGCTAAACTGTGATCACAGTCACAGTTTAAAAGAACAGTGATTTAGAAATCACGTTCACAAGGAGGAACATTATTAAAAAATTACAATAGCGCTCAACACTAATAGAAAATGTATATTGAGGTACTTAAAAATAAATAAAATTAATAAATTAATACATTAAATTAATATTTTTCCATATTGAAATAAGAAATTTCAAAATGACTACACTTTCGTTAATGTTTCTTATTAATTCGATATGGTTTTTAAGCTGTTCTCTGGGTGTATGTATAAATTCACGCTACCATGAACACCATTCACTCGTACATACACCCATATGTATATGCATAAGAGTGTTATATGAACAACTACAACAATAACAATATGCTACAAATAGTATTGAAAGAAGAATATCCAATTGTTTGTACGTATGTATGTAGTCAACTCTACTACACAGCAACAATATGCTAGCAAACGTATTGAAAGAAGAATATTCACCCCTATTCTGCGTTTCGATTCGAATCGAAATTTTCTCCGTCTGGCAATTTTGGTATTCTGCATTTCGATTAAGCTCAGTTTCTTTCGATTGTATGTATTCTGCATTACGATCGGATCTCCGTTTCTCTCAGTTGTTTTTTTTTTTTGTTAACGGAGGTTTTTTCTACTTTTGTTTTTTTAAGTAAAAAAGTGAAAAAATGTAAGTACAAAATTAAAAAATTCAGAAACGATGTAAATACAAATTATTATTATAATTTTTTTATTTTAATTTGTTATTTTTTGTACTGGAATATGAGTGTTTTGTTATGTATGTATGCAGGTCAAAAACAACAACACCGGAGCAGTACGAAAAACTGGCAAATTTAATGACGGCTAAAGCTGACATTGCTTGTGGGTATCACCAGCGTTCAAAGGAAGAAGCAGCAGCATTCTGGGAGGAAGTTACAGAAGTCCTTAATGCATTAGGGCCTCCAACAAAAAGTGCCATTGCGTGGAAAAACGTAAGTATGATTTGTGCATAATTATCGCAGTAATTAATATAATTTTACAGGTGTGGATTGACTGGAAATGCTACATAAAGAAGAAGTTATCAGCTAATAAAAGGGAAATGATGAGCACCGGAGGAGGCCCTTGCCGCTTGCAACGTATAAGCCCCTTGGAAGAAAAAGTAGTGCAGCTGACGGGGCTAGTGACAATAACATCGGGTATAAGCGGTGCAGTAGATGTTGGAGTTGGCTGTGAGGTTGAGGAAACTGAAATGGACATTTCAGCACGTTCTGAAGACCTACCTTCCACCTCCAAAAGGCGACAACAGAGCCCAAAAGACACAACTTTATCTTTGCTGAAGGAGCAATTAAAATGTCAGCAAGAATTTTATGAAGAGACGAAAGAGTTCAACAATGTCATATCCAAGAAGTATGATGAAATATCTACGCACCTAAGGCGTATAAATCGGTCGGTGGAAAAAATGGCAGAAATTGCAGGTAAGCAATTAAGCGCCATAATAAAATTAAAGAAGAATTATTGAAAAAGAAAGTGGAGATAAAACTAAGAATGCTTCAACTGGAACACCCCGATGAAAGACAATAAAACAATGAATTTTTTAATTATTTACCTATTTTTAATATAAAACAAAATAGACTGAACTTGTTATATTTTTATTAAATAAAGATTTTTTATTATTGAATTGAATTAAAGTTGGTATTTAATTTCTTTTTATTTTAAATATAAAACAATATGCATTAAAAACTAGAAAAATATTTATTTTCTTAATTCTAAAAATTGGAAAGTATATTATGGCGAATACCGCGTGCTATTGAAGCGTAATCTGAGTCTACGTTTTCCTCTTCGCCCTCTCCCTCAGTACTTTCAACTTCCGATTCATTATTTTCGTAATCTTCCACTCGGTAGTATATACAAATGTTGTGAAGGGCACAAACAACATTAATTATTTGACTGGCTTTCAGTGGGGAGTAATGAAGTTCTCTAGCACCCAATAAACAGCGAAATTGGTTTTTTAAGACCCCAATAGTTCGTTCAACTATGTATATTTCTTGTCTTTGAGTGACGAATGTTATAGTCGCTTTCCCGGCTGCCGCCACTTGGTGTTCGATACGGAGTCATTAGCCAGGGTTCCAGGGGGTATCCTGCATCACCTATTAAAAATACCATTAGGATTTTCATATTTTCAAACAATTACATAAAACCGTACCTAATATCCAAATATTTCGCTCTCCGTTCCGATAATTCTGTTCCAATTTAGCCCTCGCTTTACTTAAGGCCCATATATGCGAATTGTGGTTGCTGCCAGGGTACCTTGCATCAATGCATCTTATGCGCATTTTGTTATCGCAAATCTAAAATCCTTAATTTAATTCAAAAGCACTTTCAATTTGAAACAAACATACTTACCACCATTGCATTAATGCTAAAAAATCCCTTTCTATTATAGTAAAGGAAGTCCTCTTTAGATGGTTTTATAATCTTGATATGTGTGCCATAAACACACATAGTGACACCTGGAAAGCCGGCCTTTGAATAAAAATCTCGCTTTGCCTCAATCTTCTCCTCCTCACCTTGATCAAATTGTATCCATTGAGGGCAAAGCTTTGCCTGCATTATATCAAGAAAATTTGATAATGTCTTTGATACCGTGGGTTGCGCCATCCCAACATTGAAATCCGTTCCAACTCCGTTTTGATAGCTACCTTCTGCAAAAAATCTTAAAGCAGCTACAACTCGGTTAATGGGTGAAGAAGAAGTCAAAGAATTGGGCTGCACCTCTTGAGCAAAAATGTCTAAAACATATTTAAAGGCATCTTTGCTCAAACGAAAGTTCTTTTTAAATCTGTAAAAGTAAGTAACATATATTACATATTAACACTTTTACAATAAAAAATATAATTAAAAGACTTACAATTGATCGCTCATTTCGAATGGATTGCAGTTGTCTCTGATGTTACGCTTTTCAAGCCTTGTGACTGTATTTCTGTCGATGTTCTCCTCTTCCAACAATAATGCAGATGCAATAGACTCCATTTGTCCTTAAATTTTAAATAAAAATGCAACTCACTAAATTATTTCTTTACAAACAGTTTTTATTAACGTTTTGTCTTTACATATTTAACCACAACACTTTTATTTTCTTCTTTTTTTAGTTAATTTCAGCTTGACTAGATTATACACACTTATATATTTATGCAAAACTTATTATTAAACTTATTATAACTATTATTTCAATATTTTTCTTTTATTAAATTTATAAACAATTTACTTTATTATACATAGAACTTGTTTTATTAAATTTGACATTTGCTTATGAAAATGATAACAGACTTGCTTATTCTGCTGTTTCATTTCCACATTCCACATTGATACAATTGATTTTGTAAACATTGTTATCTTCTTCTTATTCTTTCGATTCCGTTTTTCTGCAGAATACCAATTTTCGATCGTAACGGAACTGAATGCGGAGACGTAATCGAAATGCAGAATAGGGGTAATTAAGTTGATTTGGTAAGGACTGGGAATTGTTTTTGTATACAAACAAAGTATTGTGCTAATGAATGCGTGTTAATAAAATATATATGTAAACTATATGTGCCCTTAATTATGAAAGTGGTCTAACTCATAAATCAATCATATTTCTTCCATCGAGATATTTAATAGATTATATTTGAAGAAATTAAATAATATTTTTACATTATGCAACATTTTAACTTATATGTAGTTGTACTAGTGTCGATTCATAGAAGTTTATTTAATATTTATTAAATATTTATTGAAGCTTTTTAGAGATTTATTTCATATTTCGATGAATAAATGCATATGACTTAGGCCGAGTTTACATCTGTGTGCCATGTGCCATACATGCGTAAGAAAAGTGTAACCACTAATTACTACAGAAAAACTGTTTGATTCAGACACGTATTTATTAAGTTAAACAGTTTCATATATAGCTAATAGACGATTTTATAGAACCCAACATGATTGCAAACAGTTTAAATCAATAAATACATGTCTGAATCAAACAATTTTTCATTAGTAATTAGTGGTTACACTTTTTTTGGCACATGGCAGAAAAGAAATGCCAGATGTAAACTCAGCCTTAGACCACTTTCATAACTAAGGGCACATATGTACAGAGTTGGGAAAATACAAAAAATAAATAAAATACAAAATACTTCCACATCATGTATATATGTATTTAATACGGTATTAAATTAATCTGGTTTTTGTTTTAATCGGTTATTCACTCGATTAATTAATCGAGGTTTCATTAATTATTAATTTATTAATTCCACTAAATAAAAATACATAAATTATTCATTATTTTGAGATTTTATTAATGAAAAAAGGATAACATAACAAAACTAACAATTTTTGAACTAAATCAGACGAAGAAAATTTTATATACATATGTATTAATGAAAAAACAAGTACATAAGTGATTTTTTTAAATTGTTTAATAGATTAAAGAGACCTTCTAATATAATCTTTTAGAAATATTATTTAGTTCAAATGTTTAGGTTTTAAAATATTTTTTCTTTAGTTTTAATCAAGGCGAATTGATACCAAGTGGTCTTAATTTAAATTTAAAATTAAAATTAAATTAAAATTTAAAATTTCCTGCTGTCAGAATATTTCCTAGCGTTTTGCAGTGATTGAGAGCAGAGAAATTATGTCAGCTGGTGAATTAGGATCACCTGATGTGAATTCCCCTTGGTTTTAATAAAACTTGACTTAGAAAAAATCCTTTCACTAATCGTTATCGTATAAAACAAAATATTTTTCGGTTATTTTTTTAACTTTATTATAAAATTAAATAGAAGAAAAAACTGTTGACTTGTTAAATAAAATGAAGCTCACTGAAAATACTCCTTTGTTTTGCATGAACATCAATTTCACAACATATGCCTTTTGTTTATGAGCAGAACAAATTATTTGCTTAATAAAATATATATCGCTGGTTTATTTTGCTTATGTTGACAACACAATCCCCCACAGCAAAAGCAACCATGTTGTTTTTGTATTGTTACAATTGTTGTGTCGTAATAGTACCACCTGCAAATAAAACGCCTTGTGACAAGATGATTCAGACTTGACAACTGAATTGTGGTGATGCCAACTCTAAGAGTTGGTATAGTTATGTTTTTTATCGATGCTAATTTTTTGTTATTGGTTTGACTAATGATACATTATAAGTAGTAGGGGAATGGGAGTCCTGCCCCAATTAAAATCGTGAAATTTTTAAATTTTAATTACCCAAATTTTAAAATTCTTTGAAATTTGTGTTTTCGGTGCGCTTTGATAATTTTTTGTTTACATTAAGTGTTTTTTGTTTACATTAACTTTGTGTGAACGGGTAATTTTTTTTGGGGTGACATTACTTGTGTGCACGGGTGATTTCTTTGTGGGGGTGGATTAAGGGGTTTCATAAGATTAAGATTTCAAAAGTATATATGCCGACGGGAAAATCATGGAATGATTTTTCCTAATGCCGACGGGAAAATTATTGAAATGATTTTTTCTAATGCCGACGGAAAATTTGTGTGTGTGTCTAGCTGTAGGAATTGAAGTCTGGCTGTGATTGGTGGAGGGCCGGGTGTGTCTAGCTGTAGGAATTGAAGTCTGGCTGTGATTGGTGGAGGGCGGGATGTGTCTAGATTGTGATTTGGGTAGGTGAGGGTGTTTTGTAATATGTAACCGTGGGAATTCGGCGACGTTTATGCTTGTTGGAATTTAAGCCAAGCTGTGCTTGGTAGGGGGCGGGGTGTATTTGAGGACGGTGAGTTGTTGTAATATGTATCCGTGGGAATCTGTGTACATGTATGTATGGATGTATGTATGTCTGTAAGATTTTAAGGCTGTCTGTGATTTATGAAAGACGACGTGAGAGTGTTCATGTAATACGTATCCGTGGGAATCTGTGTATATGTATGTTCGTAGGAGTTTAAGGTTGATTGTGATTTTAGGTGGGGGAGGGTGTTGTTGTGATAGATAGATAGAATGTGCCTATGTGTGTGTGTATGTATGTATGTATATGCAGCAGTTTAAGGCTCTCCTTGATTTGAGGTAGGCGGGGGGTGTTATTGTAATATGTATCTATAAGAATTTGGGTGTTTATATCTCTATAGGAATTTTTGTGCATGTATGTCTGTAGAAGTTTAAGGCTGATAGTAATTTGGATTGTTGAGATTGATCGATTGTATGTGATCTTGAGAATTTGTGTATGGATATCTGTAGGAAATTTAAGGCTTATCGTGATTTATGAGGGTCTAAGTGTTCATGTAATATGTAACCGCGCAATTTGTGTGTATATCTGTAGGAGTTTAAGGCTGATCATGATTAATGAGAGGTGAGGTGAAGGTGTTCATGTATATGTATCCGTATTTGTGTGTATGTATCTCTATATGAGTTTAAGGCTGATCGTGATTTAGGTTGTTGAGATTGATAGATTGTATGTTACCTTGAGATTTTGTGTAAGTATATCTGTAAGAACTTTAGGCTAACTGTGATTTGTGAGGGGAGGGGCGTTGTTGAAATAGGTTTAATTTTACGTAGATGAATTTTAGTATGTGATTGTGTATGTGATTTTCTCACCCTAGTATTTATATGTACGTAGAAATAAATTATTTCTCATATGAAAATTTTTTGCTAGAAAATATTATCATATATCTGAACTTCCCTAATCCTAGTATGTTTTTCATATTGGAGGATGAGATTGCTTTATATTTTATCAAGCTTAAATTTGTCCAGTGTTAAAGTCTGTCGATCAGAAATTTGTTTATATTTGTATAAATATTAATTTCAGTTTTTGCAAAATTCTTGGGTACGATCGTGGCGGTTTTGTGTGTGTGTATGTGTATGCGCGATAGAGTTTGACTGGTCTGTGATAAGTTTGTTTATTTAAGTACATTTTTCTTCTTCGACTTTCGTCTTCAAGCGTCAATACCTTGGAGAACGGTTTGTATGTTTTCATGATGTATGTAGATATGTAAGTGTGATTATTAAAATCCAATAAATACTTGAGCATGGGTAAGAAATTTGATACTATGTGTACATATGTACATATGGATCTACAAATTGATTTTATATGTATGTATGTACATACAAATAAGTCTGTGGCTAACTCTTTAAATACATTTTTTTTTGTCATGTGCGGTCTTTTATTGTTCTAAATATTCGCCAGGTCTTTTGTGTATAGATGTGAAAAATATCCATAGTTTTTTATTTAAAATTAAAAAATCGTTCTTTTAATTTTTAGATGTATTTACTTAAAAGTTTGTGAGGAGTTTCTGTTTTAAGTAAAATTGAATTCCTCTCTAGTTGTAGTAACTATAGTATAAATATTTAATATATTTTATTTCCATTTGTTTAAAGTTGATGTAGCCTATATAGTCAACGTTAGAAATTTTTTGGTGTAAAATTTTTTCCAACTATCATCTTTTTTCTTCACTTTTTACATATATTTTAGAACATCTTACATTGGCTTTTAAAAACTGACAAACGCTTTGAAATGAAACTGATCCAGCAGTCCAGCTTAGGTGATGATAGTTTTTTGTGGTTTGGTTCTCTTTCCTTTTTATTGATAAACAAATGGAGGTTTTATAATGAAATTGTTATACTCATTATTGTTGAAAACATCTGCTACTTCTTTTTGTAATGAAAATCATTCGAAACCTTACTCGTCTATTAAAACCATTTTTTCATTCATATTACTTAATTTATAAGACTTTCCGGACTTTCTATTATTCGATCATCAGTAAAAATGCAGTAGCTGAGGTCCTTGCTTGATGTTTCATATTAAATTTCTTTATCAATTGGGTCGCTATTGAATAAAAGGAACTTTTATCTTAAACTTTAGTGCATTTGAAAGTGCTTGAGATTCTTTCATATAATAGATGACTTTCTATGTCAACATATCTGTCTACTCTTTGTCAGCGTTAAAGGACAATTAAATTTTAAAATTTTAATTCCTCAAATGTGTTACTTCATACTGATAATATGTTTTCATTAATAAGGTATATGTTTATCTTATGAAGGTTACTCGCCTATGGCTTTTATTTGATGTTCTAGATGATTTTTTTCTCATTTTATTAAAGTTCAGCGTATTGCGCATATATTTCTGATATTTTTAAGTGCGCTTTATTTACCTGTCAGACAAAATATACGTATCACTACTATTTTTTCAGATTTTACTACTTGGAAAAGAGAATATTTGTGTAATTTTTAAATGTATTCATATTTACATATAGATAAATATATGTATGTATGTATAGAGAAATTACTTTGTCTACAAAGAAATACATGTTTCGATCTCAAATAACTCAGTTACCTCCACCATCAATTCACCGTCGGTGTTTTTATAGTGTCAGAAACATTAGAATATCTATGTTTGAGAGAATTTTTACATCGAGTTTTTCTACATGAGGTTTGCTGGTTGACCTCCTTGAAGTTATTGTTGACGTAGGCTGGGTTGTATCACATTCAGATGTAATAATTTCTTACTTAAAAAAGGTCCTCATCACCATCAACCATATCTGTATACATTTCATTCATGAGTTGGGTTGATCCAGATACATTTGCTGTCTACAGATTAATGATTAGAAACAAGTTTCTCATCACCTTCTAACAGATTTATATATTTTGCTAGCATGCATGCCTTAGCATGCTTCTATCGATAGTGACGCGGGAGTCCGACATGTAATGGTGTTTCAATTAAAAATCTATACTATTAGAATGTACGATTTCGCTCTTTTTATTCTTTTACAAAGTAGGTACATATTTATGTATTTCATTTAGCACAGAGTCATAAAATTTCTTTGCTTACAAAATTGTGTGATATTCTTTTAAATTTGCATGCTTAGGCATGCTTTCAATATTTTTTCTGTAAATTTATTTGATACTCATACAGATATAAAGTAAGATCTGCTTACATTGCATTTTACAATTTATGTATGCTTCAGCATGATTCCAGTGAAGTCCATATTTATTCAGTAAGTTTGTTTGATACTAATTCATACACATATACATTCTTAAAGATTGGAAATCTAATTCCAATTTATGTAGTTTATCTATTTTTTCTAAAGATTTGGTAATAATAATTTCTTCAAAAATACAAACCAAACTAGATTTTTCCTGTTTAATTTTATTTTTTATTTTCATTAAATTTCAACATTTTGTTCATCTTCAAATTATTATATTTAGCAGTTTTTTCTGATTTGTTGAGTTAACTTTAATCGGAAACATTTAAATAGTGAGATGAACTTTTATATTGTATACGAGTACATTAAGTAATTCTCTGTATATTTCATTTATATGAACCATCATCACATAATTCCTTTGGATGATCTATTAAATCATTCTACTATTGATGCTTTCATATTAAGTAATGTTTAATATTCCACTTATGCATGAATTTTCCAGTGTCTATTAAAAAATTCTTTACATTCATCCATTTGCAAGTTTTTTGGTACTCATAACATTTCAAAAATATTTTCCACAGCCTAGGTTTTTTCGAATGCAACTTTTATTTTCAACGGTATCGACCATCGAAAATTTGAGAATGAATCATTTACAGTCTACAATAATCAATAATTTCTATTTTCTTAATTTTAATTATTATTGTTCGAACTTTCATTTTATTTATATATTTATGATTTAATCAGGCTAAAGTTCGTATCGCTTTGTAAGCCAAATTACATGTGATAATTATTAATGAACAAATAACATCAAAGTTAGTTGTAAATATTCTGACAACACATAGTTGAACGGAACAGCCAGCCGTTTTCGAAGGCCACTAAACCTTCATCATCAGCGTTCTTCTGTGTTTGGTCCACTGTGTGTGGTGTCAGTTGATGTAGATTTCTGCCTTATATACGAAACTTTTCTGCAAATGGAATATGTGAATTGGTTTCATTGATTCATCGTATTTCAATTTGCTGAAATGTGTTTTTGTAATGAAGGCCCCAAATTTACCATCACTATATTTACAACAGTCTTACCATTGTCGTTTTTTCATTACTAATTATGCACATGTTAGTTAATTTGCTTATTTTTGTTCTACTTAAGACAAACTTTTTTGGTTTGATACTATAAGTATATTTTTATTTTTAGTTTTTGCCACTGGCCCATGACCATCTATTTAGTTAATTTTAATTATTATTGTTCGAACTTTCATTTTATTTATATATTTATGATTTAATCAGGCTAAAGTTCGTATCGCTTTGTAAGACAATTACATGTGATAATTATTAATGAACAAATAACATCAAAGTTAGTTGTAAATATTCTGACAACACATAGTTGAACGGAACAGCCAGCCGTTTTCGAAGGCCACTAAACCTTCATCATCAGCGTTCTTCTGTGTTTGGTCCACTGTGTGTGGTGTCAGTTGATGTAGATTTCTGCCTTATATACGAAACTTTTCTGCAAATGGAATATGTGAATTGGTTTGATTCATCGTATTTCAATTTGCTGAAATGTGTTTTTGTAATGAAGGCCCCAAATTTACCATCACTATATTTACAACAGTCTTACCATTGTCGTTTTTTCATTATTTTCTTTAGAATAGTTTCCCATTTCACCTAAATCAGCTCCATAAAAGATCAACTATTCCTTTCATTACATATCTACAATGCACAAACAATTTTCGAGATTTATTATAGAGTTCGCTTACTAAATTTATTTTTAAAGACATTGAGTTGTTTCAAAGATTTTTTGGAGAGTGTTGTGATCTACTTGATGCACTTTTAGCTATTTATACTATCATGTAGTTCATTTTCCAATCTATAAATTTTATCGTTCAGCTGTTCAATTTGTTTTTTCAAAAGATGATTTAATTTTTAGTATGTATTTTTTTGAATTTTGTAACTATATTTTATCTCTAATTGTATATGGTGTTTTTTATTGAGGTATAGAACTTTAAGATGGCATCACTTTTTTAACTGGCGGCCATTTTGTCAACTGTCAAGTGATTAATATTTAGTTTGGTTTGCCATTTCATCATGAACAGGTTGACAAAAGAACAACGCTTGCAAATCGTGCAAATTTATTTCGAAAATAATGGTTCAGTTCGCGAAGTTTACCGCAAGCTCCGTCCATTTTATGGTCGACATAATCGTCCATCAGAGCAATTAATTCGGTTAACCATGGATTTGACACCATTGGATTATTTTCTTTGGGGATATGTGAAGTCGCTCGTCTACGCCAACAAACCAGAAACGTTAGGGGACTTGGAAGCCAACATTCGTGGCGTTATTGCCAACATACGGCCCCATATGCTCGAAAAAGTGGTTGAAAATTGGACCTGTAGAATTGGCTTTATTCGAGCCAGCCGCGGCGGCCACATGCCCGAAATCATATTTAAACGTTAATGGCATAAAATTATCCTTCCAATAAAGCCAAATTGATGGACATTAAAACGATTTTCTTGTGTTTTATTTCAATTCGAAGTTCTATACCTCTAAAAAACACCCTATATTTCACGTTGTACTCTATCAATTTGCATTTTAATATATTCTTGAATTATATTAATTCCTTAAGCTGTATTATTAATTTGTCCTATAGTTTATCGTTTTGAGTTTCGAGAAACAATTTACTGATAACATCATTCTCTGTCAGTGAATGATGATGATTCTCTATTCATGTATTAGTAAAAATTATATATTTTATATAGTTTTTAAAATCAAATTTCTCATAGTATTTCCATGTTTTACTATCAATCATTAAAGAAAATAAAGCTACTATTAGAGCCTATATTTGACCATCAACTTGTATTTTATTTTCATTTAGTTTTAGGTTACTATCACCAAACTTTCATTCATTATTCAAATCTTGATGTGGGCCATAGTTTGTATCTAATTCAATTCTTCCTTCCAAGACTGATAAATGAGTATAAGTGTATTCAGAATTGGAAGTCTATGAGTAAAAATCATCTTCATCATCCTCATCATCATTCTCAGTATTAGCATCATTAAATAAGATGATATCATCAAATATTGTTCCTTCTGAAAGTTTCTTTGGTGTACTTGTCTCTATATTGACTGATGGCTTTAAACTTGTATTATTTTCAGCTTCTATCTTGATTTTACTTTCTTCTTTCTTGCGAATTCTTTAAATATTTCTAGAAATATTTATGAATTCTTTGAGAGGTTCTGTTATAGGTTTCTATTTCACCAGTTTTTATACTACGAAGCTTTTTCTTCAAGACATTTCTTGTCAACACCAACTGTTTTAAAATTTTCTCATCCGTGTTTAGCAAATAAGAGGTATCAGCTATCAGATCAGGTAGCTGGTCTGGTTTTCAGATCAGCTTATCAGAACCTGATCTGGTTTTCAGATTAGCTTATCAGGACCTGGTCTGGTTTTCAGATCAGCATATCAGGACCTGGTCTGGTTTTCAGATCAGCTTATCTGATTCAGATTGGGTTATAAGTTTACAAGTAGCTGGCCATTTATAACATTTAGATGAATGGAGTTTAAGGTCAGATGAAAAACGAAAAAGTAAACTTTTATGTAGTCAAATTCTCTTTTTTTCTATAGCGATCATCGTTTAATTCAATATCGTTGCTTATAATCAAAATCCATATTTATCCTTCCAACATGCTTTATATTTGTCTCATCTTACTTAAACATTATAATTACATTATGTTTATCTAGTATCAAATGTTTGGTGATTCTGGTATAAGTTTGACATCAGCAGAATGCATTAACATTCTTATCTCACTCCATACAAAAATATGTTTCTCACACGCAACATCCTTAAATATCATATTGGAATTACTGTTAGCTTTGTTAGGAGAAATAACAGATTCAGTATCTGTAAATGTGTAATATCCCGTTCCTTTAGTTAATGAAATTATGTAATATCTTTAAGTATCCATATTTGGGTTGATAGAGAGGTTTGGAGTACTAATATGTAGATGTTTTCAAATTTTAGTCCATTAAGACTTTTTAGCAAGCCAATCATAACATATTTTTTTTCTTGTTTTTTAAACAATTTGACAGACCAACTATTTTTACGCAAATAGAATTTGGTAGAAGGGAACTATGACTTGTTTTTGAACTAACGTTTGATGAATCATCAAAATTTCGTACCATACTATTTTTAGGTAAAACCTAGGCTGTGGAAAATATTTTTGAAATGTTACGAGTACCAAAAAATTTACAAATGGATGATTGTAAAGAATTTTTTACTAGACACTGGAAAATTAATGCATAAGTAGAAGATTAAACATAACTTAATATGAAAGCATCAATAGTAGAATGATTTAATAGATCATCTTAAGGAATTATATATTAAGAATTTAGAATTAATGGTTCATATAAGTGGATTGATATATAGATATATATATATAGAGATCTACTTAGTGCCTAAAATAGAAAAGCTCATCTCACAATTAAAATGTTTGCAATTAAAGTTAACTCAACAAATGAGGGAAAGGTGTAAAATACAGTATACAGTAATTTGAACATGTAGAAAATGTTGAAATTTAATGACAATATAAATAAAATTAAAAAGGAAAAATCTAGTTTGTCAAGGTTTTTTTTTTTTTTGAAGGATTGATTAGGAATGTTAGGTCTTAGGAAAGATAATTAACTTAATGTAGTGGAATTCTCTTAAATTGTTGGTCTGTATGAAATATTGTGAAAACGTAAGCGTTCAAAATGAAGTTTAACACAGTGCAATATTCAGCAACACATCGTATTATCACTTTTTATAGTAAAAGTTGTACATTTTCCATTTCGAAAGCAGTAGCACACGAAATTTAAAAATGTGAATCTGGGCTTATTATAATAGATCTTCACTCTGTTCATTTTTATAGCTATCAGATCTTTAGAAAATATAGATAAACTAAGCAAATTGGACTTTGATATCCAATCTTTAAGAATGTACATGGGTATGAATTAGTATCTTACTTACGTACTTACTGAATAAATATGGACTTCAACTGGAATCATGCTGAAGCATACAAAATTGTAAAATACATTGTAAGCAGATCTTACTTTATATCTGTATCTGTATGAGTATCAAATAAATTTACAGAAAAAATATTGAAGCATGCCGAAGCATGCAAATTTAAAACAATTTCTTACGTCACACAATTTTGTAAGTAAAGAAATTTTAGGACTCTATGCTAAATGAAATACATAAGTATGTATCAACTTTGTAAAGGATTCAAAAGAGCGAAATTGTAAATTCTAATAGTATAGATTTTTAACTGAAACACCACTACATCTCTGACGCTTGCGTCACTATGGACAAAAGCATGCTAAGACATGCATGTTAGAAAAATATAAAAACCTGATAGAAGGTGATGAGGACCTTTTTTAAGTGAGAAATTATAATATCTGAATCCGATACAACTCAAACTACATCACCAACAATAACTTCCAGGGGTCAACCAGCAAATCTGATGTAGAAATATTTGAAGCAAAAATTCCTTCAAACGTAGATATTCCAATGTTTCTGACACTATATGAAAACACCTAGGCTGAATTCATGGTAGAGGTGACTGAGTTTTTGAAGATCGATTTGGTGCAATACTTGTTTATTAAACATGTATTTCTTTGTATGTAAACTAATTTCTACATACATACATACATATACTCGATATATGTATGTAGATATGAATACATTTGCATATGTACACACTCACATATGTATATATTTTCATTAAAAATAATGGATTTATAAATTATATTAATGTTCTCTATTTCAAGTAGTAAAATCAAAAAAAGTAGTTATACATCAGAAGAAAAAAATAAATAAAACAAGAGACTGACTGACCACCTGATATATAAAGCTTGCCTCACATGAAAACAAAGCATACTTAAACATAGCAGAAATATGTATACAATACGCTAAACTTTAATACAATGAGAGAAAAAAAACCATATCATCTAGAGCATCAAATAAAAGGCGTAGGCGATCACCCTTCATCAAATAAACATATAGTCTATTAATGTAAAGATAGTAACATTATCAAGTAGTACAATTTGGGCAATTAAAATTTTAACATTTAATTACCCATAACGCCGACAAAGGACAGCCAGAAATGCCGACATGCAAAGTCATCTTGTATACTAGAGATACCGTCTAGAGGATAGACCTAAATTAACAGAAAACGACTTCGTTTTCTGTTGATCGCTTTTCAAGAAGAAAATAAGTTTGTTCATTGTGATTTGACTAATTTAAAAGTACATTTAAATTCAGTCTCATACCCGTATGATGATCTAAACATAAAGTTCAGAAATGAACGTTATGCAATTCTATATGATATGTATCTAAGATTCCAACATCGTATCGTATAGCTATATTATTTTATTTTTCCTATATAAGAGATAATGGTCCCTACTCATAGTCAAAACAAAGTATATTTTAAGAGTTTAAAACCGGTATTATCATAAAAATAATAAATATTTAAACTCTTACAGTCTTATTTATAAAAATTATTAAGACTTTATAAAGGTTTTTTTAGAAAAATTTTTATAAAATATTTTTCTAAAAATGCCTTTATAAATTCTTAATAATTTTTATAAATAAGACTGTTAAAATATACTTTGTTTCACTAACCACATTTGTGTAACTAACTGCATTTCATAAATATTGACGTATACTCATACTCAAAACAAATGATAGTTTTATGTTGTTTTGATTGTGAGTATGGATCATTATCTCGTATTAAAAAAATAAAATAATGCTACACGATTTCAGAAAATATTTTCTGATATCGTATAGCTGTATTATTTTATTTTTTTATAATAGGAGATAATATTTATAAAATGCATTTAGTTACACAAATGTGGTTACTAAGGCAACCTAAAAATAGGATGCTACGAAATTTTGATTATTCATCAAACGTTAGGTCAAAAACAAGTTATAGTTCCCTTCTACCAAATTCTATTTGCCCAAAAATAGTTGGTCTGTCAAATTGTAAAAAAAAAAATTAAATAAAAAATAATATGTTATTGGCTTGCTAAAAAGTCTTAATGGACTAAAATTTTAAAACATCTACATATTAATACTCAAAATCTCTCGGGAACGAAATGCATATAGACAATCGCTTAACCATAAAAACAAGCAAAATTTTCAAATTAAATAAATAAAGACTTTATGTCAAATAAATATACTTCGGTATTTCATGTATGAAAATAAATGTTTTATTTTTCTTTTTGCATTTTAATACTCTTATTGTTGCCCAATGTGGCAGCTAATTGTAAAAAGGTGGTGGAAAATAAAATAGATGCACAATCGAATAAAGATGCTTGTTTTGTAAAGATTTTTGTTTGAGGTTTTCAAACTTATTATGTTTGTATATTGTGATTCTCAATATAGTATTAAGAGTCTTACTATAAACATACGAAGTTTGTTATCTAAAATCAAAAATGTTTTGGGTTGAAGTCTACTGACGAGTTCCAAAAAGCGGGAACGAAATGCATATAGACAATCGCTTAACCATAAAAACAAGCAAAATTTTCAAGTTATTACATAATTTCATTAATTAAAGGAATGGGATATTACACATTTACAGATACTGAATCTGTTATTTCTCCTAACAAAGCTAAAAGTAATTCCGATATGATATTTAACGATGCTGCGTGTGAGAAACATATTTTTGTATGGAGTGAGATAAGAATGTTAATGCATTCTGCTGATGTCAAACTTATACCAGAATCACCAAACATTTGATACTAGATAAACATAATGTAATTATAATGTTTAAGTAAGATGAGACAAATATAAAGCATGTTGGAAGGATAAATATGGATTTTGATTATAAGCAACGATATTGAATTAAACGATGATCGCTATAGAAAAAAAGAGAATTTGACTACATAAAAGTTTACTTTTTCGTTTTTCATCTGACCTTAAGCTCCATTCATCTAAATGTTATAAATGGCCAGCTACTTGTAAACTTATAACCCAATCTGAATCAGATAAGCTGATCTGAAAACCAGACCAGGTCCTGATATGCTGATCTGAAAACCAGACCAGGTCCTGATAAGCTGATCTGAAAACCAGATCAGGTTCTGATAAGCTGATCTGAAAACCAGACCAGCTACCTGATAACCTGATCTGATAGCTGATACCTCTTATTTGCTAAACATGGATGAGAAAATTTTAAAACAGTTGGTGTTGACAAGAAATGTCTTGAAGAAAAAGCTTCGTAGTATAAAAACTGGTGAAATAGAAACCTATAACAGAACCTCTCAAAGAATTCATAAATATTTCTAGAAATATTTAAAGAATTCGCAAGAAAGAAGAAAGTAAAATCAAGATAGAAGCTGAAAATAATACAAGTTTAAAGCCATCAGTCAATATAGAGACAAGTACACCAAAGAAACTTTCAGAAGGAACAATATTTGATGATATCATCTTATTTAATGATGCTAATACTGAGAATGATGATGAGGATGATGAAGATGATTTTTACTCATAGACTTCCAATTCTGAATACACTTATACTCATTTATCAGTCTTGGAAGGAAGAATTGAATTAGATACAAACTATGGCCCACATCAAGATTTGAATAATGAATGAAAGTTTGGTGATAGTAACCTAAAACTAAATGAAGATAAAATACAAGTTGATGGTCAAATATAGGCTCTAATAGTAGCTTTATTTTCTTTAATGATTGATAATAAAACATGGAAATACTATGAGAAATTTGATTTTGAAAACTATATAAAATATATAATTTCTACTAATACATGGATAGAGAATCATCATCATTCACTGACAGAGAATGATGTTATCAGTAAATTGTTTCTGGAAACTCAAAACGATAAACTATAGGACAAATTAATAATACAGCTTAAGGAATTAATATAATTCAAGAATATATTAAAATGCAAATTGATAGAGTACAACGTGAAATACAATTAGAGATAGAAGATAGTTATAAAATTCAAAAAATACATACTAAAAATTAAATCATCTTTTGAAAAAACAAATTGTACAGCTGAACGATAAAATTTATAGATTGGAAAATTAACTACATGATAGTATAAATAGCTAAAAGTGCATCAAGTAGATCACAACACTATCCAAAAAATCTTTGAAACAACTCAATGTCTTTAAAAACAAATTTAGTAAGCGAACTCTATAATAAATCTCGAAAATTGTTTGTGCATTGTAGATATGTAATGAAAGGAATAGTTGATCTTTTATGGAGCTGATTTTGGTGAAATGGGAAACTATTCTAAAGAAAATAGAAATTATTGATTATTGTAGACTGTAA
This sequence comes from Nowickia ferox, assembly GCA_936439885.1. Taxonomy (NCBI): domain Eukaryota; kingdom Metazoa; phylum Arthropoda; class Insecta; order Diptera; family Tachinidae; genus Nowickia; species Nowickia ferox. The sequence continues at coordinate 411,023 of CAKZFG010000003.1, read as the reverse complement.
ATGATTCATTCTCAAAGTTTCGATGGTCGATACCGTTGAAAATAAAAGTTGCATTCGAAAAAACCTAGGCTGTGGAAAATATTTTTGAAATGTTATGAGTACCAAAAAACTTGCAAATGGATGAATGTAAAGAATTTTTTAATATACACTGGAAAATTCATGCATAAGTGGAATATTAAACATTACTTAATATGAAAGCATCAATAGTAGAATGATTTAATAGATCATCCAAAGGAATTATGTGATGATGGTTCATATAAATGAAATATACAGAGAATTACTTAATGTACTCGTATACAATATAAAAGTTCATCTCACTATTTAAATGTTTCCGATTAAAGTTAACTCAACAAATCAGAAAAAACTGCTAAATATAATAATTTGAAGATGAACAAAATGTTGAAATTTAATGAAAGTAAAAAATAAAATTAAACAGGAAAAATCTAGTTTGGTTTGTATTTTTGAAGAAATTATTAGGAATGATAGGTCTTAAAAAAGATAATTAACTTAATATACTGGAAATTCTCTAAACTTGTTGGCCTGTATGAAATATTGTGAAAACTTAAGCGTTCAAACTAAATTACAACACAGTGTAATATTCAGTAACACATAATATTATCATTTTTTATAGTGAAAATTGTACATTTTCCATTTCGAAAGCTCTAGCAAGCGAAATTTTAAAATATGCCCATGGGCAATTATAATAGATCTTTACTCTATTCATTTCTATAGCTATCAAATCTTTAGAAAATATAGATAGGACTTAGATTTCCAATCTTTAAGAATGTATATGTGTATGAATTAGTATCAAACAAACTTACTGAATAAATATGGACTTCAACTGGAATCATGCTGAAGCATACATAAATTGTAAAATGCAATGTAAGCAGATCTTACTTTATATCTGTATGAGTATCAAATAAATTTACAGAAAAAATATTGAAAGCATGCCTAAGCATGCAAATTTAAAAGAATATCACACAATTTTGTAAGCAAAGACATTTTATGACTCTGTGCTAAATGAAATACATAAATATGTACCTACTTTGTAAAAGAATAAAAAGAGCGAAATCGTACATTCTAATAGTATAGATTTTTAATTGAAACACCATTACATGTCGGACTCCCGCGTCACTATCGATAGAAGCATGCTAAGGCATGCATGCTAGCAAAATATATAAATCTGTTAGAAGGTGATGAGAAACTTGTTTCTAATCATTAATCTGTAGACAGCAAATGTATCTGGATCAACCCAACTCATGAATGAAATGTATACAGATATGGTTGATGGTGATGAGGACCTTTTTTAAGTAAGAAATTATTACATCTGAATGTGATACAACCCAGCCTACGTCAACAATAACTTCAAGGAGGTCAACCAGCAAACCTCATGTAGAAAAACTCGATGTAAAAATTCTCTCAAACATAGATATTCTAATGTTTCTGACACTATAAAAACACCGACGGTGAATTGATGGTGGAGGTAACTGAGTTATTTGAGATCGAAACATGTATTTCTTTGTAGACAAAGTAATTTCTCTATACATACATACATATATTTATCTATATGTAAATATGAATACATTTAAAAATTACACAAATATTCTCTTTTCCAAGTAGTAAAATCTGAAAAAATAGTAGTGACACATTAAAAGAAAAAAATTATTAAAAAGAGAGACTGAGTGATCAACTGATACGTATATTTTGTCTGACAGGTAAATAAAGCGCACTTAAAAATATCAGAAATATATGCGCAATACGCTGAACTTTAATAAAATGAGAAAAAAAATCATCTAGAACATCAAATAAAAGCCATAGGCGAGTAACCTTCATAAGATAAACATATACCTTATTAATTTTTTTTTTTTTTTTTTAATACATATAACTTATTTATTGCATCTTCAAAAAAATGAACTAACAATAAGTAATCAAATCTTAAGTCTAGATATAATTAATGTGTCCGACCAATGCCGAAAACAATTTTAGTGGTAGTAGTTATTAATACAATAATTATGTACTAGCAAAAAAAAAATTATTCTCAAAAAGTTTCATCTGAGGTATTGCGTATTAGAGCCTTGGTGTCCCTCTTTTTTAAGCGGATGTGTCCAGTAAAGTTCAAGATTTTACGAGCAAGGGGATTAGGATGGGACTCGAGTTTAGTTAAATATTTGCCTGGGTATTTTGAAATTTCTTCAGTCACTAGTGGCATATTTAAATCACGATGTAAATTTGAATTTTTAATGTACCATGGAGCCGATGTTATTAAACGTAAAATTTTGTTTTGTCTTCGTTGGATTTTCTCAACATTTGAAGCTGAAGCAGTGCCCCATAACTGAATTCCGTAGCACCATATTGGTTTCAAAAGCGACTTGTATATTAACAGTTTGCAGTCTAGGCTGAGTGTTGAATTTCTGCCAATCAACCAATGTATTTGAGATAACTTAAGTTTCATTTGAGTCAATATGATGTTTCCACGTAAGCCTTCGATCAAGGTGAATACCAAGGTATTTCACGTGAGAATGTTGAGGAATATTCTCATTGTTTATTCGAATGGGGGAACAAGTATCTCTTCTTAGGGAAAACGTTATATGGACACACTTTTGTTCATTTACTTTAATTCTCCATAAGTTCAACCATATTTCCAACTGTGTAATATGTTCGTGGAGATTGCGGGATGCCTCATAAGGGTTTTTGTGCATACTCATACAGGCTGTATCATCGGCAAACGTAGAGGTATGGATATTATTGCTCACAGGCATATCACAAGTATATATTAAATACAAGACTGGCCCCAGAATACTACCCTGTGGGACACCGGAAAATATAGATTCGGGCACACTCATGAAGTCTCCTTCCACAACAGTGAACTTCCTATCAACAATATAACTTTCCAAAAGTTTTTGAATGTTTATTGGCAGGTATGTCTTATATTTTAAAACTAGGCCTTCGTGCTATACTTTGTCAAACGCTTGAGAAACATCAATGAAGAGGGCAGAACAATATTTCTTTTCTTCAAGTGTCTTCCTTATAACTTGCACCAACCTATGCGTTTGCTCAATTGTGCTATGCTGACTTCTAAAACCAAATTGATGATCCGGGATACACCCATTATCAGCTAAAATTTTGGAAAATTTAGTCATGAGCAGCTTTTCGAAAAGCTTTGAGATTGTTGATAGTAAGCTTATGGCCTATATGACTCAGCCTTGGTAAGATCTTTACCCGGCTTTGGAATCATTTTGATCTTCGCCAGTTTCCAGTTATGTGGAAAATACTGCAATCGCAAAATGGCATTAAAAATAAATAGCAGGATTCTTATTGCGATTAGAGGCAAATTCATCAGCATCTTGTTGCTAATTCCATCAATACCTGGAGCTTTCTTCGGGTTGAGTTCAGCAACTATTTTTTGTAATTCACACAGCTTAAACCTTATGGGACGAGGGGGTAGAGAAACTACACTCGGCAAATCAACAGCTCCCGTACATGAGTAGGGAGTGAATACAGCTTTTAAATGCTCAGCAAATAAGTTACCTTTCTCGCTATCGCTTCTTGCCCATCCTCCGGTCGAAGTGCGCAGTGAGATTTAAGCTCAACGGGTCTTTTAAGATTTCTAGCAGCGCGCCATAAAGAGTAATTAGATGCTGACGTGACATCGAGACCTTCTAGAAATTTTTCTAGTAATGCTGTTTTTTCCGACGATAGCAACTCTTTGAGTCGTTTAGTACATTCTTTAAGTCTGAGTTTATTTAGGGGTGATCTGTGTTGTTGCCATTCTCTTTTAGCTCTCCTTTTTCCACATACAAGACGTTCAATATCCGCAGAATAAATTCTATTAAAGCCAGTCTGCGGATGGGAAGTAGTGGCATGTTCAGCAGCCTCTTTAATATTTGCGTTAAGATTGGCAACGTTAAATTCAATATCATCGGATGTACTTAGCTTAATGTTTTCCGTACAATGACTACTGCCAATTAACACGACTTATCATCTTCACATATGAGTTCGGCAAATCACTCCTTAGTGGGTTAAAAATTGTAACTATTGTTTGAGAGTGATCGGAGGAGAGATCTAGAGAGGCCTCCACGTGAGTTAGGTCCCTAGGGATATTTTTCATGACACCAAAATCTATTACATCCGGAATTTTTTGTACGTCAGTAGGCCAATAAGTGGGCTCCCCACAAGAAATGACATCCAAGTCCATTTTTGAAATTGTATTAAACAACGCTCGACCTCTAGGTGTAACAAGACGCGAGCCCCAGTACGTATGTTTTGCACTGTAGTCGCCAGCTGCCAGGAAACAAGATCCAAGCGATTTGTAGAACTTCTCATACTACTCTTCTGTAACTGCAAATCTGGGAGGTGAGTAAATTGATGATATCACGAAATTCGCACAAAAATTTTCTACGAAAATATTCGTTGCTTGCATATATTCTTCACAAACGTTGTCAAGGACATAGTGCTTGAGTCTTGACTTAATTAGAATTGCTGATCCACCGCATGCTCTCCCTCTCGGGTCTTTTGAATCATATAGAGTGAAACCATTTATTTTGAATAAGCTTCTTAATGTCTAATGAGTCTCAGAGACCAACATTATATCAATATTTTTTTCCATAAGGAAGTGCTCGAGCTCATTTTTGTGTTGGCGAATGCCGTTTGCGTTCCAGAAACATATTTTCAAAGTGTTCATGGCTTGTTAATTAATGCTTGAAGCAGAGTATTCTGCATTCGTAGCATTTCTTCCATCATGTTAGTCATATTTGTAGTAAAGTTGTTTATAGTTTGCACTAGATTATCAATAGTGGCTTCAAGGCGGCTGAAATTAAAGCTTGTCTTAGCATTTGTCGAATTACTTGTTGTTGGTGGGAACACTTTCTGCGTGGGAATTGAATTTGTCTTCACAGCATCCGCATACGATACTCGTAAAGTACTTGGTTTGCTCATTAGAGGAAAAGTGGCGGAGTAAGCATTTGCTGATTGAGCTGGAGTTAATTTAGGTTTTTGTCCCATAGTCTGTTTAACGAAAGAATATACAGGGCAACCTCTGTAGTTAGCGGTGTGATTACCTCCACAATTACTACATTTTTTTCTGCTTGAACTTTTGGCTTGGTAAAACTAGCAGTGCCATGCAATTCACCGCAGATAACGCAAACTGTAGGTAAATTGCAGTAGGATTTTGTATGGCCATATTCTTGGCAATTATGGCACTGTACGGGACCTGAACGCTTGAGTGGCTCTTCAACTGTGATTTTTCGGTGTAAGAGAAACTTTACATTATAAATAGGATGGGTTTCATTTTTTTTCAATTGTATGTCATTCGGCTCCAGTTCAACCCGAAATAGGAGTTTGGGGACTTTTTTCTATTAATTATATTAGTAGCACTTTTTACTTTAAATCCTTGCTCGATAAGTGCGCATTTTACTTCTTCGGGGTCAACATATGAATCTATGCCCTTTAGTACTATCTGTAGGCCTTTAGCACTCTTGAGTTGGTAAGTGTAAAAATTTGTTTTATTTTTCTCAAAATAACTAACAACTGTTCGGAAATTTTTTTCATCATAAATTTGGATTTTTGTTTTGTCAATATTACCTCGTTTAATTGGAATGATGTGGAAGGTATTTTCACCAATGGCCGACAGTAGTTTTTTTAGAAGCGCGTTGGAATTTTTTTCTCTCAGATAGATAGGTGGTAGCTTAAAAGACTTTTTCGATGATGCAGCGGGCTTGTCGTTATTGTCTTGCAATATTGAAAAACGATTTTGACGATTAGTAGAGGACGCGCTGTTATCCCTAGACATCTTTGGAGCAGATGAAATTTTAGAAGAATTTGGGCTTCGCCCACGCTTTACCACAGTTATGTATCTGTCCATACCGATTTGGACCTTGCGTTTTGAACTGCTGCTATCTGTAGTGATAACTTGGTTAAGTGATGAACACGAGCCCGAAGGGGATGAAATCGCTGACTTATATGAAGAAGTACTAGGCAACTGTAATGTTAATGAATCACTAGTTGGCATTGGACAAAGCGAAGTTGATCGCTGACGAAAAATTGGCTTTGCCGCTAAAAAATTACTTTCATAAGATTTTTTATTTTTATTGTTTTCATTAAGAGTTTCAGAACTCACAGTAAAATATGCATTTCTGCCGTTAGAACTCACTTCACATTTTTTTGTATTTGAGGTACTCATGTAGAGTATTCCTCAAGGGTACTTTGTTTGCGGTTATTTGTTTGTTTTTGTTGTTTTGACTATGTAAAAAAAAATTTGCAATATTTGCTTTGCTTATTTATCAAAGTTAATTTTGTATTACGAATATTTTTTGAATGTTTATTGTTTTTTGTTTTTGTTTTTTTTGTTTGTTTTGTTTGTATGTAAAAATAATCCGCTATGACGTGTGTTCACTATGAAGGTTCAACGAGAACTCCAATACCTTATTAATAAAAACATATTATCAGTATGAAGTAACACATTTGAGGAATTAAAATTTTAAAATTTAATTGTCCTTTAACGCTGACAAAGAGTAGACAGATATGTTGACATAGAAAGTCATCTATTATATGAAAGAATCTCAAGCACTTTCAAATGCACTAAAGTTTAAGATAAAAGTTCCTTTTATTCAATAGCGACCCAATTGATAAAGAAATTTAATATGAAACATCAAGCAAGGACCTCAGCTACTGCATTTTTACTGATGATCGAATAATAGAAAGTCCGGAAAGTCTTATAAATTAAGTAATATGAATGAAAAAATGGTTTTAATAGACGAGTAAGGTTTCGAATGATTTTCATTACAAAAAGAAGTAGCAGATGTTTTCAACAATAATGAGTATAACAATTTCATTATAAAACCACCATTTGATTTTAAATGTTTATCAATAAAAAAGGAATGAGAAGCAAAGTGGTTAACAAAAAACTATCCTCACCTAAGCTGGACTGCTGGATCAGTTTCATTTCAAAGCGTTTGTCATTTTTTTAAAGCCAATGAAAGATGTTCTAAAATATATGTAAAAAGTGAAGAAAAAAGATGATAGTTGGAAAAAATTTTACACCGAAAAATTTCTAACGTTGACTATATAGGCTACATCAACTTTAAACAAATGGAAATAAAATATATTAAATATTTATACTATAGTTACTACAACTAGAGAGGAATTCAATTTTACTTAAAACAGAAACTCCTCACAAACTTTTAAGTAAATACATCTAAAAATTAAAAGAACGTTTTTTTAATTTCAAATAAAAAAACTATGAATATATTTCACATCTATACACAAAAGACCTGGCGAATATTTAGAACAATAAAAGACCGCACATGACAAAAAAATGTATTTAAAGAGTTAGCCACAGACTTATTTGTATGTACATACATACATATAAAATCAATTTGTAGATCCATATGTACATATGTATACATATTATCAAATTTCTTACCCATGCTCAAGTATTTATTGGATTTTAACAATCACACTTACATATCTACATACATCATGAAAACATACAAACCGTTCCCCAAGCTATTGCCGCTTGAAGACGAAAGTCGAAGAAGACTAATGTACTTAAATAAACAAACTTATCACAGACCAGTCAAACTCTATCGCGCATACACATACACACACACAAAATCGCCACGATCGTACACAAGAATTTTGCAAAATCTGAAATTAATATTTATACAAATATAAACAAATTTCTGACTGACAGACTTTAACAGCGGACAAATTTAAGCTTGATAAAATATAAAGCAATCTCATCCTCCAATATGAAAAACATACTAGGATTAGGGAAGTACAGATATATGATATTTTCTAGCAAAAAATTTTCATATGTGAAATAATTTATTTTTACGTACATATAAATACTAGGGTGAGAAAATCACATACACAATCACATATTAAAATTCATCTACGTAAAATTAAACCTATTTCAACAACGCCAATCCCTTCACAAATCACAGTCAGCCTAAAGTTCTTACCGATATACATACACAAAATCTCAAGGTAATATACAATCTATCAATCTCAACAACCTAAATCACGATCAGCCTTAAACTCATATAGAGATACATACACACAAATACGGATACATATACATGAACACCTTCACCTCACCTCTCATTAATCATGATCAGCCTTAAACTCCTACAGATATACACACAAATTGCGCGGTTATATATTACATGAACACTTCGCCACTCATAAATCTCAATAAGCCTTAAATTTCCTACAGATATACATACACAAATTCTCAAGGTCACATACAATCGATCAATCTGAACAATCCAAATCACGATCAGCCTTAAACTTCTACAGACATACATGAACAAAAAATCCTATAGAGATATAAACACCCAAATTCTTATAGATACATATTACAATAACACCCCCCGCCTACCTCAAATCAAGGCGAGCCATAAACTGCTACATATACATACATACATACACACATACATAGGCACATTCTATCTATCTATCACAACACCCTCCCCCACCTAAAATCACAATCAACCTTAAACTCCTACGAACATACATATACACAGATTCCCACGGATACGTATTACATGAACACTCTCACCTCGCCTTTCATAAATCACAGACAGCTTGAAAATCTTACAGACATACATACATCCATACATACATGTACACAGATTCCCACGGATACATATTAGAACAACTCCTCGCCCTCCACCAGTCGATCTACCTCAAATACACCCCGCCCCCCACCAAGCACAGCTTGGCTTAAATTCCAACAAGCATAAACGTCGCCGAATTCCCACGGTTACATATTACAAAACACCCTCACCTACCCAAATCACAGTCAGCCTTAAGGTCTCACAATCTAGACACACCCCGCCCTCCGCCAATCACAGCCAGACTTCAATTCCTACAGCTAGACACACACCCCGCCCTCCACCAATCACGGCCAGACTTCAATTCCTACAGCTAGACACACCCACAAATTTTCCGTCGGCATTAGAAAAAATCATTTCCATAATTTTCCCGTCGGCATTAGGAAATATAATTTCCATGATTTTCCCGTCGGCATATATACTTATTAAATCGTAGTCTTATGAAACCCCTTAATCCACCCCCACAAAGAAATCAAAACATTTATTCTCATACATGAAATACCTAAGTATATCTATTTATTTATTTTTATTTTTCTTTTTGCCTTTTAATGCTCTTATTGTTGCCCAATGTGGCAGCTAATTGTAAAAAGGTGGTGGAAAATAAAATAGATGCACAATCGAATAAAGATGCTTGTTTTGTAAAGATTTTTGTTTGAGGCTTTCAAACTTATTATGTTTGTATATTGTGATTCTCAATATAATATTAAGAGTCTTACTATAAACATACGAAGTTTGTTAGCTAAAATCAAAAATGTTTTGGGTTGAAGTCTACTGATGAGTTCCAAAAAGCGGGAACGAAATGCATATAGACAATCGCTTAACCATAAAAACAAGCAAAATTTGCAAATTGAATGAATAAGGACTTTATGTCGAATAGATATACTTCGGTATTTCATGTATGTATTTTGTAAATGTATTTTGTAAATTATGTATTTGAAATACAAAATACCAAATACTTGCATGTCATGTATTTAAAATACAAAATACTTCTACGTCATGTATTTAAAATACAAATACAAAATACGTATTGGTATTATGTAAATAAGCGCTTGTTATAGAGCATTTCTTTTTTTTATAAATATTTCAAAGGGGATAGGATTGTTTGAATGTGTTTGATTTGCTTATTTGTTTTCTGAATATATTTTGTAACAAAATGCATAAGATTTAAAGCCTAACATGGTTAATAAGTAAGAAGTCAGTCTGTCAAAACATGTATGATAAGTTTAGAACTTAGTTGAAAATTTTTTTTCAATATAAGTACTTTTGAAAAAGAAATTAATCAGGGACATCAAACAACGAATCACACCATTTTAATTGTTCTAAACTAGATTTTTCTAAACTCCAATCATTTTAAAATTTTTAATTTTAAAGCTGAAATAATTGTTATTTCCGGATTTTTTGTTTTTAACAGGAAATAATTGTTATTTCCTGATTTTTCTTTTTTCAAGCAGAAATAATTGTTAGTGGTTTCGTTCTGTTTGTGTTTGTCAGAATATTTACAATTAACTTTAACTATTTGTTCCTAAAAATTATCACATGTAATTTAGCCTACTGAAATAATAATTATAGAAATAATTATTTTCGGATTTCTATTTTTTCGAGAATAATTAAAAATCAATCTGTGATGTCTACTTTTTTGAACAGAAATTAAATTAAGTTCAATTGTGGGAAAAAATACATATACCTACATACATATGTACATACTATGAACTTATAGGTACATATAGGATATAACTACTACGACAGGATCAACGTGTGGAGATTCCGTAGCCAAAAAACATGGTAGCCGCCCCAAAGCTGCGAACCGCTATTTTTCACCCTTTTATGATATGGCTATCAAATGAAAGGAATTTTCCAATGGAAAAATCATGGTGGAGTCATGCTGAAAATTTTAACTCATTTACTGATATCTGGCGTTGTTTTCTTAAAAACACATACACATTTTTAACCCTTATACCTACTTATGCATATTTTGGTCAAATACATATATTCCAGGTTCACCCAATTTAAAATTTCGGTACTTTGTACACACAGCCATACAATTAAACAATTATTTCAACACTTGTATTTATTATAAATACTCCCAAGGAAATAAGCTTGAATGACTGTATTTGAATCTGTCTTCTTCTGGGTGAATACATTAAAGGTTAAATAGGAAAGCTATCCAACTGGCTGGCTGGATAATCTGATTTCAACTTTACAGTGAAACTCCTATAGATTATATAAACATAATATGTTTTAATATGTACATACATATGTACGAAAACAGCTTAAACACAAATGCTTTAATCACAGGGACATTTTGCATTTGTGTTTAAAACTACTGTGTTGGATATACCTATGTATGTACTTTTGTATTTTTGGTAGGTACATAAATACCTAATATAATTTTGTAACAGTTGACATGGCACATACATATGTAGCTCTGGCAAGGCATAAATTTTTTGTTGTAAAATTATATGCCTTCTTGAGTTATTTTAGGGTAAAGTCATGTGTTTTATTGTTGTAAAAATTAAACTATAGCGACTCGCACTGAATTAGAGTGAAATTGTTTTTATAATATTAAACTATTTATATGTGTAGGTATAAATTTATAAACGAAGATGTAATAAAACGAAAGCTTATGCTTGCTAATGCCCACAGTACACGGCATGTAAAAAACCACATGCGCATGTGGTTCTGAGGTAATATTGATGTCATCACGATGCTACATTTGCTGCATGCCGTGTACTAGAAACATACGTACATGTAGATATTCACATACTTCAGATGTGCTGCCTCAGAAAATGTCTTTGATTCGGCTACATGTGCCATATTTGTATTTTGGAAGAAAAATACTATAAAAATTTTACGGCATCTAGCCACTTCTAGTAATTTTAAAAAATTCAAGGAACATGCTGAAAATTCTCGTGACGTCATCGTTATATACGCATGTGGCTTTTTACATGCCGTGTACTATAGGCTTAACTTATAACTAGGGAAAGGATTTTTATGCATTTAAAATCGCGTTTTATGTACTTAAAATATACATTAAAAATATAAAAATACATATGTATTAAAAACTAATAAAATATGCATTTATTAACTTTTTTCAACATTTAATAAAATTAAAAACTTAAAAAAATCAACTTCATTGTTTTCTTAACAAATAATTTTTCAAATCATATGGAATAAAAAATAAAGTTAAGAAGAACTTTTATTTACGTAAATGAATAAGTGTTTTTGTAAATTGTCAAACGTAAATCTTTGACAATTTTTTCTGAAAAAATATTTTTATTGTAAAAATTAACATTCCACGTCAGCAAAAGTTATTGGTGCATATTTAAATGCTGTTTGAAGCATAAAATGTTGATGCATTTTGTTGCATTTTTTAAGTCCATAATTTTTTTTTATAACTTATCTAATTTATTTTTAATTTTTTCACTTATTCTGTCTTTCAGAGCATAAATTTTTTACCGCATCTTCAATTAATTCAACTTGAGCTGTTAAAGAATCAAAACCATCTAATTGGGTTATATCATGATACAATTATACAAGGTACTTGCACAAGCCCAGCCTGTTAATGTATACTATGCAGAAACTTGTCAAACTTTGTTTACAAGCCGCAAAAATGTTATTGTATGTGTGTGAATAAAATAATTACAGTGTTGTCAATGAATTTGCATGTGGCTGTGTCTCCAATTACACATTGAAGAAAATTACACTACACATCCTTTGTGTAGGTTAAAATTAAAACAAAATTAAACAAAAATAGAAGTCAAAGTAGAATTACACACAGATTATACATGAATCTAATTATAGGCCTACACATGTGAGTAGAAATTACACACTCTGTATATTACACACATATTGAACAACACTGAATGACTATAATCATTCATGAGTGCCGCGTCTGCAATTGTACTTTAGTTACCCTGTAATTGTTATTTTTAACAAGAAAAGACATCTGTTTTTGACTAAATTCTGTTTGTTTCTACCAACAAAATGCGTGTGTTTCTTGGTGTTGCAATTTTGTTGTAGTCGTGCAAGTACCTTGTATAATTGTATCATAGGTTATATTGTAAACACGAAAACCATTCTCTGAGTGCACAAATATCAACTCAGTGCTTAATTTCAAGTTTCTTTAACTTTTTTAATATAAATATAGTATTCGACAGCATTCAATCACGCTCCCCATCTAGTTACTATAGGCAGTGGGGAATTCGTATGCCTGAATACACAAAGGAGCTTTTAAAAGCACTTTCTATCCACATGGAATTAATACGGAACCGGTAAATATCGCCCAAAAAAAATTATGCAAAAATTTTTAGGTTTGAAAGGGCTTTTATCCCATGCTTTTGTATATTTTTTTATATTGAAGTTTTCAAATGAATTGAGTTGAAATTGTTTTAGTTTTTCTGTTTTTTGTTCTTAAACAATCGTAAGAATTGCAAACATACTTTGCAACTAATCGAAAGACACAAAAATTTGGTTTATAGCATGAAAAAATTAAAAAATGTATTAAAAATATACATTTATAATGAAATATGCAAAAATATATATTTATTTTAAAATATGCAAAAATATGCACTAACAAATCGATGCCATTTTGTCGCAAATTTGATGATTCGCAAAGATATTTTATTTACGTTGAACTACGACCAACGACAGAAAACATGTATTTACATGAAAATCCTTTCCCTAATGATTATCAATAAAAAAATAAAAATAAGCAAACTGGCTAAAAAAAAAGCTATCATCACCTAAGCTAGACTGCTAGATCAGTTTCATTTCAAAATGTTTGGCAACTTTTAAAAGTCAATGCAAGATGATCTAAAATAAATGTAAAAGGTAAAGAAAAAAAAAGATGGTTGGAAAAAATTTTATATCGAAATATTTCTAACGTTGACTATATAGGCTACATTAACTTTAAACAAATGGAAATTAAATACATTAAATATTTATAATATAGTTACTATTACTAAAAAGGAATTTAATTTTACTTAAAACAGAAACTCCTTACAAACTTTTAAGTAAATACATCTAAAAATTAATACGTTTTTTAATTTCAAATAAATTTTTTTTTATATTTCACATTTATACACAAGGCGAATATTTACAACAACAACAAAAGACTGCACATGAAAAAAAAATTAATTTATACAGGGAGCCACAGACTTATTTGTATGTACATAAAATCAATTTGAAGATACATATGTATGTACATATGTTACCCATGCTCAAGTATTTATTGGATTTTAACAATCACACTTACATATCTATGTACATCATGAAAACATACAAAATTGACGCTTGAAAAGACGAAAGTGGAAGAAGGCAAATGTATTTAAATAAACAAACTTATCGCAGGCAACCAAACTCTATACAGCACACACACAAAATAGCCACGATCGTACACAAGAATTTTACAAAATCTGAAATTAATATTTATACAAATATAAACAAATTTCTGACCGACAGACTTTAACCCTGGACAAATTTAAGCTTGACAAAATATAAAGCAATCTCATCCTCCAATATGAAAAACATACTAAGTAGGGTGTTGAAGAGAGTTCTGGAAACAAGAGCAGGGGGTAAAAAATTTATACTAATTTTGTATGGCATGAACGATGCAAAAACTGCGTAATGCACACTTGGCAACGCTGGTCAGTTGAATGTGTGGTTAAAATAGGGTGGCACTTATATACCTGGAAGTTTTTGAAATTGTGTGTGAGTAATGAGATTCGGCAACTGGGCTGGCACGACTTGGCTTGGCTTGGCTTGGCTTGGCTGAGTTTGGTCGGGGCTTGGGCGGGGTTTGGTCGGGGTTTGGCTGGGGTTGGTTAGGATTTGTATACTAATTTTGTATGAGAAAACTAACAACGATGATATAAGTGCCACCCTATTGTATTGTTGTTCTGTTGTTAAAAGTTCTGTTGTGGTTTTTTCGTTGATATGTATGAATGTGTTTGAAACAGTTGATTTAATTAAGTTGTTTGAATACAAAAGCTTGATCCTAACCATACACAACAAAGTTGATAAGAAATAAAAAAACCAAAACAATACTATTTATGTATTTATATGTATATTTTATTTATTAATTTGTTTGAAAATTTTATAATATAATAAAAAATAGTAAAAAAAATAAATCTCATATTGAAGTATGTATATATAATATTATTGAAGTTCATCTTTATTGATCCAAGGATTATGTTGATTGGAAAATCCCAACCATTTTACGTACGCCTGGTGTTCCTTAGTTTTAATAACATTTTCAATCAAGTATGTATTTGGAAAATGTGTCTTTAATAGTTCATGTTCATAGAATCCACCAACAATCGGATTCCTTTGATAGTCTTTGTCGATAACACAGAATAAAATTAAAATAAAATGTAATCTTACTTGAATATACATCTCTGTAACTCTTAATGTCAGTCTGTCAGTGCAAGCAACATGTAAAATTTCTTAAGCGCCAAAAGGTATTTGATCGCCATCTTTTAAATTAATGCAAATGATGGTCATATAAAGGACAGAATAGTTTTTGTCGTCATTTAGTGAGGTCGTCCAAAGCTGCGAACCGCTATTTTTCACCCTTTTATGATATGGCTATCAAATGAAAGGAATTTTCCAATGGAAAAATCATGGTGGAGTCATGCTGAAAATTTTAACTGATTTACTGATATCTGGCGTTGTATTTTTAAAAACACATACACATTTTTAACCCTTATACCTACTTATGCATATTTTGGTCAAATACATATATTCCAGGTTC
Source organism: Nowickia ferox (assembly GCA_936439885.1). Classification (NCBI taxonomy): domain Eukaryota; kingdom Metazoa; phylum Arthropoda; class Insecta; order Diptera; family Tachinidae; genus Nowickia; species Nowickia ferox. The sequence goes on along the minus strand of CAKZFG010000003.1, from coordinate 395,657 downwards.
ACCCAATTTAAAATTTCGGTACTTTGTACACACAGCCATACAATTAAACAATTATTTCAACACTTATATTTATTATAAATACTCCCAAGGAAATAAGCTTGAATGACTGTATTTGAATCTGTCTTCTTCTGGGTGAATACATTAAAGGTTAAATAGGAAAGCTATCCAACTGGCTGGCTGGATAATCTGATTTCAACTTTACAGTGAAACTCCTATAGATTATATAAACATAATATGTTTTAATATGTACATACATATGTACGAAAACAGCTTAAACACAAATGCTTTAATCACAGGGACATTTTGCATTTGTGTTTAAAACTACTGTGTTGGATATACCTATGTATGTACTTTTGTATTTTTGGTAGGTACATAAATACCTAATATAATTTTGTAACAGTTGACATGGCACATACATATGTAGCTCTGGCAAGGCATACATTTTTTGTTGTAAAATTATGTGCCTTCTTGAGTTATTTTAGGGTAAAGTCATGTGTTTTATTGTTGTAAAAATTAAACTATAGCGACTCGCACTGAATTAGAGTGAAATTGTTTTTATAATAATAAACTATTTATATGTGTAGGTATAAATTTATAAACGAAGATGTAATAAAACGAAAGCTTATGCTTGCTAATGCCTACAGTACACGGCATGTAAAAAACCACATGCGCATGTGGTTCTGAGGTAATATTGATGTCATCACGATGCTACATTTGCTGCATGCCGTGTACTAGAAACATACGTACATGTAGATATTCACATACTTCAGATGTGCTGCCTCAGAAAATGTCTTTGATTCGGCTACATGTGCCATATTTGTGGCATCTAGCCACTTCTAGTAATTTTAAAAAATTCAAGGAACATGCTGAAAATTCTCGTGACGTCATCGTTATATACGCATGTGGCTTTTTACATGCCGTGTACTATAGGCTTAACTTATAACTAGGGAAAGGATTTTTATGCATTTAAAATCGCGTTTTATGTACTTAAAATATACATTAAAAATATAAAAATACATATGTATTAAAAACTAATAAAATATGCATTTATTAACTTTTTTCAACATTTAATAAAATTAAAAACTTAAAAAAATCAACTTCATTGTTTTCTTAACAAATAATTTTTCAAATCATATGGAATAAAAAATAAAGTTAAGAAGAACTTTTATTTACGTAAATGAATAAGTGTTTTTGTAAATTGTCAAACGTAAATCTTTGACAATTTTTTCTGAAAAAATATTTTTATTGTAAAAATTAACATTCCACGTCAGCAAAAGTTATTGGTGCATATTTAAATGCTGTTTGAAGCATAAAATGTTGATGCATTTTGTTGCATTTTTTAAGTCCATAATTTTTTTTTATAACTTATCTAATTTATTTTTAATTTTTTCACTTATTCTGTCTTTCAGAGCATAAATTTTTTACCGCATCTTCAATTAATTCAACTTGAGCTGTTAAGAATCAAAACCATCTAATTGGGTTATATCATGATACAATTATACAAGGTACTTGCACAAGCCCAGCCTGTTAATGTATACTATGCAGAAACTTGTCAAACTTTGTTTACAAGCCGCAAAAATGTTAGTGTATGTGTGTGAATAAAATGATTACAGTGTTGTCAATGAATTTGCATGTGGCTGTGTCTCCAATTACACATTGAAGAAAATTACACTACACATCCTTTGTGTAGGTTAAAATTAAAACAAAATTAAACAAAAATAGAAGTCAAAGTAGAATTACACACAGATTATACATGAATCTAATTATAGGCCTACACATGTGAGTAGAAATTACACACTCTGTATATTACACACATATTGGCAACACTGAATGACTATAATCATTCATGAGTGCCGCGTCTGCAATTGTACTTTAGTTACCCTGTAATTGTTATTTTTAACAAGAAAAGACATCTGTTTTTGACTAAATTCTGTTTGTTTCTACCAACAAAATGCGTGTGTTTCTTGGTGTTGCAATTTTGTTGTAGTCGTGCAAGTACCTTGTATAATTGTATCATAGGTTATATTGTAAACACGAAAACCATTCTCTGAGTGCACAAATATCAACTCAGTGCTTAATTTCAAGTTTCTTTAACTTTTTTAATATAAATATAGTATTCGACAGCATTCAATCACGCTCTCCATCTAGTTACTATAGGCAGTGGGGAATTCGTATGCCTGAATACACAAAGGAGCTTTTAAAAGCACTTTCTATCCACATGGAATTAATACGGAACCGGTAAATATCGCCCAAAAAAAATTATGCAAACATTTTCAGGTTTGCTTTTGTATATTTTTTTATATTGAAGTTTTCAAATGAATTGAGTTGAAATTGTTTTAGTTTTTCTGTTTTTTGTTCTTAAACAATCGTAAGAATTGCAAACATACTTTGCAACTAATCGAAAGACACAAAAATTTGGTTTATAGCATGAAAAAATTAAAAAATGTATTAAAAATATACATTTATAATGAAATATGCAAAAATATATATTTATTTTAAAATATGCAAAAATATGCACTAACAAATCGATGCCATTTTGTCACAAATTTGATGATTCGCAAAGATATTTTATTAACGTTGAACTACGACCAACGACAGAAAACATGTATTTACATGAAAATCCTTTCCCTAATGATTATCAATAAAAAAATAAAAATAAGCAAACTGGCTAAAAAAAAGCTATCATCACCTAAGCTAGACTGCTAGATCAGTTTCATTTCAAAATGTTTGGCAACTTTTAAAAGTCAATGCAAGATGATCTAAAATAAATGTAAAAGGTAAAGAAAAAAAAAGATGGTTGGAAAAAATTTTATATCGAAATATTTCTAACGTTGACTATATAGGCTACATCAACTTTAAACAAATGGAAATTAAATACATTAAATATTTATAATATAGTTACTATTACTAAAAAGGAATTTAATTTTACTTAAAACAGAAACTCCTTACAAACTTTTAAGTAAATACATCTAAAAATTAATACGTTTTTTAATTTCAAATAAATTTTTTTTTATATTTCACATTTATACACAAGGCGAATATTTACAACAACAACAAAAGACTGCACATGAAAAAAAAATTAATTTATACAGGGAGCCACAGACTTATTTGTATGTACATAAAATCAATTTGAAGATACATATGTATGTACATATGTTACCCATGCTCAAGTATTTATTGGATTTTAACAATCACACTTACATATCTATGTACATCATGAAAACATACAAAATTGACGCTTGAAAAGACGAAAGTGGAAGAAGGCAAATGTATTTAAATAAACAAACTTATCGCAGGCAACCAAACTCTATACAGCACACACACAAAATAGCCACGATCGTACACAAGAATTTTACAAAATCTGAAATTAATATTTATACAAATATAAACAAATTTCTGACCGACAGACTTTAACCCTGGACAAATTTAAGCTTGACAAAATATAAAGCAATCTCATCCTCCAATATGAAAAACATACTAAGTAGGGTGTTGAAGAGAGTTCTGGAAACAAGAGCAGGGAGTAAAAAATTTATACTAATTTTGTATGGCATGAACGATGCAAAAACTGCGTAATGCACACTTGGCAACGCTGGTCAGTTGAATGTGTGGTTAAAATAGGGTGGCACTTATATACCTGGAAGTTTTTGAAATTGTGTGTGAGTAATGAGATTCGGCAACTGGGCTGGCACGACTTGGCTTGGCTTGGCTTGGCTTGGCTGAGTTTGGTCGGGGCTTGGGCGGGGTTTGGTCGGGGTTTGGCTGGGGTTGGTTAGGATTTGTATACTAATTTTGTATGAGAAAACTAACAACGATGATATAAGTGCCACCCTATTGTATTGTTGTTCTGTTGTTAAAAGTTCTGTTGTGGTTTTTTCGTTGATATGAATGAATGTGTTTGAAACAGTTGATTTAATTAAGTTGTTTGAATACAAAAGCTTGATCCTAACCATACACAACAAAGTTGATAAGAAATAAAAAAACCAAAACAATACTATTTATGTATTTATATGTATATTTTATTTATTAATTTGTTTGAAAATTTTATAATATAATAAAAAATAGTAAAAAAAATAAATCTCATATTGAAGTATGTATATATAATATTATTGAAGTTCATCTTTATTGATCCAAGGATTATGTTGATTGGAAAATCCCAACCATTTTACGTACACCTGGTGTTCCTTAGTTTTAATAACATTTTCAATCAAGTATGTATTTGGAAAATGTGTCTTTAATAGTTCATGTTCATAGAATCCACCAACAATCGGATTCCTTTGATAGTCTTTGTCGATAACACAGAATAAAATTAAAATAAAATGTAATCTTACTTGAATATACATCTCTGTAACTCTTAATGTCAGTCTGTCAGTGCAAGCAACATGTAAAATTTCTTAAGCGCCAAAAGGTATTTGATCGCCATCTTTTAAATTAATGCAAATGATGGTCATATAAAGGACAGAATAGTTTTTGTCGTCATTTAGTGAGGTCGTCTAACAACAAGTATGTATTATCTACTACTTATATAAAAATTGTAATTTATTAGGAAAATTCATTGTGTCATTACATTTTAGAGAATAAATTCTGATCAAACCCGTGAGTAAATAAAAATACGTTTTTTATTTATGCAACTCAGGATCGCATTTAATTCTTTTAATCGACGACATCTTTATTCTTTGTTGACGTACAATTGCGAAAATTTTTGGTATATGATCTAAGCTAACTCTTGGTCCTCGTCTTCAGTGTTATTTATTGTCTTCTTGTATGTAATATTACGTTATGGCAGAGGAGCCTGCAAGAACAAGTGAAAGATCTAATAAAGGTGTACCACCAAAGCGTTTTGATATGGATCCTTCTGTAGGACAAAATTCCCCTGCAATGCTTGCGTCGACATCTAGTCAACAAACTACAGCAGCACCATTAAATAGGGCATCCCAGCAACATACACCCCCCACTGACGTTTTACGTGTTTTGGCTGATATGAAAAGAGAGATGATGAAGCAAATAAACTCAGTTAATACGAATTTAAACAATTTAATTGCTTCACAACAAGACCAGACTAGTACTAGCATTGCATCGTTACAACAAGAAATCAAAATGATATCCGACCGAATGGCAGTGAGTGAACAGACGAATGTCAGAGAAGTGGAGCCAAGCGGTGCAGCCTCAACAGTGGAATTAATACAAAATAATGGTGAGTTCCTTACGAATTATTCTTCCCTTAGCCAAGTGCCCGCGACCGCAAAAGCCAAAAAGTTATATCCGCTCCCGAAATTCACTGGCCGGCCGGAAGAGTGGCCTGCCTTTATAGAAGATTTCAGGCAAACAACAACTGAATTTGATTATAGTCCCCTACAAAATATTATACGCATTCGCGAAGCTCTACACGGGCCGGCAAGAGAAACAGTAGAATCCCTTTTGTCAAGTTCAAGAAATGTTAATGTCATAATAGACGTATTAGCCGAAACTTACGGTCGCCCTGAACAACTGATAAGAAGCCAGATTGATCAAATTAAAATGCTCCCATATGTGCCCGAAGGAAAACTCGATTTATTGGTTAAATTTGCCACAAAAGTAGGTAACATGGTACGCTTTCTGCAAACAGCAAATGGCGAACATCACTTGAATAACCCAACGTTGCTCAGTGAATTGATTGAAAAGCTACCACCAACAAAACAAATGCAGTGGGCAGAGAAATGTTTCGCGATCGGTCGACCCGTAAATCTAAAAGACTTTTGTGAATGGCTCGATGGTGTTAGAAAAATAGCAAATATGGTATCAGACGTCTTGCCAGCTTCATCAACAGCCGACAGTAATGCGAAAAAACTACCATCTAAAACTAAAGTTGCGTTAACAACGAGCGTCGCAAAACAGTGCATTGTCTGTTTAGAAGATTGTAAATCACTTTCGGACTGCCCAGTTTTTGAGGCTGCTTCTGTAAATGAACGTTGGAAAAAGGCTCGTGAACTTCGTCTATGTTTTTCATGTTTAAAGGGACACCATCAAGTCGGTAAATGTTTTAAAAAACAGCATTGTGGCGTAAATAATTGTCAAAAAAAACACAATCCTCTATTACATTCGAGCGATGAGCAAAACTGCAATCAAAATAGCAATGTTGCCACAGTTGTGGAAGAAGAAAATCCCAAAACAGTCGTAAATTTACATGCAGGTACTGAAAGGTGTGAAATCTTATTCCAAATCATACCAGTGAAAGTATATGGACCCAATGGGTATTGTTCGATCTATGCATTTATAGATGATGGCGCTGATGCTACGATGTTAGAATGGGATGTTGGTAAGAAAATTGGTTTGCAAGGCAAACAAGAAAAATTAAAATTGCAATGGCTAAATGGACATTGTAGTAGTAAACAAACAGAAATGGTAGATGTGTCCATCAGCGGTTCCCAAGAAGAAAATCAGATATACAAGATTTCCGATATCTACTTGGTAAAGAATTTAGAGTTACCCACCCAATCGTTTTCACTAAGCGACATCAGTAAACAGAGTAAATTAGCCGAGTTGCCTGTTGCAGATTATTACAAAATTCGACCTCAAATGATTATAAGTTTAATGCATGCGTTTTTGACAGTTCCGGTGGAAACTCCCATTTGTGTCGATGGAAATGGTCCCATAGGGGTGAAGACAAGACTAGGATGGGTGGTGTATGGTCCGACCGGTGGTGAAAAGGAATATATGGTAAGAAGCGCATTTCATGCCAAAAGGCAAGAATCAGACATATCTATGGAACAGAGGATCATAGAATATTTTGAGGTCGAGTCATGCTTGGTAAAACTCGATGCAAAACCCATAATATCAAAAAATGAAGAGAGAGCAATGTATATTTTAAGGGCAACGTCTAAATTGGTTGATGGTCGTTATGAATGTGGATTACTTTGGAAAACTGAGACGCGCACCTTTCCCGATAGTTATGCTCAGGCATTAAGACGATTACACTTGGTGGAGAACAAATTTCTTGTGAATCCGAAATTCGAAATCGAGTATAGGGCTAAGATGCAGCATCTACTAATGGAAGGCTATGCAAGACGGCTTAGCTGTGACGAAGAAAAATATTCCCCTAACACATTCTTTTTGCCCCATTTTGCGGTTTTTAACCCAAGCAAAGATAGTTTACGTTTGGTGTTCGACGCCGCAGCCAAAGTAAAGGGAATTTCGTTAAATGACTTTCTGCTGCCAGGGCCCGACTTGAATCAGCCGTTAATCGCCGTTCTATTTAAGTTTCGTGAACGCCCCATTGCGGTCTGCGGTGATATCCAGGAAATGTTCTTGCAAGTGGCAATTCGTAGAGAAGACCAAGATTCGCAACGTTTTTTATACAGAGAAGAGACTTGCCAGCCAGTCGGACAATATGTCATGACAAGAGCCGTCTTTGGAGCCACCTGTTCACCTACAATAGCTCAATATATTAAAAATATAAATGCCGAGAAATTTGTAAATTCTAATCATAGAGCTGCCAAGGCCATAATTAAACATCATTATGTAGATGATTACGCAGATTGCTTTGATTCCGTGGAAGAGGCCTTAACTGTGGTTGAGGATGTGATTAAAATACATAAATCAGCCGGATTCAAGATGCATAAAATCATTTCCAATTCAGAGGAAATAAATCAGCGCTTTGGCAACTCTACAGTAACAAATGTAAATCTGACGTCTGGTAACATTGAGAAAATCTTGGGAATGTTCTGGTCAGCTGAGAGAGACGAATTTATTTTCGACATAAAATTTAAAGGGGCTTCCGCAGATATTTTGGAAAATAAAAGAACACCTACAAAAAGAGAAGTATTGAGTTTAATCATGTCCGTTTTCGACCCATTTGGATTTTTGGGTGACTTCACAATCTCAGGAAAAATTTTTATGCAGCTATTGTGGAAGATTGGATTGAAATGGGAGGACGAGATACCGGAGGCTTTGTGCGATCGTTGGAATTCTTGGGTTAGCGGTTTGAGAAAGGTAAGGAACTTTCGTATTCCGAGATGTTATTTCCTTAATTTATCTAACCAAAGGAAATCTTTGCACATATTTTGTGATTCTAGTGAAATGGCAATGGCGGCTGTGGCATACTGGCGGTATGACTCAGACAGTGAGATAAATGTATCCTTTATAGCTGGTAAGACGAATTGCGCACCCACCAAATATATGTCAGTTCCTCGTCTGGAGCTACAAGCAGCCATAATGACTGTGAGACTAAAGAATTCTATCATTGCCTATCATGAAGTGCAACCCATCGACATTTGCTTTTGGACAGATTCGAGTACCGTGGTAAAATGGTTAACATCGCACCATCGCCGCTATAAACAGTTCGTTGCCAACAGAGTGGCGGAAATCTTAGAGTCTTCAGCTGAAACCCAGTGGCACTGGTTGCCTGGCAAAATGAATCCCGCCGGTGAGGCTACTCGTCCTGGGCTAATGTATAACTCAAACGGTCGTTGGAAAAATGGTCCAGAATTTTTGCGTCAGAAATCTGAAGCATGGCCTACAGGTCGTGGCTCACTAGAAAATAATAGGTGTGATGAAGAGCTTCGAAATGATCATTTCGTGTTCTCTACTCGTATAGTAAGCCACACCCTTTTTGATACAAAACGTTTTTCTAAATACTTGCGATTAATAAGACATATAGGTTGGGCGTTTCGATATGTTAACAATTTAAAGCTAATTTGTAAACGACAGCCACCTTTAAATGGCGATTTGTCGATAGAAGAAGAAGAACATGCTGAACGTTTCGTAATAAAGTCCATACAAAGAATAGCATTCGCTGAAGAATATCACGCCCTAGGCAAGGGCCAACCCATTAGCGCAGGTAGTGCATTAATTTCATTAAATCCATATGTTGACGAGTTTGGAAACGTTAGATGTGGGGGTAGGATTGACAACGCGCCGCACCTCCCACTGTCAGCAAAGAGACCATATATTCTGCCCAAAAACGAGGGAGTTACACATCTTTTGGTTCAGTGGTACCATGAGCGTCAAAGACATATCAATGATAACATTGTGATTTGTGAGATACGATGTAAATACTGGATTCCGTCTATAAGAGTCGTTCTGAAAACTGTAAAGGCGAGTTGCCCTAGCTGTAAAGTTAAAAGGTGTAAACCCTCTCAACCGATAATGGGACCTCTACCCCAAGATCGTCTACGTGCCTTCATTCGCCCATTTTCGTATACCGGGCTGGACTATTCTGGTCCCGTAGTAGTGGCTATCCGACGAAGCCGTGAGAAACGATGGGTTGCGTTGTTCACGTGTTTAACTACACGAGCTGTTCACTTAGAACTTGCTACTGACCTCTCAAGTGACTCGTGTCTTCTTTGTATAAGGAACTTTGTAAATCGCCGCGGTATACCAGTGCAAATTAGAAGCGATAACGGAACAAATTTCGTGGGGATTCGAAAGGAGCTTGGTGATGAGAATAATTTTATCGATTTTGGAGAGCTAGAACAAGGGTTGAAGCCACTCGGTATCAGATGGAAATTTAACACTCCATCCGATCCCAGTGCTGGCGGTTCGTGGGAACGCCTGGTCCAATCTGTAAAGAAGGCATTATATGCGGCATTGTCAGAGCAAGTACCACGCCTAGAAACTTTAAACAGTCTACTGATTGAGTGTGAAAATATCGTGAATTCGAGGCCTCTCACCCACCTCCCTGTGTATCCCGATGAGCCAGAGCCGTTGACGCCAAATCATTTCTTATTAGGAGTTCCTAATTCTACTCAAACACCAGCTACATTTAACCCTAAGTTGTGCTCTCTACGAAAACAATGGAGAATTTTACAAAATTTGAAAAACTGTCTCTGGAAACGATGGATACTAGAATACCTTCCCGAATTGACGCGAAGAACCAAATGGTGTCGCCCCACTAATCCTATAACGGATCAGGCTAGATCAAAATGGAAACGGGGGCGCATTCATAAGCTTTTTGTTGGCAAAGATTGAATAGCGAGATCGGCTGAAGTAAATACCGCAGATGGTTTACTGCGACGTCCCGTGTCTAAGCTAGCCTTATTAGACGTTGAGAGTTGTGGTGATATGGACAAAATGAGGTCCATTCACGGGGGTGAGGATGTCGATAACACAGAATAAAATTAAAATAAAATGTAATCTTACTTGAATATACATCTCTGTAACTCTTAATGTCAGTCTGTCAGTGCAAGCAACATGTAAAATGTCTTAAGCGCCAAAAGGTATTTGATCGCCATCTTTTAAATTAATGCAAATGATGGTCATATAAAGGACAGAATAGTTTTTGTCGTCATTTAGTGAGGTCGTCTAACAACAAGTATGTATTATCTACTACTTATATAAAAATTGTAATTTATTAGGAAAATTCATTGTGTCATTACATTTTAGAGAATAAATTCTGATCAAACCCGTGAGTAAATAAAAATACGTTTTTTATTTATGCAACTCAGGATCGCATTTAATTCTTTTAATCGACGACAGTCTTCCAATAAATAAGTAATGGGGTTTGTGTTCTGTAAAGTACGAATTTTAAAAATTTCAGTTGTCCAGTTTGGAGTATATCCTTTTGAAAAAATATGTTTATATTTGCTAATTCGAACATGATCTCCAACTTTTAGTTTACCAAATTTATATATTTTGGGATGATTATAGACTTGTTTTAGTATAGAACTTTCATTTTCTGTGTTAACAGACTTTGGCGTCATTCCAATTGTTCTATGCTTTTTATTATTATATTGATTAATTAAATCCTTGCATATATGTATCCATTGATAATTTCCTTGTAGACTAAAATTTTTCCACATCATTCCTTTTAGAGTTCTATTAAATCGTTCTACAATAGACGCTTTCATGATACTATATGTAGAATAGTGGTTGATATTATGTTTTATCATCAAGTTTTGAAATATTTTATTATAGAACTCTTTACCATTATCTGTTTGCAAGTTTTTTGGAATTCTCTTTAACGAAAAAATAGATTGCATAGCATTGGTTATACCTTCACTACTTTTAGATTTTACGGGTACAGCCCAAGCAAACTTTGAAAATGTATCTATAACTGTTATATTTGTTATATTTTGTTATATTTTGAGTAAACACCCATTTCAAAAAGATCTGCTTGCCAAAGATCATCAATTCCCTTGATCACCACTCGAAGTCGAATGAAATTTCTACGTGCTTGCTTATGAAGCTCCTGAACCACTTCTTGTCGCTCCATTTCTAACGTCTATCTTAGATTACATCAATTTAAATGCTGCTGATATTGAATTTAAATCAAAACGATTTATATATCTATCTTTAAATGGTTTGTAATGAGCTTCGTTTTTCATTTAGACGTTCTTCAACTGAATCAATTTTGTAATTAAATAATGATCTCATTTCTTTTAGTGATTGATTGAGATTATTTGGTATTATACTTTGATCATGTATTAATTTACTTAAACGTGTTTCTACATTATCAAATTTTTCTGTAGTCAACACGTTTTGTTGATGTATTATTTCGTTAAAACGATCCTCCATTTCCTTAATTCTCTCCATATACATTGTATCCAGTTGTTTCTTTATTTCACTTAAATAACTTTTCATGTAAATTTTGTTTACAGCATCGTTTTCCAATACAGGACTAGCAATATTTTTTATTCTCCGCAAGTTAAAGTTGAAATTACGATCACTATCCAAATGAATCTTGAAATGTTGATTTTGGTATCTTGCAGATTTTTCAATATAATGTCCAAACTTATCGATAGGCATTTTATGAATATGAATTGTTAAACATTTTTAAGTCTATTTATATAATAATTTTTGCTTCTCTCAATTCCTCAATAATTGATACAATTTCATTATTATGATTTGAGTGACCAGCTGTTGTTGATGAAATCAAAAGACGCAATCTATCAACCAATTCGTTAGGATCATTCCAATAGACATAATTATGCTTTTTTCTATTCAATTTCATTAAACCTTTTCCCTTATGAATTTTCTGTTGTTTAAATAGGTTTTTAATAATCGTTGTATATTTAATTGAACGATTTCTTTTAATTTGACCATTAATACTGTTATTTCGTTTATGGACATTAATCATCTCCAATATTTGTTTATAATTATTTAAATCTGTTTTATTATAACTGATTGGTTTCTTATAAACTAACAATTCATATAAGCCTGATGTGAAGGGCCATTTTAAATTACCTACAGTAATATTGGTTGCATTGAAAGCGATGGGTTCATTACCCAGTCTCCATATTTGATTTTTATCCTTATTAAGACCATAGGTTTTATCATATATTATTAACTTTTGATAAATTATATTGAACACTTTGATTGGGATGTATTGCAATGGTGTTATCATCATCATTGTTATCATCCTCATTATCAACATTATCATTATTATCATCATCATCATCATAGTCATCATGATCATTTTCATCATCAATTGATTGAAACGTGTTTGAACTTTTCTCGATTTTCTTGTTATTAAAGCTTGGAGAAAACGTGTTATAATCAAGCTTACTCTTTTTATATGGTGTACTGAAGGCAACTTTATTATTCTCAAGATCATGTTTAAAAGAGTTATCCGGATATTTTTCATGTTTTATAATGTTATTATTAGTTGATTGAAGTAATTCTTTTATTGGTTTTGATATTGGTTTCAATGTCTTTTCCAACAATTCATCATTTGCAATTTCTCCAAGCAAAATATTCTTATATTTCTTTTTTAAAATATTTCGAGTTTTAATAAGATTATTTACTAGATATGTGTTCATATTTATAGATTGAAATAGAAACAGATCCAAAACAGATCAGTTTAGCAGTTAGCGGTTTAATAGTTGAGAAGCTATTAGTTTAATAATTAATCTTGTACTGATTTTAAAATATCTGTAATATTTCTTTTATAGATTTATAAATATATCGAAACCTTTTCTATATCGACCATTATTCATAGAATCATCTTTGTTAATAACTAGAAAACCATATTTTTCTTTCCAACACTCGGCACATAACTTATGAAATGTTTTGAAAGTCATATCATAACCAACATGATCATTGTAAATATGCTTAATATTCATTACATCCTGTTTAAAAATTATAATCATATTAGCATTATCGCGAATCAAGTGTTTTGGTATACGTGTATAAGTTTGACATAAATAAAAACTATCAATATCTTTATGACGACCCATACAGAAGTAAGAACGTACATGATTTTGTTTCTCACAAGCTATATCGTCGAATATAAATACTGAATTTGGTTTAACTTCGTTTGGGGATAGAACATCATCATTATTGGAAAATGATGAAAAATTTATCTCCTTGATAGGTTTAATTAGACTTTCTAAGTACTTATATTTCGGTTGTTGTGTTGACTTTGAATATAAGTAAATATTTTTAAATTTCAATCCATGAGGACTTTCAATAAGACTGATCATCACATTTGTTTTTCCACAATTTGATGGACCCACAATAAGAGCTCGAATAGAATTCGGTAGTAATGAACTATGACGAATTTTATTTGATGAATCGAGCTTCGATTCGATATTCCTTACATTAATCCTTTTATGTTGTTTAAAAAAACGCATTCTGAAATCTAATGATAACATAATATATAAACCAGTCTCTTTTATTTGTTTTCAATCAATTTGATTTTAATCTTTAATCGACAAAGTATCAATAGATATGACAATCATTTATAAAAAGATATTCAGTCGTCATCCATACTTCATCGGTAAAGGTTTTCTGAATAAAATAATTAATAAACTTCCTATTGAACTTCATTTACCCGGTTATCAATTTTGTGGACCTGGAACAAAATTAAAGAAACGTTTAGAAAGAGGTGATCAAGGAATCAATCTATTGGATACTGCTTGCAGAGAGCACGATATAGCATACTTAAACAATAAAGATTTAGAGAAAAGACATAGTAGTTTCGGTGAAAAATCAAACGCTTGGTTTGTTACTACTGCAATGAAAACAAAAACAAAATTCGGAATGGGTAACGTTATTAGTAAAACTAAAAGATTGTCTTCAGTAAATAAACATCAACTATTTAGACATGCATTGAAAAGTGCAAGAAAGAATATAAAAAAAACTGAAAACTTGAAAGATGCTATAAAGATTTCACGAAAAGTAGTAAACAATATTTTCAAGGGGGGAAAAAATCATTAATAAAAACACCTCGAATAATACCTCTACCTAAATCTGGAGGTTTTCTTCCACTTGCACCTATATTCGCTGCACTGAGCGCACTTGGTGGTTTAGCTGGTGGTGTATCTGGCATTACAAAAGCAATCAATGCAGTCAAAAATGGAAAGGAACAATTGACTGAAGCAAAACGACATAATAGTACAATGGAAGCCATTGCGATGGGAAAAGGCATGTTCTTAAAACCATATAAAAAAGGATTTGGATTATATTTAAAACCTTATCAACAAAATTTTTAATGAAGCTACCTAAAAGAGCTCTTTCTGATGTAGACTTGAGAAAATATGCAAAACATATTCCAAATTTTAGAGGTGTGTTTATGTGTAACACCCTTCCAAGCAAACCATTTAAAAAAGAATGTGGAATAATCAATCTGGATACTTCAAAGGGACCTGGCACACATTGGGTAGCATACTGGAAAAACAACAATCAAATTGAATATTTTGATAGCTTTGGCAATTTGCAACCACCAAAACAATTAATAAAATATTTAGGAAAAAACATTAGTTATAATTATGATAGATATCAAAATTTTAATACAATAAATTGTGGTCAATTATGTTTAAAATTTTTGTTTTCGAAGCTAAACTAAAAAGAAACTATAAATGTTTTAATAAAATACATTGATTAAGAATTAAAAAGATCTTGTTTTATTTATATATATATAAAAATTTTTTTTTTTTTTAATTTATTAAAAATTTTAAAAGAAATATTATAATTAAATAATTTTTCTAATTTCACTTGTTAGAGGTGAGTATTCGATTAAGCGATCATGAATAACTAAACAGTATGCTGATGTTTTTTCTGGAATTGGTTTGTTTGCTTCAGTATCAAATTCAATTCGTACATCAATAGGTCCAATTTTAACAGTTTCATTTTGATGTGAAACATCAACACAATAAGCGGTGCGTAAGACTTGTAATCATTAACATCCAGCAATGATTCAGGTTCTCGCATCTAAAAGCTTTGTTGAAATTTTGCATACATATTATATAGTACAGAATACTGGCCATTTTCAAAACGATTATTTAAATCATCATATGGATATGACTCTGAGTTTAGATATACTTTTAAATTAGAGATATTACAATGGTCAAATATATTTCCTTGTTCTTTACTTTTCACTTTTTGTAAACCAATTATAAGAAATCGTGATCTTTCGTTTTGTGGAGAAAGCTTCACATTCCATAAAACCTTTGTATTCGTTGGTAGTGCAGGATTTACATGACAATCCCAACTACGAAATGCAATTGGTATAGAATTTTTGCTGTTGATTATCTTAAACATTTCCAATTTTGCAAAGTCTGATAGTTGAATATGCGGCATTTTCCATGTTATATCCAGAATTGTTAATTTCAACTGATCAGTTGTATTTGTAGAATAATATGATCTCTCATCGGATGTAGAATGTTGAAGAATGAGCTCATCTTTCGAATTTAATAGTATTTTGTTATAATCTTCAGCAAACCCCATCAACATTTTCAGAGGTATACAACAGCTAAAATGACTTTTTTCTAAAACAAAAGTTTCGTTAAGACACCAACCAGCGTTTTTTAGTGTAGCACTTTCAGCCTTATTCAACGATACAAAATTTTTCATGGTGGATGAAATTCCAAGTTTGAGTGTACGATCAACTTCAAAACCATTAATTTCATAACGAATTTCATCAAACAAATATGAAACAAAGTTATTTTTAAATTTCACATCTATAGCTGGAACCTCTTTGTTTGCTTCCTTCTTTACTATAAAACCATGAATGTAAATCATACTCTCACTTGGTAAGACAAAGAGATGCTGATTTTGAATTGGTATACGAATTTCATCATTGTTGTTGAATGATTTTAGATATGGAGAGTAACTATGATATTCTCTTTTTACAATACTCTCATCATATATAGGTTTTTGAAGGACATTTAGTATTTCATTCATGGTTGAAGATTAAATCCTAATGATTTTAAGTATTCTGTATTATATGTTAACGGGTTTTTATTTTTTATACTTTCTCGAATGTGAGTTGATGAGGGATTGAATGGAAATCCTCTTTGCATTATGTTTTTATTGTAAATGATCATTATTCTGGTTTGAAGTGGAGTCTAAGAGTGATTTTGTCTCCTCTAAAATTTATAAGTTCACCGTCTTGATTTAAGATTATAATCGTTATGTTGTTTATTTGCTGACAGTTGACGGGAAAATAAATAACATTTCGAGGTTTTTCGCTTATTTTATATCCTGGAGGAACATCAAGAGGAAATTCATGAATAGCATGATTCGAAGTATTATTAATAAATGATCCGGTTGTTAATTTGCTTTCAATGCGTATTGTATTAACATCCGTAATATGTGCAGGTAAGTCAGATGCAAATAACCTTGTAGTATTCAATTGATTAATATCTACAATAATCACTTCCACAGATTTATCATTTTGAAGATTTTGATCAGTGTTATAATATTCAGTTGAATTTACTTCTAATTTTCTTTTGCTAAATCCGAGCAACTTTCCTATACTGTTTGGTTGTGAAAAATCTATATCCATTGATGAGGTTATTTCAGTTTTAAGTGTGTTATTGTTAGCTTCAATTATTAGATAAATTGGTTCATCGATATCTCTTAAGCTTGAGTTTAGGAAAAAATCAATATCTTCAAGTTCATATGAACCAACCGGAATAGTAATAATATGATTTCCTATATGAAACAAATTGTTGTGAACATCTACATTGGGTATGGAATTGAATGTTACAAAATCAATAAGTCCAGAAACATATTGTGTAGGGAGTTCAATTGGAGGAAAATATTCTCCAACCAGAGTTGAAGTGTTTCCGTTTAAAGATATTGTTATTGACATTTCAAATATTCAGAATGAACTGATGTTTGATGATTATTTTATCTGATTTAAGTGTTAAATAATAAATCAAAAAATGTCTTTTATAATTTTATGTTTTCTTTATTAATATTTGATTTAATAAACTTTCTTAAGAGTATTAAATTTTTCTGAGCACATATACAATATTTTCGATGATAACAACAAACATTTACAGATTTATAATTTTCATATAATGTTTTTAAATTTGGACAATTTAGATCATCTAGGTTATAAAAATTAATTTTATCCTTAAAAATATTTTGAATCCACTTAATTTTTTCTAATCCTTTAGCATAATAAATAAAATTTTTATCTTTAACATGCGCAATATAATATTCCACAATATTTGTTAAGGTTGAATCGCCATCTTTCCATTTTAATCCATGATGATGATTATAAAGCCAATTAATTCTTTTGTTGTCAACAATGAATATGGAAAAGGTGGTTTAATAATAAATGTTTGCACTTGTATATCGTTAATTGAAATACTCAGTTCTTTTCCGATGAATTTATTGTTGAGATAGAAACCTTGTACATCTACAACTAATATTCTCTCCTCAGACATTGTGCAATACTAATCAAGTCACAACGGCGACGACGACTGTAAAACTGTTTTTAAATTATTATAAAAATTCATTAACAAATGTTCTTATATACTTTTTATTCTTACTAAAATACAAGTTTGATAAAAAGTTGTGGTCAAGAGTATAAAAAAATTAGTGAACAGAAGCCGAAATTAGTTGTTCTGAATGATAAAGTCTATGTTTTTAAATTATTATAAAAATTCATTATACATAATGCTTGTTCCCAACTTTTATCGATAAGGGAACATTTACAGGTATCAGGTCCACAAGTTGTTTCATTGTTGGACCACACACAATTGGTGTAATGATATCCAAATTTTGATTTACTTTTCTTATAAAATGCATATTCATCGAATTGAGTTTTTAATTTCTTCAAAATAATCTAATGTTCATACCACAAAAACCTTTCTTCATTCAAGAAGTCTTGTAAAATTTTCGAATAAAACTGATTATTCATTATTTTTCTTATTTTAATTTTTTTATTTATGTTAAATAAATCTTCTTAACACATCAGCAACAAAGTTTATATTAAGTAGTAGTAAATGTATTTCATCATATTAGTTAATTTATAATATTTCCATATCCAAATCATGGGTATAATCTTGAATGTTGATTAATGTCATATCGGATCGGTATGTAGTATCATCCTCAGAAACCGTCTCAATTTCACCATTACTTAAAATTCTCTCGTATTCAACTTGACGGTATTCGAAACATGAAATATTTAATCGACGTTTCAAGTAATTGCTGTTATATGTACAACGGATTCTCAATTTTATATTATCTTTGTATTGAAGTTGAAAATGTCTATAAAATGGAGTCGAACTTTCAATTATTCCTGCAATATTTTTTTCTTTTTTTACTAAATCTTGTCTAAATGCTTCAATAGCTTGTTCGACAGTAAAAGATTGATTTATAGGTGGTGGTGGTGAGGAGTCTTCTTGTTCTTCGTTTGATTTATATTCTGTTTTTGTTGTTGTTGTTGTTGACTCGATGTTTTTATTTAAATCATTAGTAAACTTTAAAAGTTTGAAATTTAGTTGTATGCTCACAGTATCATTATTTGGTAATTTAATTGCAAATTCTGTATTTTTAAGTTCATTTTCACTCAAATCAATAGGTAACACTTGTATGATATAGATATATGAAAACAATATGATAAAAATATTTTTCATTTTAGTTTTTCTTTTTAATATATATGTTCTTAGGTTAGCGATATATTTTTGAATGAGATGATAAGAATTGTTTCTTATATTTATATACTAATTTAATAATCTTCATATTGAAATGAGTCATCACCACCGCTAGCACCACCAGCTGCTTTCTTAACTATACTATTATTAACCATTTTCTGGGGGAGGGGAGGTTTTTGTTGATTTTTATTCAATGAATGGATACCAGTCTTACCATTATAAGATTTAGTTGCATATTCATCTATTTCACTATAAACACATGATGGTTTGTATGAGTATACATTTATATCTTTAAAACCACCCTCATAGACTGTTCCGACTAGTGATATCATACCACCAATAACCTCAATTTTTATATGTTGATTGTGACTAAATTGAAATATTGGAATATTTGTTGGCATTTGTTGTCCTCTATTAAGAGAAAAAATTTGCGTTCTAGTCCCTCCTTCTGCGGTTAGAAACACCTGCATTATAATATCCAAAACTATTGCATTTATTATTTGAAAAGTTTTCCACTGTGCATGACAAGTACAATATTTATCACCAGTTTTTAAAAATTGACCCCAATACATATTTATCAAAGTTTTTAATTTAACTGAATCTCTTTATATATATATATACTTAACCGCAATTGATAAGAAGTTATTGAAATAACTAAAAACGTATTATACTATCAATTACTGGATATAAAGAATCAGTTTGAAAGTTCGGTTTACGGTGAAAAGTTGAAAGCAAAAAAAAAATGAGGGCAAGCTTAAGAAAATTGTTTCAAAATCCTAATATTACATACTTACCTTTAAAGGATATGGAAGAAAATACTATATATGAAATCAACAAGATAGATCGAGTAGATACAAAATATGGTGAAAGTATAAGATGTCTTCTAAATAAAGAATATTACATTTATTTACCTAAACGATTTCTGATTATTACTAAAAATCAGATGGATTATCTAAACACAACTCCACACATTTTAAAGAAAGTTAAAGAAGTGAAGGGATTATATACTCTAATCGTTAAAAAGAAGAAGCAATATGTATTCTACAACAACTTGTATGACAGTACTGAAGAAGAAGATGATGATGATGATCATGATGATGAAATAGAAAACACATTTGAAATAAACCTCGAAACAGAAACTTTTTTAAAATTATAAAAACATATGTATCAATAAAAACCCACAAAATCTAAAATTTCTCAAGTATTTGATAAATTAGGAACTTTATAAAAATGAAAAACCGCAACGGAAGCTTTTTAAAATTAAAACCCACAACATTAAAATATCTCACGTATTTGATAAATTAGGAACTTTATAAAAATGAAAAACCGCAACGGAAGCTTTTTAAAATTAAAACCCACAACATTAAAATTTCTACCACATTTTTCATGTTTAGAAACAAAATTACATTTCTGAATTTTGTATAAAAACCCCCTCTAGTTTTACTTTAAGTGTTATTATTGAAACGCATTTAAAAACAATATTTAAAAAATGCCAAAATAAAACCATTCTCCCTATAAATGAGATGGTTTTTAATCACAATTAACAAATTACGAAGATGGAGCGTGTACAGACACGCTTTGGGACGAAAATTCGTTGTTTGGTGGAAAGCAATCAATATATATACCTACCCAGTATATTTAATGATATCATAGATGATGATACTATTGCGGAATTTGATCGCAATACCTACTACCTTTTCAAAGATAGGAAAGGAAGCAGTGAGTTAAATTACGAATTAACTATTTTTTTAGAGGTATAGAACTTCGAATTGAAATAAAACACAAGAAAATCGTTTTAATGTCCATCAATTTGTCTTTATTGGAAGGATAATTTTATGCCATTAACGTTTAAATATGATTTCTGGCATGTGGCCGCCGCGGCTGGCTCGAATAAAGCCAATTCTACAGGTCCAATTTTCAACCACTTTTTCGAGCATATGGGGCCGTATGTTGGCAATAACGCCACGAATGTTGGCTTCCAAGTCCCCTAACGTTTCTGGTTTGTTGGCGTAGACGAGCGACTTCACATATCCCCAAAGAAAATAATCCAATGGTGTCAAATCACACGATCTTGGTGGCCAATTGACCGGTTAACCGAATTAATTGCTCTGATGGACGATTATGTCGACCATAAAATGGACGGAGCTTGCGGTAAACTTCGCGAACTGAACCATTATTTTCGAAATAAATTTGCACGATTTGCAAGCGTTGTTCTTTTGTCAACCTGTTCATGATGAAATGGCAAACCAAACTAAATATTAATCACTTGACAGCTGACAAAATGGCCGCCAGTTAAAAAAGTGATGCCAACTTAAAGTTCTATACCTCAATAAAAAACACCCTATATAAATGCGGAAACAACAGGTAATTTTTGGTAAAAAAGTTTTTATTTATTTATTTATTATTAAATCTAATAATTAATTATTATCGTTTTAGCTCAAGATACACCAAAGAAGTAAATTGAATATTGAATTTCATTGAAGCCAACGACAAACGGAAGCCGAAATTATTTGCTCTGAATGATAAAGCTGTTATTATGTTAATAATAAATGTGGTTACAATTTTAATTTAAGCATTTGTTTGCTCATTTTTTTTTATTATTATTTATACACTTGACCGCAACTTTTTATCAAACTTGTATTTTAGTAAGAATATAAAGTATATAAGAACATTTGTTAATGAGTTTTAATGAAACAATTGATTTTCATCATTCTGAGAAAACGTGTTACACGCAAAAAAGGAAAAAAAATCATATTCAAAAACCGATATCAGTGATTGAAAACTATTAAACAAGTATTCTTAAAACAGAAAATTATAATTTATATATAATTTAAAAACTGTTTAAAATTATATTTATATAAAAAGTTGAAACGGTATTTGATTTTATTAAAAACTACGTAAAAGCTAAATTCTAAAAAGTAATCTTTTAAACCGAAATTGCGAAATATTTAAATATTTATATAAACATCTTCACTAAGTCCAGGTATGTTGTAGATATTAAGAGCAAATCTATAATTTGTGTTTATTTTAATTTCAAATACTTTCAGTACATTACTTCCATTTCTGGTGTTATATCATGTACATCTGTGAAGTATGTGGAACGTCTTTCGTATCCAAATTTAATTTTAAGAGACATTTTAATAATAAACATATTAACCCAAAATCAAGCAAAACAAAACTAAATTTAAAAAATGAAAAAATTGTTAAAGTTGAAAATATTGAAGAAATTCCATCGTGTAGCTATATACGATGTGAAACTTGTAAATTAAATATAAGAAAAGGTTCTTGGTCTCATCATTTGAGAACTAATGAACATAAAAAAAATAATCGTTTGTTTATAAACAACGATATATATATAAGTAAAAATTTATTTACTAAGCGTATTCAAACTTTTGTATACGAAAATAAAAAGGTAGATGAGCTTTCAATAAACATTTTATTTTCGAATGCAAAAGAAAGTATTATAAATATTTTAAAAAGTATGTTATTAGAACATCAAAATATAAAATTTAATATAGAAGTTTTTGCAGAATATATAAAATTCTCAAAAACTAATATTTTTGTAATTTTTGCTTACACTGTTCAAGCAGTGAACTCTTGTTATTAAAACATAAACAAGAATGCAATAAAATTGTCACCAAAATGCCTTCGGGTGTTAAGGATGATAATATATTGCAGTTCAAAAATTTTAAAAATCAATTAGATGTACCATTTGTTATCTATGCGGATTTTGAATGTATATTAAGTAAAATTAACAACAAAAATTATAATAATGTCACAAGCATTCAAAAACATATACCTATAGCTTACAGCTACTACATAAAATCATCTTTTGATTCTAAACTGAATAAGCTTAGAACGTATACGGGTAAGGATGTTGTTAAAGATTTTGTTCAAAATTTGATTGAGGATGCACGTTTTTTGTGTACAAACTTTCTAATGAAAGTAGTGCCAATGAATTCTCTATTACCTCATGAAGTTGAAAAACATTGTAATACTAATGAGTGTCATATATGTAAACAAATTCTAGATGATGATAGATGTGCTGATCATTGTCATTTAACTGGTCAATATCGCGACCCAGCTCATTGGAAATGTAATATTAATTATCAATTACCTAACTTTATTCCAATAATTTTTCATAACTTTTCAGGTTATGATTTTCATTTGTTTGTAAAGGCTCTAGCAGATTATCCGGGTGATATAGATGTTATACCACTTAATAAAGAATTGTATATATCTGTTAGAAAAAGAATTCAAATAACTGACAAATATAATTTAGAATTACGTTTTCTCGATTCTTTTAAATTTATGTCGTCTAGTTTAGATAAATTATCTAATTATTTACATAACGATAACTTTAAAACACTGAAATCAATATATCCAAATCATTTAGAATTTAATGTTTTGAAAAGAAAAGGTATATTTCCTTATGATTATATCGATTCAGTTGAAAAATTAAATGAAAATGTCTTACCTTCTCGTGAACAGTTTTTCTCTACATTAAATAATAAAGAATGTACTATTGCTGATTATGAGCACGCGTTAAGTGTTTGGTCTACATTTAACTGTCAATCTCTAAATGAGTATATGCTTTTATATCTAAAAACTGATGTAGTTCTTTTAACTGATGTATTTGAAAATTTTCGTTCTGTTTGTAAATCAATATATCATCTTGATCCATGTCATTACTATACAACACCTGGTTTATCGTGGGATGCCATGTTAAAAATAACGAAAATTAAATTGGAATTATTCACCGATATAAATATGTATAATTTCATTAAAAAAGGAATAAGAGGTGGTATTGTTCAATGCACAACACGTCGAACAGTTGCAAATCATAAATATATCAAAACATATGATTGCTCTAAACCCTCACAATATCTTATGTATTTAGATGCGAACAACTTGTATGGTTGGGCAATGTCTGAATCTTTACCAGAAGGTAAATTTGAATGGATTGAAGATATAGATAGCTTTGATATTTCGAAAGTATCTGAAAACTCTGATTTTGGTTACATTTTAGAAGTTGATTTAGACTATCCTGAAGAACTACATGATAGTCATAATGATTTACCGTTTTGTGCTGAACTTAAAAGTCCACCAATACAACATCATAATATAAAGAAACTAATTCCCGATTTAACTAACAAAAAATCATATATAATTCACTATCGAAATCTTCAACAGTGTATTAGAAATGGTTTAAAATTAGTTAAAATTCATAGAATATTAAGATTTAAACAATCAACTTGGTTGAAACAGTATATCGATTTAAATACCTTTCATCGAACCAATGCCAAAAATGAGTTTGAAAAAAATTTTTTTAAACTTTTAAATAATGCGGTATACGGTAAAACTATGGAAAATGTTGAAAAACGTAAAAATGTAAAAATCGTTAATGCTTGGGAGAGTGAACACAACCGTTTGGGCGCACGAGCTCTTATAGCAAAACCTAATTTTCATAGTTCAACACATTTTACCGATAATATGATTGCAATTCAAATGAGTATGGATAGCGTAACATTTAATAAACCTATATATTTAGGGTTTTCAGTTCTAGAACTATCTAAATATAAAATGTATGACTTTCACTATCAGTATATGCAGACAAAGTTTAATGAAAATTTAAAATTAAATTATATGGATACTGATTCTTTAATTTACACAATAAGAACAAACGATTTTTATAAAGATATTTACAATGATCTTCATCTAAACTTTGATACATCAGACTATTCAATTAATAATGTTTTCAATTTCCCCTTGCAAAACAAAAAAGTCTTGGGAATGATGAAAGATGAGAATAATGGACATGTAATGATAGAATTTATTGGGCTTCGATCAAAAGTATATTCAATAGCTGTTGACGATAAAGAAGAAATCAAAAAAGCTAAAGGTGTAAAAAACTCTGCTTTAAAAAAACTAACTATAAATGATTATCGTAACTGTTTGATAGATAAAACCATATATCACGATAAAATGTATATATTTAAATCTATCCTACATGAAATTTACACACAACAAATATCAAAAGTTGTAATAAGTTATGATGATAATAAACGTTATATAAGAGAAGATGGTATTAATACCTATGCTTGGGGACATTTCAAAATAAACAAAAATTGAAATTTTAATAAAGTCTAAATCATATAACACAAAAAAAAGGTTTTTTCTTTTACAAAAACAATATTTATTTATACATATTTATAATATATATATATATATATTAGAAACAGTTTTTGCTTTTTGCAAAAAAAAAAAAAAAAATTACAATCACACACACACACACAACACTCGAATCAATCGTATTTTGTTTCGAAAAAAAATCTCCGAATCTGATTACACACAATTTTAAAAACTTGTGGGTACATACCAAACACATTCATACATATCAACGAAAAAACCACAAAAGAACTTTTAACACCAGAACAACAATACAATAGGGTGGCACTTATATCATCGTTGTTAGTTTTCTCATACAAAATTAGTATACAAATCCTAACCAACCCCAGCCAAACCCCGACCAAACTCAGCCAAGCCAAGCCAAGTCGTGCCAGCCCAGTTGCCGAATCTCATTACTCACACACAATTTCAAAAACTTCCAGGTATATAAGTGCCACCCTATTTTAATCACACATTCAACTGACCAGCGTTGCCAAGTGTGCATTACGCAGTTTTTGCATCGCTCATGCCATACAAAATTAGTATAAATTTTTTACTCCCTGCTCTTGTTTCCAGAACTCTTTTCAACACCCTACTATACTAGGATTAGGGAGTTCAGATATGTATATGATAATATTTTATAGCAAAAAATGTTCATATGAGAAACAATTTTTTATACGTACATATAAATACTAGCGTGAGAAAATCAGATACACACACACATACTAGAATTCATCTACGAAAAATTCAAACTATTTCAACAACACCCTCTCTCTCAACAATCCAAGTCACGATTAGCCTTAAACTCCTACAGACATATATACACATCTATCACAACAACACCCTCACCCACCTCAAATCACGATCAGCCTTAAACTCCTGCAGACATAGATACACACACATAAACACATTCCATCTATCACAACAACGCCCTCACCCAACTCATATCACGATCAGTCTTAAACTCCTACAGACATACATACATACAGATTCTCACGGATACATATTATAACAGCGCCCCGCCCTCCACCTATCACAACCAGACTTCAATTCCCAAGGACATACATACATACATGCACACAGATTCCCACGGATACACATTACAACAGCGCCCCGCTCCCCACCAATCACAGCTTCGCTTAAATTCCAAACACAGATACGCCCCGCCCTCCACCAATCACAACCAGACTTCAAATCCTACAGTTAGAGACACCCACAAATTTTTCGTCGGTATTAGGAAAAGTCATTTCCATGATTTTCCCGTCGGCGTTTGAAAAAAATAATAATGATGTTTTCCCGTCGGCATTTGAAAAAAATAAACATCTTTTCCCGTCGGCATTTATATAATAGTCTCAAACCTATAACCCCTTAATGTATTCCCACAAAATATTCCACGCACAAATTCTCACGGTAATACATACGTACATACATACATACATACACTTAATACAAACAAAAATCAGTTAATGTAAACAAAAAACACATAATGTAAACAAAAAAACTCCTAATGTAAACAAAAAAACAAAATTTTCTAATTTCAGACAAATTTCAGCAAAATTTCACAAATTTCAGGAAAATTTCACAATTTTAATCGGCGCCAGAACAGAGATTCCCCTACTACTGCCAATATAACTTTTGCGATTTCAAATAACTTTAGCTTACAATGGTTTTGCTCTTTCCTCCAATTTAAAATATTTATGTGTATGTCTAGGGACACGCTTTTCGTTCCTAATTTTATTATTGGTGGGAATTGGTATACCGATACATACCGGTACAGACATAAACGGTATTCTGGATACCGGTAATTTCTAACGGTATTTGAATCGGTATCGGTATTTTTACGATACCGTTAGCCAACCTTGGTTCTAAGCACTCATTTCAATGATGAGCAGTTTTGTTAAATGTGAACCCATGGTCGTCAATGACACGCCTGTGTTAAAATCTTGCGTTCTTCACCTTAATTGAACCCATGCATTAACTATTTCTTTTGCATGTCGTTTTTGCTGGGTACGAAAATAACTTAATTATTCGATTGCTAAATAAACTTACCTATATACTCTATAGTATAGAGGGGTGTGGGTAAAAAAAAAGAAAATTGCTAACTTTTATATCTAAAGTCAGTTTGTATTCCTGCATTTTATTGGTGCTTATATTTACTCATTGGTAGAACTGCAGCAGTAATGTTTAAAAATTTTATTTTTAAACTGTCTTAGGTATTATAAGAACTTTCAACGGAACATAGTAAGTAGTAGGGAAATAGCGGTTCTGGGTCAATTAAAATTGTGAAATTTTGAAATTTTAATTACCCAAATTTTAAAATTCTTGGAAATTTGTGAAATTTGATACCTACGAGGGTGGTTCAATAAGTCCGTCCGATTTTTTGTTTACATAAGGAGTTTTTTGTTTACATAAGGAGTTTTTTGTTTACATAAGGAGTTTTTTTATTATTACTACATACAAGGGCGGTTCAATAAGTCAGGTTTTTTATGACCGTGGGAATTTATATGTATGTATGTTTGTGGGGTGGATTAAGGGGTTTCATAAGATTAAGATTTCATAAGTATATATGCCGACTGGAAAATCATGAAAATGATTTTTCCTAATACCAACTGGAAAATCATGAAAATAATTTTTCCTAATACCAACGGGAAAGTCAAGAAATAATTTTTCCTTTGTGAAACTTAATTTTTCCTAATGCCGACGGCAAAACATGATTATTTTTCCTAATGCCGACGGCAAAACATGATTATTTTTCCTGATGCCTACGGCAAAGCATGATGATTATTTTTTTCAAATGCCGACGGCAAAACATGATTATTTTTTTAAAATTCCGACGGCAAAACATGATAATTT
The DNA here is from genome assembly GCA_936439885.1 of Nowickia ferox. Classification (NCBI taxonomy): domain Eukaryota; kingdom Metazoa; phylum Arthropoda; class Insecta; order Diptera; family Tachinidae; genus Nowickia; species Nowickia ferox. The sequence continues at coordinate 367,833 of CAKZFG010000003.1, read as the reverse complement.
TTCCTAATGCCAACGGCAATGCATGATTATTATTTTTTTCAAATGCCGACGAGAATACATAATTAGTTTTTTCAAATGCCGACGGCAAAACATGATTACTATATTTCTTAATGCTGACGGGAAAATGATTTTTCCAAAGGAAAATTGCCGGTGTTGCCAGACTGTAGAAATTTGTTATCGTAATACTATATCAGTAATATCAGAGAAAATAGATTTGATGACTACTAGGCGATTCTCATATGAATCGTGGGAATGTGTATATGCGATTTCCTCACGCTAATAAATTGTTTATAAATAAAATGTTCTCATGTATGTAACACCCCTAATGCTTGTGTGTGGGTGGTCCAGCTTGATTGTCGCTGGTAATTGTATATTGTGTTTATTTGTTTAAGAAATATATTTGTATGTATGTATGTATGAATGTATGTATGTATGTATGTATGAATGTATAAATGTATGTATGCATGTATGAATGTATAAATGAATGTATGAATGTATAAATGTGCGATCGTGGGAACTTGTGCGTGGAATATTTTATTGAATACATTTATATTTTGCAACGTAATCATTTTCTTTGTCTACGATTATTTTAAAGCAGAGGATTTTCAACTAAGTACAGTCATCAGCAGAGAAACAAAAAGTAGAAATTTGCAAGTAAGCAAAAAAGTTAACTACTCCTCCTCCCCACCTCCTTCTATTCCCTTTATGTAGTTTGTATTTGAAATAAGAAAATACTTGTACATTCTTTTATTTTGTATACATTTATTGTTTAAAATTTTTTTCAATTTTATAATAATACATACATTAATATTTTAAAAAGTAAAAAGATCATTTAAAGCAAGACATTTCTTTTGTTAGTAAAATAGCATTTTTTTAATACGCATACACCAAATTTATGATAATTACAATAAAAATATTCTGGATACTTGATTTCCATTTGTTTAAAGTTGATGCAGCCTATATCCTCAACGTTAGAAATTTTTCGGTGTAAAATTTTTTCCAACCATAGTCTTCACCTTTTACTTAAATTTTAGAACATCTTGCGTTGGCTTTTAAAAAATTGCAATCGCTATGAAATGAAACTGATCCAGCAGTCCAGCTTAGGTGATGATAGTTTTTAGTTAGCCACTTTGCTTCTCTTTGCTTTTTTATTGATAAGCATTTAAAATCAAATGGTGGTTTTATAATGAAATTGTTATATTCATAATTGTTGAAAACAATCGCTACTTCTTTTGCGATGAAATCGTTTGAATTAGTTTTGAAACCTTGTACGTCTATAAGAATTATGTTATTTTCCATATTATTCAATTTATAACACTTTTCGAACTTGCCCTTTGATAGGTATATATTCTATTATACGATCATGAATAAGAATGCAGTAAGCTGATGTCTTTGCTGCAATATTAGTTGCTGTTTCAAATTCTATTTTTATATCAATCGGTCCATTATTGAGTGATTCATTCTGATGACTGACATCTACTACAATAAAAGGAGCTTTTGTCTTAAACTCTGATGCAGTTAGAAGCGGTTTAGATTCTTTCATATAGTAGCTTTGTTGGAATCTTAGATACATATCATATAGAATTGCATAACGTTCATTTTTAAATTTTATGTTTAGATCATCATACGGGTATGAGACTGAATTTAAATGTACTTTTAAATTAGTCAAATCACAATGAACAAACTTATTTTCTTGTTGAAAAGCGATCAACACAAAACGGGGGCGTTCTCTATTTGCAGCCAGTTTAACATTCCAAATATGGTTAGTTCATGTGTTTAATTGGAGATTAATATGACAATCCCAACTGCGAAATGCCATGGGTATAGAAGCACCATTGTTAATAATTTTAATCATATTCAATTTGCTAAGGTCAGATAATTGAACATGAGGTATTCTCCATGAGATGAGTGAAATTGTAAGTTTAGCTTTTTCAGTAGAAACAGTCGAGCGTACAAGATCTTCGTCCTTCTTATTGCGCAAGAGTATCAATTCATGTTTTCCATTTAATATAACTTTGTTGTAGTCTTCAGCGAATCCTAGAAGCATTTTTAGAGGTACATAGAAATTGAAAAATCCATTTGCAAGAGTGACATCGTCAATTTTGTTCCATCCAGCATTTTGCATCACATTGCTTTCTGTTGGTGATAGAGAAACCAAGTTTTTTATGGTGCTCGTGGCTCCTAAATATCTTGTATGATCAATTTCAATTCCATTGAGCTCATAGCAAATTTCATCAAATAGATATGCTAAAAAGTTGTTTTTTAATTTAAAGTTCTCTGAAGAAGAAGATTTAGGGGTATTATCATCGGCAACAAACCCCTCTACATAAATGTAGCTGTCACTGGGTAGCACATACAAATCTTGATTTTGTATTGAAATTCTGATTTCATCATTATTGTTGTAAGATTATATTTTATATTGATTTATATTGATTATATTTTTATTTGATGTTGTTAGTGCTTTCTGTTGAAGTGGTCGCTTTAATGTTCTTGTTGTTGTTACTGCTTTATTTTTCAATGTATTTGTGTTGTATATTATCATTATTTAGTTGGCCTTAAATGTATTCGTATTGTAATTTCCTCTCCTCGAAAATTAATTAAATCACCGTGTTGATCAACTACTCGCAGCGCTAGTGAACTTATCTCTCTGGTGTTCACAAGTAAATAGATGAGATTTCTTGGAACCTCATCTATTTTATAGCCTGGAGGCACATTAATCGGAAATTCATGAAGTGTGTGCGACTTGGAGTTATTCATATATGTGTTAATAGCGATACTACTTTCAATTCGCAAGAGATTCACTTTAAAAATATTAACTGGAAGAATATTTGTTTGGTGTTAGGATTTTTCTATTGAATCCTAAAAGTTTTCCAATTGTATTGTCTTTATTAAAATATACAGGATCCTTGGAACTATTAACTTTAACTTGCATTGTATTGTTATGGGCTTCAATAAAAGCCTTATTTTCTGGACAGAGTAGTTTGTATTACTTTTCTATAAATGTACGAGTACAATATCATTCAATTCATAAGATCGAATTGGTATTTCAATTTTATGTTCCCCTATATGGAACATATTCTTGTACATTTGGAATACTGTTGTATGAATGAAAATCAGTTAGAGCACACTCATATGCACCATGTAATTTAATAGGAGGATAGTAACTAGCAGATAACTCAGAGTAAGTGTTATTGACATTATAACTGTCTGATTACAATTAAATAAAGTTTAGTACAACATATGGTTTATAAGCATGATTTACATATTTATTTCATTTTCTTATTTTAAAATTAACATTAGTTTCTTAATATTACTGCTATTGTTGTTGATGGTGGTGGTGTTCAGCTATAATATTTCATTCTTACTTATCCAAGAATTGTGTTGATTAGAAAATCCCAACCATTTAGCGTATGCCTCCTTTCCTTTAGTTTTAAGAAGCTTTTCAACTAAATATGTATTTGGATATCTAGTTTTCGAAAGTTCTTCAGTATAGAATCCACCTTTAATAGGATTACCAAGATAATCTTCTAATATGAATGTTGTAGGATTTGTATTTTGAACTCTTGTAATTGTGAAAATTTCTGTGGTCCAATTTGGAGTATAACCTTTTTCAAATGTATGCTTATATTTGCTTATGCGTACATGATCTCCAACATTAAATTTCGACATTTTGTTCATCTTCAAATGATTGTATACTGTATTTAGTAGCTTTTCTCATTTGTTGAGTTGACTTTAATCGGAGACATTTTAATGGTGCGATGAACTTTTCTATTGTATGCATTAAGTAAATCTTTGTATATATCAATCCACTTATATGAACCATTAAAGCTAAATTCTTTCCACATCATTCCTTTCAATGTTCTGTTAAATCATTCTACATTGATACTTTCATACTGCTATATGTTGAGTAGTGATTAATGTTGTATTATATCCATTAATTTTCCAAAGTGTTTATTGAAAAATTCTTTACCATCATCTGTTTGTAAATTTTTTGGTACTCGTCCTAATTCAAAAATATTTTCCATCGCCTTGGTTGTTTCGAGTGCAGTTTTAGTTTTTAGTGGTACTGCCCATGCAAATTTTGAAAATGTGTCAATTACAGTTAACAAAAATTGATAAATTCTGTTTTCTCTAGAATAGTTCCCCATTTCAACTAAATCAGCTTGCCAAAGATCATCTATTCCTTTCATTACAACTCTACGACACATAAAAACTTTTCGAGCTTGCTTATGCAGTTCGTTTACTAAATTTCTTTTTGAAGACATTAAGTTGTTTTACAGATTTTTTGGAGAGTGTTGTGATCCACTTGACGCACTTTCAGCTATTGATACAAACATGTAATTTTCTAATCTATAAATTTTCTCATTAAGCTGTTCAATTTGTTCTTCAAAGGATGTTTTAATTTGTAGAATGTCTTTTTGAATTTTATAATTTTCTTCTATATCTAATTTTATTTCGCGTTGTAGCTCCTCAATTTGCATTTGAATATCTTCTTGAATTGTAGTATGATCTTCCTTAAAGTATGTTAATAATTTCTCTTCTAATTTTGCAACATTTTTGATTCTTTTGTTGTGGACATTAATGTTGTTGTTCGTATCCATAAAGAACCCCAGCAGTTTAGGTGCATTTTTTAAACAAATTATGCTGCTAGTATCGTTTAAATAATGTCCAAATTTATCAACAGACATACTTTATATAGTTTATTAAAGTTAATGTATTATATTTGCTTCACGTAGTTCTTCAATAATTGATACAATCTCGTTATTGTGATTAGTATGACCTGCACCTTGTGATGCAAGCAGTAGTCGAAGACGATCTACTAACTCATTTGGATCGTCCCAGTATATACAGTTTGGCTTATGGGCGTTAAATTCCATCATTCCATCACCTAAATAACTACCATTTGGCTTAGATCCTGTTGATTCGGCTAAATTCTTTTGATTTTTCTCGTCAATAAATTTCTTAATAATATGTTTGTATTTATATCCTCTAGTACCCTTAATTTAACCATCAGGTTTATAGTCCCTTCTATATGCATTAGTAGTAATTAAAATCTTTTTATAGATTTCGAGTTCAAATTTATCATAATTTTTTGGTATTTTATGAAACATTAGAGAAAATAGTCCTGGCGTTAGAGCCCATATTTGACCACCAACTTGTATTTTATCTTCATTAAGTTTGAGGTTACTATCACCAAATTTTCATTCATTAAATCTTTATGTGGACCATAGTTTGTATCTAATTCATTTCCTCCTTCCAAGACTGATAAGTCAGCATAAGTATCTTCTGTATTTGAAGTCTGTGAGTAAAAATCATCATCATCATCGTCATCATCATTCTCATTATTAGCATCATTAAACAAGATGGTATTATCCAATATTGTTCCTTCTGCTGGTTTCTTTGGTGTACTTGTCTCTATCTTGACTAATGTTTTTTCAGGTTTAAAACTTGTATTATTTTCAACTTCTGTCTTCATTTTACTTTCTTCTTTTATGGGAATGCTTTTAATTTTTTTAGAACTATTTATGAATTCTTTGAGTAGTTCTGTTATTGGTTTAAATGTATCTCTTAGTTGTTCACGTGTATCTATTTCACCAGTTTTTATACTACGAAGCTTTTCCTTCAAGACATTTCTTGTAGAAACCAACTGTTTTAAAATTTTCTCATCCATCTTTAATAAAAGTAAATAACAGGTATCAGCTATTAGATCAGGTATTAGCTTATCAGGACCTGGTCTGGTTTTCAGATCAGCTTATCAGGACCTGGTCTGGTTTTCAGATCAGCTTATCAGGAGCTGGTCTGGTTTTCAGATCAGCTTATCAGGAATTGGTCTGGTTTTCATATCAGCTTATCAGGATCTGGTCTGGTTTTCAGATCAGCTTATCAGGACCTGGTCTGGTTTTCAGATCAGCTTATTAGGACCTGATCTGGTTTTCAGATCAGCTTATCAGGACCTGGTCTGGTTTTCAGATCAGCTTATCAGGACCTGGTCTGGTTTTCAGATCAGCTTATCAGGACCTGGTCTGGTTTTCAGATCAGCTTATCAAGTATCAGATGAGGTTATAGCAAATAGATGTATCAAGTTTAAAGTTAGATTAATAACTAAAGGTAATTTTTTATGAGTAGTTGCTTATATAGTTATGAAATAGTCAAATTGCTTTCTGTAGCGACCATCGTTTAATTCGTTATCTTTGCTTATCATCAAAAATCCATATTTATCCTTCCAACATTCTCGACAAATTTCTTGAAACTTTTCATAGCTCATATCGCTGGCAACATGATCCTTATAAACATGCTTTATATTTGTCTCATCTTGCTTAAACATTATAATAACATTTGCATTGTCTCTTATTAAATGCTTGGGAATTCTGGTATAAGTTTGACACAGGTAGAATGAATCAACATCCCTATGTCGCCTCATACAAAAATATGTACGTATATTATTCTGCTTTTCACATGCAACATCATCAAATATAATAATTGAATTAGTTTTAGCTTCGTCAGGTGGAATAACTGATTCATTATCGGTGAATGTATAATACTCCATACCTTTAATTGGTGAAATTAGTTTCTTTAGGTATTCATATTTAGGTTGATAGAGAGATTTTGAGTATAAATAGATGTTTTCAAACTTAAGCCCATTAGGACTTTCTAGTAAGCCAATCATAACATTAGTCTTTCCACAATTTGATGGTCCCACTATTAGAGCACGAATAGAATTTGGTAATAGGGGCTATGCTTTTGATGTTCTGATGTTCGCTGAATCATCAATATTACGAACTAAAATATTTTTATGTTGTTTTACTAACTGCATTTTTGTAACTAAATGCATTTCATATATATTACCTCTTATATAGGAAAAATTAGATAATATGGTTATACGATATCAGAAAACTTTTAGTCATAAAAACACCGTCGTTGGAGGAGGTCTAGTAGACAAAATAATAAACTCTCTACCTGTTGAACATCATCTACCTGGATATCAGTCCTGTGGACCTGGAACAAAACTACAAAAACTTTTAAATCGAGGTGATAAAGGAATTAATTTATTGGACTCTGCGTGTAAAAATCACGATATTGCTTATTCCAAAAATAAAGATTTAAGTACCAGACATAAAGCTGATAAAATACTTGAAAACTCCGCTTGGGATCGAGTTTTATCAAAAGATAGTAGTCTTGCTGAAAAATCATTTGCATATATGGTTACTTTTTTTTTCATATATTTATTTATTGTATCTTCAAAAATGAACTAACAATAAGTAATCAAATCTTAAATCTAAATATAATTATTAGGCCCGACCAGTGTCGGACATAAACTTAGTGATAGTTATATATAATACATAAGTGGTGATAATCAAAAAGGAAAAAAAAAATTAACATATTTTCAAGAAGTCCCATCTGGAGTGTTGAGAATAAGAGCCCTTGTGTCACGGATATGTCCAGTAAAGTTCAAGATATTACGAGCGAGCGGATTAGGATGTGTCTCGAGTTTTGTTAAATATTTGCCTGCGTATTTTGCAATTTCTTCAGTCACTAGTGGCATATTTAAATCGCGTTGTATATTTGAATTTTTGATGTACTATGGAGCCGATGTTATCAAACGTAAAATTTTGTTTTGCCTTCCTTGGATTTTCTCAACACTTGAAGCTGAAGCAGTGCCCCTGCTTCACCTGACTTGTATATCAAAAGTTTGCAGTCTAGGCTGAGTGTTGAATTTCTGCCAATTAACCAATATATTTGAGTTAATTTAAGTTTCATTTGAGTTAACTTAGAGTCAATGAGTTACTAACGCAATGAAAGCCAAAATAAAATTTGGTATGGGTGTGGAGAAAAAGAAAAATGTTAAAAAGAACAAACTAAATGTTAAAACACTATTTAGAACATCAAGTAGAGTTGCAAAAAAATACTATAAAAAGAAAACCCATTAGATATTAACTCAGCTATTAAAATTGCACGAAAAACTATTAACAAGTCATTAAAATGAAGAAAGTCTCAAATTATAGTACCACGTGTAATACGTGTTCCAAAAATTGGTGGTTTTTTACCTCTAATACCGATTTTAACTGCTCCAGGTGCAATTGGTAGTCTAACAACTGGAGGTGCTGCTATAGCTAAAGCTGTAAATGCAACAAAGAATGCTAAAAATCAACTTGATGAAGCAACTAGACATAATAGAGCGATGGAATCTATAGCAGTTGGAAAAGGACTTTACTTAAAACCATATAAAAAGGGTTATGGTTTAGTTCATAAAGAGGAATCAAAAAACTCTTAGAGATGCTCCCAACAGACCACTTTCTGATGTGGACCTAAACCGTTTTTCTATAAATATTCCATATTTTAGAGGTGTTGTCATTTTGAATACTCTACCAAAACGAACAAAGAAAATTGAATGTGGAATAATCAATTTAGATGTATCAACAGGACCTGGTACACATTGGGTAGCATATTATAAAAACATCAATGAAAAATAATTTTTAGACAGCTTTGGAAACTTACAACCTCCTTCAGAAGTAGTCAAATATCTTGGTGCAAATATAAAATACAACTATAATCAACATCAGAATTTTAATACATTTACCTGTGGACACTTATGTCCTAAATTTCTTTATGAAATAACTGAAAATATTAAATTAAAACACAAACATTTATATTTTACAAAACTCTTTAATGTCTTTTTATTCATAATTTAAAAAACGTAATTAATATAATTTATTGCCAGACAGGATATTGGGAATTTTGAATTAGAAATTCACTCAGCTCATTCTCAACGATTAGGTTTTTTTCACCTTCTCTACTTAGGCAATATGATCCGCTCGAGAGATCTTTAATATCGTCATCTGTTAAAGTATTATATCGTTTAGGCAGGAACATTTCAACTTTTACGGCCTGGCCCACGATGTCGACAAGAAAGTTTCTTTCGCCTACTTACATTGAAAACAAATTCTCTTATTTTGTTTTTGTTTTCAATATAAGTAAGCGAAAGAAACTTTCGTGTCGACATCGTGGGCCAGGCCGTTAGTGTTGGTCCATATTTTGTTGTTACACGTATCACATTTCGAATAGTATATTTCATGGACGTGTCAAGCTCCTTTACGTTTTGTTGTTTAGAGAATTAAATTTTGAAATTATATTTGTTGTGGAGTCCATTTTTTTATTTAGTTCTTCTCACTTTGAACGTTTAACTGGAAATGATCTTAAAAGTAGCGATTATGACTTCAAGAAGGCTAATCGAAAATAATTATGGTGAAATAGTGAATAAGTGGGGGATAGTGATAGAGAGAAAGAGATAGTTATAGAGAGAAAAGGGTTAGAGAGAGATAGAGTGCTAAAAAGAAATATGGAATAGAGATGATAGTATAGATATTTTAAAAATTTAAAGAACAAATTAGTCTTAAAAAACCTTCCAACATTCATCATCATTCATTTATCAGCAAATAAAATTAGCCAAATTAGACGTAGTCTAAACCAATTTATAAGAGATTTTGAAAGCTTCAGGCTTTTTGATCATTGGGAGATGATAAAATTTTTCCAAAATATGCTGGATGAGAACGAAGAATATGGCATAATAGAAGATGAAGACAACACAGAAGGGCATTTTGGAAACTGCCCATGGTACGATCCGAACTGTGAGGAAGGATCTGATATTTGTAGATGTACAATATATTTTTTACGGAAAAGTATATTAGAACATCTAATAATTGGATACTATGAAATGTTTCCATCATTATAAATAAAATATTTAAGAAATTAAATTAAATGGTATTATTAACAGAAATAAAATAAAATAAAATTGTATTATTAAAATATTTCTTGTTTTGTATTATTTTTTCTAAAGGAAAATTAGGAATCATCTGTTCGAATAGAAAATAACAGAGACTTATATGTAGTGAAAAATATAAGGACTTATCCGATTATCTAAATTTTTGGTCTTTACGAAAATATCTAATGAAATTTAATGGAATTTCATAATATTGTGAAATTCAATTTTTTTTTGTGCAGAACTTCTCAAAGAAAACAAGACTGTGCATGTTTAAGCGATATGAAAACAAGAATTTGCAAATAAGCAAAAATAAAATTTTTTTTGATCCAACGAAGTAAAACCAATAAAGAAATAAACACCATTCACATTTTCATTCTTTTTTCAATATTTGATTTAAAATTTTTTCTTAAAAATTCATTTACATATGTACAATAGTTTTTCTTAATAAATAAATAGGATTTTATTTACAATAATTTTTCTTAATAACTAAGATTTTATGTACAATTTAAAAATTAACTAAAAATTAATTAATTTTAACCATTTTCTTGCATTCTAGCAATCTCTTCTAGCAACATGTCAAGTTCGTATTCAGGGTTAGTTTCGTTAATACGAAAATGATACCATGCATATGTGTTAATGTTATTTGATCTAATTTTTCTCTTATCGTCTCCATAACTTAAGACTACCTTACTTAATTCACTAGTATATATTTGATGCAGCTTAGATTTAAATGTTAACATATTATCATATACATTAGTCTTATTGAATAAACAATTTTTATAAGTAGCTAAACTATATCTATCTAATATGGCTCTCTTTACCCCCTTCGATTTTTTAGTGTCATTTTGGTTCTGTACACTAAATGAGTACATTTTTGATCGCAGCCCAACAAACTCTGTCATTATCTTACCGCAATTCTCATCTTTCATCATACCAGTTACTTTTTTATTTACTAGTGGAAAATTATAAATATTGTCTGTAGGATAGTCCGATGTTTCTAATTGTTCTTGTATGCCATTTTTTATGTCAGCGTAAAAGTCGTCCGTCTTTATTGAATATATAAAAGAGTCCGTGTCCATATAATTTAATGAGAGTTTTGTCTTAAACTTAGGTTGCATGTACCCGTAATGTAAATTATACATCTTCCATTTGGAAAGCTCCAGTACACAAAATCCTAAGTAAATTGGTTAATTGTAGCAGGTTTTGACTCTATTCATTTCGATAGCTACCAGATCTTCAGAAAATATAGATAAACTATGAAAATTTGGTTTTGATATCCAATCTTGTGCCCCCAAGTAGTTCCGATTTATTCTGGCCCAACTATTGACAATTTTAACATCTCTCCTCTTATCCACATTTTCCATTGTTTTACCATACACTGCATTATTGAGTAGTTTGAAAAAGTTTTTTTCAAAAGCATTTTTAGCAGTGGCCCTATATCTGATATTTAGGTCAATATAGCCTTTTAACCATGGAGATTGTTTAAATGCTAGAATACGATGAATTTTCTCTAAAACTGAGCCATATTCTAAGCACTGTTTCAGAACTCTAAAGTGTATCACGTATGAATGCTTTGTAGAGAAATCAGTTATCAACTTGTTATACTTCGCTTGCATAGGTTTCTTATTTTAAATTCTAAATAGACGAGAAATTCTGAAGGCTTCTCTTTATCGAAATCTTCCAAGTATTTGTTATTCGCTTTCGAATATCTTTGGCTACACTGTACGATTCCCCCACGTATACCTTTTTGCATAAAATTTTACATGTCTATGTCCGTCAATAATTCTAATTCAATTTTTGTGTATTTGAGCATTGCATCCCAGGAAAGTCCAGGTGCTGTATAATATTGACATGGTCCAGCTCATAAATACCTTTGCAAACTTTTCTAAAGTTCTCGAAAATATCTGTCAGTAAGAGGACATCTGTTTTTAAGTAAAGTTCCATGTAATCTTTCATAGTTTTGCAACCAAAAGTATTCCATAACCTCTACAGCATGTGATTATTCCTCTAAAGAACACTCTTTATTGTTCAACTTATTAAAGAAATCACTGCGTGAAGGCAGCTGACATTCATCTAATTTTTGGAATGAATTTAGGTACTCATAGGGAAAAATACCTTTTTTCTTAATAAGCTGAAATTCTTTTTCTGACTGAAATAAGGATCTTATAGTGCTGAAATCATTATCCGACAAATTGCAGGCTAATGATTCCAAACTCTCAGCCATAAACCGTATTGTATCAAGAAATCTTATTTCAAGCTTATGACCGTCGCTCATTTCTGTAAATTGGGAGAGGGATATATAAAGTTCCTTATTGAGAGGGAGTACTTTCAGTTGCATTGAAATTTCACCTAGTTCTTTAATAAAAAGATGTGAGTCATAATTTGAGTAATTGTGAAAGTAAACTGGTATAAACTTGGGGATTTGGTAATTTAAATTACAGTTATTGTGGGCTGCACCTCTAAATTTACCACTAATATGACAATGATCTCTAACGCGATCTTTACTTAAAAATTTTTGACAAATGTGACAATTCACTTAAAAATTTTTGACAAATGTGACAATTCACCGCACTATAAAAATTATAAAAATCAGAAGGGGATAAAGTATCCATTTGCCTATTATTCACTAAATAATTATTATAAATATCCTCACAATCTTTAATTAAATATGTCACGAATTACTTTGAGGCATCTTTCCCTGTATAAATCCTTAACTTATCTAACTTACTGCTATGGAGACACTTAATATAATAGCTAAATGCACAAGGAGTGTGCTTTTTGATAAGACTGGTTTTACTACCTACACTATCACTAATGTCTTCTAATATGCATTCGAAGTCCGCATATACTACGAAGGGCACATCCATTTTTCTCTGATGCCCCTTAAACTGTAGGATAGCATCCGCACCTGATGGCATAGTTGTAACGATTTTGCCGCATTCTGCTTTATGGTTAGACATGATGTTCTCCCTATGTGTATACTGCAGACAACTGTTGCAGAAAATTAATTTGTGTTCATATTTGGTAACCTGATTCCTTAAAAGCCTGTGAATGATAAAAATAAAAATAGATAAAAATTAATAATGTACATATTTTATAAAATATATAAAACCAATATATGTATCCTTAAAATAAAGAGTTGTATAATTTTTTAACTTACCTTGATATGATAATGTCATCACTACATATTGATGTAGTGATGACATTCACCATTCTCTAAAAGCAGTAAGTTCACATGATTAATTTTCTCCTCCTTGGTCACATAATAAGGACCAATGATCTGATTTGCTCCCTCATCATACCCAAATACGTTTCACACTTATTACCGGATTATTCACCTCGAACTCCTTGATTTTGTTTAGTGCTGATGGGTACGTTAAATTTTTGAAATTTAACGCTACACCATTTCGCGTAACAATCGTCTCTGCAGCAATGTCAGGGATATTATACGAACTGCAACGTTTTGGGTTATCGTATTTTGTGGTATCCATTGCAGCAATCAGACACCACTTGAAACAATATACATCATTGTTTTGTATGTTGATGCAAACTTTTCTTCCTTCTAATTTTTGAGGTGTGGATATCCAATTCGATCCTTTGACGAGCGACGATTTGTTGATGTTGATTTCTGCTCGGACTATGCGTGACAAGGTCCAACCAGAATCTCGCTCTTCAAATTCGGACATTTTGGTTGAAATCTCCTCAACCTGTTTACGGAATAACTCTTCTATGTTATCTGTCTTCGTCAGCAAACTCATTTTGGCTACATGTGATATTATGCACAACTCCAATTCTTCTTCAACAATTTTGATGTACTCCGCCACAATACTCACATGAAATTTAATAATTATATGCTTAGTTAAATTCATTTGAAGCCTCTCAATAAAAATATTTTTGTTTTCCTTAATAAATTCTTTCAAGAGAAGTTAATCTTTTTTATTTAGAATTGCGTATGTGGCGATATGATTTTTGAAGGCTTTCGATATTTTGTAATATCTCACATTCTCGTCGACTTCTTCTGTCCTAGCATGTGAAGTACTCATTGGAGTTGGCAAAGTTTCTTCTCTTCTTTCTTCTACTTCTACTTCTCTATCACTTTCCGGTAAACTTATATCCATAGTATCGTTGTATAAAGTCCCTCCAAGGATATCCACACCTTATCGTTGAGCTTGTCGTTGCTACTGCTGCTGCTCTTGTTGATAATAATTAAGAGCTTGCCATTGCATCAAATTGGGATTATAATTGTAATTTGAATGCTCATATTGCATTGGCACTCCTGATCCCAAAAACTGATTATTCCATGACATTGGTGTAGGGTAACACTCAGGCATAACGTATTGCTGATAACTCATTGGTAGTTGATATTGAGGGTATTGTAGAGATGGTTGGTGCTGACTATGATGAAAAGTGTTTAGCTGCTGCTGCTGATTTTAAAGAGATGTGCCTTCGCTTACCACCCCTTGATTCAGCACACTATGGGTCTTAAGATGATCCAAAAAGGATTTTTGATATTTGTAAACATTGTTACATCTATTACACATATAACCTGAAGAACTCATTTTTAATTATTTTATTATTATTATTTCACTTCAACACAACTGATGATGCTGCTAAATACAATAAAGTACTGATGTGTTGATTAGAAAAGTTGGCGTATTTATACGAAAATTAGTAGCATTAGTTCTGCTTACTTGCAAATTTCTACTTTTTGTTTCTCTGCTGATGACTGTACTTAGTTGAAAATCCTCTGCTTTAAAATAATCGTAGACAAAGAAAATGATTACGTTGCAAAATATAAATGTATTCAATAAAATATTCCACGCACAAGTTCCCACGATCGCACATTTATACATTCATACATTCATTTATACATTCAGACATGCATACATACAGAAACTTAAGGTTTAAAACAAAACTTAAGGCATCAAAATGCGTATATTACAGTTAAATCTCAACCATTGCCAGGCAGCTCAAGAGCTTCTTAAGCAAAGCGTTCGAGATTTAAATGTAGACGTCGCTGTGCTGAGTGAGCCATATAGGACCATGGGATCTGTAAATTGGGTTTCTGATAACACGGATACATCGGCGATATGGAACACCACCACCTTAACACTACGGGATAGAATAACATCACAATGTGGGTATGCCCGAGCCACTATCTCTGGTATCACATTATATAGCTGCTATATTCCCCCTAGGTATTCTATAGAGAACTTTCGAAGCATAGTTGATAATATAGTAATAGATGCAGCTACCAAAAACCCAGTCATAATAGCAGGTCACTTTAATGCGTGGGCTGTTGAATGGGGCTGCCCCTTGACGAATGCAAGAGGTAGAGTGCTCCTGGAAGCCTTTTCTGCATTGAGTATTGTACTCATGAATAATGGAGTTGGACAAACTTTCAGACGAGGTGATACTGGTTCGGTAATTGACATTACGTTTGCCAGTAGCAGCATCACAAGCCAGGTGAACTAGAGATTATCTGACATTTATACTCATAGCGATCATAGCGCTATAATCATAGATGTACAAGATGAACAGCACCATGTGGGTGTACAAGCACTAGGCTTGACAGGCTGGAAGGTAAATACCTTTGATAAGGATATCTTTGCAGCTTGTATGGAGAACATGCAACTGAATGGTTCGGCTGAAGATATGACAGAACAATTAGTAAGCCATATCACGAGTGCGTGTAATGTAAGCATGACGAAGCGTAAAAGGTCACCAAATAAGCCTCCAGTTTACTGGTGGAATGATGAAATTGCTAGGTTGCGTTCGGAGTGCATAAGCTCCCGAAGGCACTATACAAGAACGCGAGGTAGTCTAGAGAACAGTGTACACCATCAAATATATAAGGATAAAAGGAAAGCGTTGAAGATTGCAATACGTAGGAGTTAGCGCAGCTGTTTCCTTAATATATGTGAGGAAGTAGATGGTAATCCTTGAGGCCTTGCATATAAACTGGTAACCAAGAGACTTAAATGTCTTGGTCCATCGCCGCCAAGAGAGGAGCCTATCCTCAGGGGAATTGTAGATCATCTCTTTCCCAACAGGAAATTCCTACGTGGCAATACAGCTATTCCGCTGGATTTTCCGATATTCCTCCGGTTACGATTTCCGAGATAGAAGGCGCTGTCTCAAAATTTAAAGACAAGAAGGCACCAGGCTTAGATTGTATTCCAAATATGGTGCTAAAAGAAGCTGTCAAACTCCACCCTGAGTACTTTTTGAAGGTAATAAGCGCATGCTTGAGCCAGGGAATTTTTTCAACAATGTGGAAAAGACAAAAGCTGGTACTGTTACCTAAGGATAATAAGCCGCTAGACGACCCCTCCTCTTATCGTCCACTGTGTATGATAGATACGAGTGGGAAACTGCTAGAAAATATAATCTGTAGAAGATTTGGAAGGCTGTGTTGAAGCTAAGAATGGTTTATCAAATAACCAATATGGCTTCAGGAAAGCAAGATCAACAGTGGATGCTATCAAGGTTGTAGTAGAAACTGCTGCTAGGGCTATCCAAGGAGAGAGGTGGAGAAATGGAACTAGGAGTATTGTGTAGTCGTAACCCTAGACGTAAAGAACGCCTTCAACACGGCAAACTGGGGACGTGAGTTAATTTAAGTTTCATTTGAGTTAACTTAGAGTCAATGTGATATTTCCATGTAAGCCTTCGATCAAGGTGTATGCCAAGGTATTTCACTTGAGAATGTTGAGGAATACTTTGATTGTTGATTCGAATGGGAGAGCAAGTATCTCTTCTTAGGGTAAACGTTATGTGGACAAACTTTTGTTCATTTACTTTAATTCTCCATAAGTTCAACCATATTTCAAGCTGGGTAATGTGTTCTTGGAGATTGCGGGATGCCTCATCAGGGTTTTTGCGTATACTCATACAGGCTGTATCATCGGCAAATGTAGAAGTTAGGATGTTATTGCTCACAGGCATATCACAGGTCCCAGAATACTGCCCTGTGGCACACCAGAAGATATAGATTCGGGCACACTCGTGAACTCTCCTTCCACAACAGTGAACTACCTATCAATTAATAATAACTTTCCAAAAGCTTTTGTATGTTTATTGGTAGGTACGTCTTCAATTTCAATATGGTTACTAACGCAATGAAAGCCAAAATAAAATTTGGTATGGGTGTGGAGAAAAAGAAAAATGTTAAAAAGAACAAACTAAATGTTAAAACACTATTTAGAACATCAAGTAGAGTTGCAAAAAAATACTATAAAAAGAAAACCCATTAGATATTAACTCAGCTATTAAAATTGCACGAAAAACTATTAACAAGTCATTAAAATGAAGAAAGTCTCAAATTATAGTACCACGTGTAATACGTGTTCCAAAAATTGGTGGTTTTTTACCTCTAATACCGATTTTAACTGCTCCAGGTGCAATTGGTAGTCTAACAACTGGAGGTGCTGCTATAGCTAAAGCTGTAAATGCAACAAAGAATGCTAAAAATCAACTTGATGAAGCAACTAGACATAATAGAGCGATGGAATCTATAGCAGTTGGAAAAGGACTTTACTTAAAACCATATAAAAAGTGTTATGGTTTAGTTCATAAAGAGGAATCAAAAAACTCTTAGAGATGCTCCCAACAGACCACTTTCTGATGTGGACCTAAACCGTTTTTCTATAAATATTCCATATTTTAGAGGTGTTGTCATTTTGAATACTCTACCAAAACGAACAAAGAAAATTGAATGTGGAATAATCAATTTAGATGTATCAACAGGACCTGGTACACATTGGGTAGCATATTATAAAAACATCAATGAAAAATAATTTTTCGGCAGCTTTGGAAACTTACAACCTCCTTCAGAAGTAGTCAAATATCTTGGTGCAAATATAAAATACAACTATAATCAACATCAGAATTTTAATACATTTACCTGTGGACATTTATGTCCTAAATTTCTTTATGAAATAACTGAAAATATTAAATTAAAACACAAACATTTATATTTTACAAAACTCTTTAATGTCTTTTTATTCATAATTTAAAAAACGTAATTAATATAATTTATTGCCAGACAGGATATTGGGAATTTTGAATTAGAAATTCACTCAGCTCATTCTCAACGATTAGGTTTTTTTCACCTTCTCTACTTAGGCAATATGATCCGCTCGAGAGATCTTTAATATCGTCATCTGTTAAAGTATTATATCGTTTAGGCAGGAACATTTCAACTTTTACGGCCTGGCCCACGATGTCGACATTACATTGAAAACAAAAACAAATTCTCTTATTTTGTTTTTGTTTTCAATATAAGTAAGCGAAAGAAACTTTTAGTGTTGGTCCATATTTTGTTGTTACACGTATCACATTTCGAATAGTATATTTCATGGACGTGTCAAGCTCCTTTACGTTTTGTTGTTTAGAGAATTAAATTTTGAAATTATATTTGTTGTGGAGTCCATTTTTTTATTTAGTTCTTCTCACTTTGAATGTTTAACTGGAAATGATCTTAAAAGTAGCGATTATGACTTCAAGAAGGCTAATCGAAAATAATTATGGTGAAATAGTGAATAAGTGGGGGATAGTGATAGAGAGAAAGAGATAGTTATAGAGAGAAAAGGGTTAGAGAGAGATAGAGTGCTAAAAAGAAATATGGAATAGAGATGGTAGTATAGATATTTTAAAAATTTAAAGAACAAATTAGTCTTAAAAAACCTTCCAACATTCATCATCATTCATTTATCAGCAAATAAAATTAGCCAAATTAGACGTAGTCTAAACCAATTTATAAGAGATTTTGAAAGCTTCAGGCTTTTTGATCATTGGGAGATGATAAAATTTTTCCAAAATATGCTGGATGAGAACGAAGAATATGGCATAATAGAAGATGAAGACAACACAGAAGGGCATTTTGGAAACTGCCCATGGTACGATCCGAACTGTGAATAAGGATCTGATATTTGTAGATGTACAATATATTTTTTACGGAAAAGTATATTAGAACATCTAATAATTGGATACTATGAAATGTTTCCATCATTATAAATAAAATATTTAAGAAATTAAATTAAATGGTATTATTAACAGAAATAAAATAAAATAAAATTGTATTATTAAAATATTTCTTGTTTTGTATTATTTTTTCTAAAGCAAAACTAGGAATCATCTGTTCGAATAGAAAATAACAGAGACTTGTATGTAGTGAAAAATATAAGGACTTATCCGATTATCTAAATTTTTGGTCTTTACGAAAATATCTAATGAAATTTAATGGAATTTCATAATATTGTGAAATTCAATTTTTTTTTTGTGCAGAACTTCTCAAAGAAAACAAGACTGTGCATGTTTAAGCGATATGAAAACAAGAATTTGCAAATAAGCAAAAATAAAAATTTTTTTGATCCAACGAAGTAAAACCAATAAAGAAATAAACACCATTCACATTTTCATTCTTTTTTCAATATTTGATTTAAAATTTTTTCTTAAAAATTCATTTACATATGTACAATAGTTTTTCTTAATAAATAAATAGGATTTTATTTACAATAATTTTTCTTAATAACTAAGATTTTATGTACAATTTAAAAATTAACTAAAAATTAATTAATTTTAACCATTTTCTTGCATTCTAGCAATCTCTTCTAGCAACATGTCAAGTTCGTATTCAGGGTTAGTTTCCTTAATACGAAAATGATACCATGCATATTTGTTAATGTTATTTGATCTAATTTTTCTCTTATCGTCTCCATAACTTCAGACTACCTTACTTAATTCACTAGTATATATTTGATGCAGCTTAGATTTAAATGTTAACATATTAGCATATACATTAGTCTTATTGAATAAACAATTTTTATAAGTAGCTAAACTATATCTATCTAATATGGCTCTCTTTACCCCCTTCGATTTTTTAGTGTCATTTTGGTTCTGTACACTAAATGAGTACATTTTTGATCGCAGCCCAACAAACTCTGTCATTATCTTACCGCAATTCTCATCCTTCATCATACCAGTTACTTTTTTATTTACTAGTGGAAAATTATAAATATTGTCTGTAGGATAGTCCGATGTTTCAAATTGTTCTTGTATGCCATTTTTTATGTCAGCGCAAAAATCGTCCGTCTTTATTGAATATATAAAAGAGTCCGTGTCCATATAATTTAATGAGAGTTTTGTCTTAAACTTAGGTTGCATGTACCCGTAATGTAAATTATACATCTTCCATTTGGAAAGCTCCAGTACACAAAATCCTAAGTAAATTGGTTAATTGTAGCAGGTTTTGACTCTATTCATTTCGATAGCTACCAGATCTTCAGAAAATATAGATAAACTATGAAAATTTGGTTTTGATATCCAATCTTGTGCCCCCAAGTAGTTCCGATTTATTCTGGCCCAACTATTGACAATTTTAACATCTCTCCTCTTATCCACATTTTCCATTGTTTTACCATACACTGCATTATTGAGTAGTTTGAAAAAGTTTTTTTCAAAAGCATTTTTAGCAGTGGCCCTATATCTGATATTTAGGTCAATATAGCCTTTTAACCATGGAGATTGTTTAAATGCTAGAATACGATGAATTTTCTCTAAAACTGAGCCATATTCTAAGCACTGTTTCAGAACTCTAAAGTGTATCACGTATGAATGCTTTGTAGAGAAATCAGTTATCAACTTGTTATACTTCGCTTGCATAGGTTTCTTATTTTAAATTCTAAATAGACGAGAAATTCTGAAGGCTTCTCTTTATCGAAATCTTCCAAGTATTTGTTATTCGCTTTCGAATATCTTTGGCTACACTGTACGATTCCCCCACGTATACCTTTTTGCATAAAATTTTACATGTCTATGTCTATCAATAATTCTAATTCAATTTTTGTGTATTTGAGCATTTGCATCCCAGGAAAGTCCAGGTGCTGTATAATATTGACATGGTCCAGCTCATAAATACCTTTGCAAACTTTTCTAAAGTTCTCGAAAATATCTGTCAGTAAGAGGACATCTGTTTTTAAGTAAAGTTCCATGTAATCTTTCATAGTTTTGCAACCAAAAGTATTCCATAACCTCTACAGCATGTGATTATTCCTCTAAAGAACACTCTTTATTGTTCAACTTATTAAAGAAATCACTGCGTGAAGGCAGCTGACATTCATCTAATTTTTGGAATGAATTTAGGTACTCATAGGGAAAAATACCTTTTTTCTTAATAAGCTGAAATTCTTTTTCTGACTGAAATAAGGACCTTATAGTGCTGAAATCATTATCCGACAAATTGCAGGCTAATGATTCCAAACTCTCAGCCATAAACCGTATTGTATCAAGAAATCTTATTTCAAGCTTATGACCGTCGCTCATTTCTGTAAATTGGGAGAGGGATATATAAAGTTCCTTATTGAGAGGGAGTACTTTCAGTTGCATTGAAATTTCACCTAGTTCTTTAATAAAAAGATGTGAGTCATAATTTGAGTAATTGTGAAAGTAAACTGGTATAAACTTGGGGATTTGGTAATTTAAATTACAGTTATTGTGGGCTGCACCTCTAAATTTACCACTAATATGACAATGATCTCTAACGCGATCTTTACTTAAAATTTTTTGACAAATGTGACAATTCACTTAAAAATTTTTGACAAATGTGACAATTCACCGCACTATAAAAATTATAAAAATCAGAAGGGGATAAAGTATCCATTTGCCTATTATTCACTAAATAATTATTATAAATATCCTCACAATCTTTAATTAAATATGTCACGAATTACTTTGAGGCATCTTTCCCTGTATAAATCCTTAACTTATCTAACTTACTGCTATGGAGACACTTAATATAATAGCTAAATGCACAAGGAGTGTGCTTTTTGATAAGATTGGTTTTACTACTTACACTATCACTAATGTCTTCTAATATGCATTCGAAGTCCGCATATACTACGAAGGGCACATCCATTTTTCTCTGATGCCCCTTAAACTGTAGGATAGCATCCGCACCTGATGGCATAGTTGTAACGATTTTGCCGCATTCTGCTTTATGGTTAGACATGATGTTCTCCCTATGTGTATACTGCAGACAACTATTGCAGAAAATTAATTTGTGTTCATATTTGGTAGCCTGATTCCTTAAAAGCCTGTGAATGATAAAAATAAAAATAGATAAAAATTAATAATGTATATATTTTATAAAATATATAAAACCAATATATGTATCCTTAAAATAAAGAGTTGTATAATTTTTTAACTTACCTTGATATGATAATGTCATCACTACATATTGATGTAGTGATGACATTCACCATTCTCTAAAAGCAGTAAGTTCACATGATTAATTTTCTCCTCCTTGGTCACATAATAAGGACCAATGATCTGATTTGCTCCCTCATCATACCCAAATACGTTTCACACTTATTACCGGATTATTCACCTCGAACTCCTTGATTTTGTTTAGTGCTGATGGGTACGTTAAATTTTTGAAATTTAACGCTACACCATTTCGCGTAACAATCGTCTCTGCAGCAATGTCAGGGATATTATACGAACTGCAACGTTTTGGGTTATCGTATTTTGTGGTATCCATTGCAGCAATCAGACACCACTTGAAACAATATACATCATTGTTTTGTATGTTGATGCAAACTTTTCTTCCTTCTAATTTTTGAGGTGTGGATATCCAATTCGAGCCTTTGACGAGCGACGATTTGTTGATGTTGATTTCTGCTCGGACTATGCGTGACAAGGTTCAACCAGAATCTCGCTCTTCAAATTCGGACATTTTGGTTGAAATCTCCTCAACCTGTTTACGGAATAACTCTTCTATGTTATCTGTCTTCGTCAGCAAACTCATTTTGGCTACATGTGATATTATGCACAACTCCAATTCTTCTTCAACAATTTTGATGTACTCCGCCACAATACTCACATGAAATTTAATAATTATATGCTTAGTTAAATTCATTTGAAGCCTCTCAATAAAAATATTTTTGTTTTCCTTAATAAATTCTTTCAAGAGAAGTTAATCTTTTTTATTTAGAATTGCGTATGTGGCGATATGATTTTTGAAGGCTTTCGATATTTTGTAATATCTCACATTCTCGTCGACTTCTTCTGTCCTAGCATGTGAAGTACTCATTGGAGTTGGCAAAGTTTCTTCTCTTCTTTCTTCTACTTCTACTTCTCTATCACTTTCCGGTAAACTTATATCCATAGTATCGTTGTATAAAGTCCCTCCAAGGATATCCACACCTTAATGTTGAGCTTATTGTTGCTACTGCTGCTGCTCTTGTTGATAATAATTAAGAGCTTGCCATTGCATCAAATTGGGATTATAATTGTAATTTGAATGCTCATATTGCATTGGCACTCCTGATCCCAAAAACTGATTATTCCATGACATTGGTGTAGGGTAACACTTAGGCATAACGTATTGCTGATAACTCATTGGTAGTTGATATTGAGGGTATTGTAGAGATGGTTGGTGCTGATTAGCTGCTGCTGCTGATTTTGAAGAGATGTGCCTTCGCTTACCACCCCTTGATTCAGCACACTATGGGTCTTAAGATGATCCAAAAAGGATTTTTGATATTTGTAAACATTGTTACATCTATTACACATATAACCTGAAGAACTCATTTTTAATTATTTTATTATTATTATTTCACTTCAACACAACTGATGATGCTGCTAAATACAATAAAGTACTGATGTGTTGATTAGAAAAGTTGGCGTATTTATACGAAAATTAGTAGCATTAGTTCTGCTTACTTGCAAATTTCTACTTTTTGTTTCTCTGCTGATGACTGTACTTAGTTGAAAATCCTCTGCTTTAAAATAATCGTAGACAAAGAAAATGATTACGTTGCAAAATATAAATGTATTCAATAAAATATTCCACGCACAAGTTCCCACGATCGCACATTTATACATTCATACATTCATTTATACATTCAGACATGCATACATACAGAAACTTAAGGTTTAAAACAAAACTTAAGGCATCAAAATGCGTATATTACAGTTAAAGCTCAACCATTGCCAGGCAGCTCAAGAGCTTCTTAAGCAAAGCGTTCGAGATTTAAATGTAGACGTCGCTGTGCTGAGTGAGCCATATAGGACCATGGGATCTGTAAATTGGGTTTCTGATAACACGGATACATCGGCGATATGGAACACCACCACCTTAACACTACGGGATAGAATAACATCACAATGTGGGTATGCCCGAGCCACTATCTCTGGTATCACATTATATAGCTGCTATATTCCCCCTAGGTATTCTATAGAGAACTTTCGAAGCATAGTTGATAATATAGTAATAGATGCAGCTACCAAAAACCCAGTCATAATAGCAGGTCACTTTAATGCGTGGGCTGTTGATTGGGGCTGCCCCTTGACGAATGCAAGAGGTAGAGTGCTCTTGGAAGCCTTTTCTGCATTGAGTATTGTACTCATGAATAATGGAGTTGGACAAACTTTCAGACGAGGTGATACTGGTTCGGTAATTGACATTACGTTTGCCAGTAGCAGCATCACAAGCCAGGTGAACTAGAGATTATCTGACATTTATACTCATAGCGATCATAGCGCTATAATCATAGATGTACAAGATGAACAGCACCATGTGGGTGTACAAGCACTAGGCTTGACAGGCTGGAAGGTAAATACCTTTGATAAGGATATCTTTGCAGCTTGTATGGAGAACATGCAACTGAATGGTTCGGCTGAAGATATGACAGAACAATTAGTAAGCCATATCACGAGTACGTGTAATGTAAGCATGACGAAGCGTAAAAGGTCACCAAATAAGCCTCCAGTTTACTGGTGGAATGATGAAATTGCTAGGTTGCATTCGGAGTGCATAAGCTCCCGAAGGCACTATACAAGAACGCGAGGTAGTCTAGAGAACAGTGTACACCATCAAATATATAAGGATAAAAGGAAAGCGTTGAAGATTGCAATACGTAGGAGTTAGCGCAGCTGTTTCCTTAATATATGTGAGGAAGTAGATGGTAATCCTTGGGGCCTTGCATATAAACTGGTAACCAAGAGACTTAAATGTCTTGGTCCATCGCCGCCAAGAGAGGAGCCTATCCTCAGGGGAATTGTAGATCATCTCTTTCCCCAACAGGAAATTCCTACGTGGCAATACAGCTATTCCGCTGGATTTTCCGATATTCCTCCGGTTACGATTTCCGAGATAGAAGGCGCTGTCTCAAAATTTAAAGACAAGAAGGCACCAGGCTTAGATTGTATTCCAAATATGGTGCTAAAAGAAGCTGTCAAACTCCACCCTGAGTACTTTTTGAAGGTAATAAGCGCATGCTTGAGCCAGGGAATTTTTTCAACAATGTGGAAAAGACAAAAGCTGGTACTGTTACCTAAGGATAATAAGCCGCTAGACGACCCCTCCTCTTATCGTCCACTGTGTATGATAGATACGAGTGGGAAACTGCTAGAAAATATAATCTGTAGAAGATTTGGAAGGCTGTGTTGAAGCTAAGAATGGTTTATCAAATAACCAATATGGCTTCAGGAAAGCAAGATCAACAGTGGATGCTATCAAGGTTGTAGTAGAAACTGCTGCTAGGGCTATCCAAGGAGAGAGGTGGAGAAATGGAACTAAGGAGTATTGTGTAGTCGTAACCCTAGACGTAAAGAACGCCTTCAACACGGCAAACTGGGGACGTATTGTTGAAGCCTTAGCAAGATTAGACATCCCAGGATATTTACTGGCAATTATACAGGATTATTTCCGAAATAGAGCGCTAGTTTATGATACCGATAAAGATACTAGGAGACGCCAGATAATTGGCGGGGTGCCTCAAGGATCAGTACTTGGCCCACTACTGTGGAACGTCATGTACGATGGAGTGTTGAGGTTAAATCTACCTGAGAAGGCAAAGATAGTTGGATTCGCAGACGACATAGCGTTAGTATGTGAAGCAAAAGAGTTACTAGAGGCGGAAACCATTGCAAATGCCAGTATTCAGATCGTTAGGTCTTGGCTCAGGTCAATGGGTCTAGCTCTAGCTGACCATAAAACAGAGGCGGTTCTGATTAGTAGTCGGAAAAGTAGGGAAACCATTAGGGTTAATATTGGTATGTGTAGCATAGAATCCAGGGAATATCTAAAATACCTTGGAGTCATGATTGAAACACGTCTATCTTTTCATGAGCACTTTAAGTATATAGGTGCCAGAGCATCGAAGACCTGCTCAGCTCTATCCCGGATCATGCCGAATACAAGAGGTCCAAAATATCTGCAGAGGAAATTGATCTCTAGTGTAGTTAAAAGCATTATCCTATATGCATCCCCTATATGGTCAGGTTCACTGAGATATTCTACGTATGTGGAACTGATATCCGCTGTGTATAGGCTGGCCGCCCTGCGAGTATGTAGCGTATTCCGAACTGTGTCCGACGAGGCAGCTTTTGTCATTGCCGGTTTGATGCCCATCGAATTAGAGGCGATATCGGACAGTACGGATGGTGTGGCAGATTTGTGCCTACGTAAGTGGCAGGCACGATGAACAGCGAGTGATAAGGGAAGATGGACTTACTCACTGATACCTGACATCAGTACATGGTTATCAAGAAAGCACGGTGACTTGAACTACTATATTACACAGTTTTTGACTGGACATGGTTGCTTCAGGTCGTACTTGTACCGTTTCGGACATGACAGTATTCCGTTTTGTCCGAGCTGTGATGGTAATGTCGTGGAAGATGCCGAACATGTGTTCTTCATCTGTCCACGATTTGATAGTAGAAGAGAGTGCTTAGAAGTAGATTTAGGGCGTAGAATTAGGCCGGACAACATAGTTCCAACCATGTTAGAATCTTTGTATACCTGGACGTGTGTATGTAATTTTGCAAAATTCGTTCTATTAGAACTTCGTAGGTTAGAAGAGATTCGCAGAAGAATCTCTTTAGGTTAGATTAGGTCTAGGACCTAATCCCACCCCGTGATGTAAATCCTTGCGGCAGTACTACGGGGAAGGTTTGGGTCAGTGTAAAGGGGTGTTTTAGCGTGTTAAAGTCTCGCACTCCTGGCAAACACCATCACTGCCAGAGTCTTTCGATGATTTCATCCCATTCATCCCATGAATAAAAAAAAAACATGCATACATACATTTATACATTCATACATACATACATACATACATACAAATATATTTCTTAAACAAATAAACACAATATACAATTACCAGCGACAATCAAGCTGGACCACCCACACACAAGCATTAGGGGCGTTCACATACATGAGAACATTTTACATCATAAAATGTCGGTATGATAAATAATTTATTAGCATAAGGAAATCACACATACACATTCCCACGATTCATATGAGAATCGCCTAGTAGTCATCAAATCTATTTTCTCTCATATTACTGATATAGTATTACGATAACAAATTTCTACAGTCTGGCAACACCGGCAATTTTCCCTTTGGAAAAATCATTTTCCCGTCGGCATTAAGAAATATAGTAATCATGTTCTGCCGTCGGCATTTGAAAAAACTAATTATGTATTGCCGTCGGCATTTGAAAAAAATAATAATCATGCATTGCCGTAGGCATTAGGAAAAATAATCATGTTTTACCGTCGGCATTAGGAAAAATAATCATGTTTTGCCGTCGGCATTAGGAAAAATTAAGTTTCACAAAGGAAAAATTATTTCTTGACTTTCCCGTTGGTATTAGGAAAAATCATTTTCATGATTTTCCAGTTGGTATTAGGAAAAATCATTTTCATGATTTTCCAGTCAGCATATATACTTATGAAATCTTAATCTTATGAAACCCCTTAATCCACCCCACAAACATACATACATATAAATTCCCACGGTCATAAAAAACCTGACTTATTGAATGTAGTAATAATAAAAAAACTCCTTATGTAAACAAAAAAATCCTTATGTAAACAAAAAACTCCTTATGTAAACAAAAAATCGGACGGACTTATTGAACCACCCTCGTAGGTATCAAATTTCACAAATTTCCAAGAATTTTAAAATTTGGGTAATTAAAATTTCAAAATTTCACAATTTTAATTGACCCAGAACCGCTATTTCCCTGCTACTATAGTAGGCTATTAGGTTAGTTGCAACTTAATAAAATACATACATATCGCTCATTTTCTAAAACAACATCACATATCAAAAAATGAGATTTTTGAGTTAATGATGCAAAATTAATCCTCATATTGATATTCATATTGTGTAAAAATTTCCTACAAATATCTTGTATACAAATCTATAGAGAGAAAAATTAAATTTTCATTAAGTTGTGTGTAAATTAATAAACGAGCGATATGTATGACATTATATTGAGGGTTAACAAAAACTTTTTTCAATTGAGTCGCTCTAATGTACATATGTATTTTAAAAAATTTATCGGAAGAGTAAATGAAAAAAGTCTTATAAATTAAAAAATATTGTGAATATGTACATATATACACATATTTTTTAACCCTTATACATATTGCTGCTAAGTGCTTATATTTCTTCAAAAATGAACTAACAATAAGTATTCAAATCTTAAATCTAAATATAATTATTAGGCCCGACCAGTGTTGGACATAAACTTAGTGATAGTAATTCATAATACAGAAGAGTTGTGCAAAGCAAAAAATAAAAATAAAAAAATTATTTCAAACAGTTTCATCTGGTGTGGTAAGTATTAGAGCCCTTGAGTCCCTCTTTTTTAAGTGGATGTGTCCGGTAAAGTTCAAGATATTTCGAGCAAGCGGATTAGGGTGTGACTCGAGTTTAGTTAAATATTTGCCTGAGTATTTTGCAATTTCTTCAGTCACTTGTGGCATATTTAGATCACGATGTAAATTTGAGTTTCTTATGTACCATGGAGCCGATGTTATTAACCGTAAAATTTTGTTTTGTCTTCGTTGGATTTTCTCTACATTTGAAGCTGAAGCAGTGCCCCATAGCTGAATTCCGTAGCACCATATAGGTTTCAAAAGCGACTTGTATATCAAAAGTTTGCAATCTAGACTCAGGGTTGAATTTCTACCAATCAGCCAATGTAACTGAGTTAATTTTAGTTTCATTTGTGTTAGCTTAGAGTCAATATGGTGTTTCCATGTTATCCGTCGGTCAAGGTGTATGTATACCAAGGTATTTTACATGTGAATGTTGAGGAACAACTTGATTATTGATTCGAATGGGTGAACAGGTATCTTTTCGCAGAGTAAATGTTATCTGAACACACTTTTGTTCGTTTACCTTAATTCTCCATAAGTTTAACCATAATTCCAGCTGTGTAATATGTTCTTGTAGATATCGGGAAGCCTCGTGAGGGTTTTCGTGCATACTAAGGCAGGCTGTATCATCAGCAAATGTAGATGTATGGATATTGCTGCTCAAAGCATATCACAAGTATAAATCAAATACAAGACTGGGCCCAGTATGCTCCCCTGTGGCACACCGGATGAGATTGATTCGGACGCACTCATGAAGTCTCCTTCCACAACAGTGAACTTTCGAGCAAGAATATAACTTTGCAGAAGATTAACAATGTTTATTGGTAGATATGTCTTCAATTTTAAAATTAGGCCTCTATGCCACACTTTATCAAATGCTTGAGAAACATCAATAAAGAGGGCAGAACAATACTTCTTTTCTTCGAGTGTTCTTCTTATAACTTGCACCAACCTATGCGTTTGCTCAATTGTGCTATGCTGACTTCTAAAACCAAATTGATGATCCGGTATGCACGCATTATCAGTTAGAATTGGGGACAATTTGATCATGAGTAACTTTTCGAAGAGCTTTGACATTGTTGGCAGTAAACTTATTGGCCTGTATGACTCAGCCTTGGTAAGATCTTTGCCCGGCTTTGGAATCATTTTGACCTTGGCAAGCTTCCCGCTGTGTGGATAATACTCCAGTCTTAAAATGGCATTAAAAATGAATAGCAGAATTCTAATTGCAATACGAGGCAACTTCATCAGCATCTTATTACTAATTTCATCAATACCCGGAGCTTTTTTTGGGTTGAGTTCAGCAATTAGTTTTTGTACATCACGCATCTTAAACTTTAAGGGACGAGGGGGTAGAGCAACTACACATGACAAATCATCAACACCCATACATGTGTTTGGGGTAAATACGGTTTTTAAATGCTCAGCAAATATGTTACCTTTTTCAGTATCGTTTCTTGCCCAACCTCCGGTAGAAGTGCGCAGGGGTGGTTTAAACTCAACGGGTGTTTTAAGCTTCCTCGCAGCGCGCCACAAAGAATAATTAGATGCTGGTGTAACATCAAGACCTTCCAGATAATTTTTAAGAGATGCAGTTTTTTCAGATGCAAGCAACTCTTGGAGTCGTTTAGTGCACTCTTTAAACCTGATTTTATGTTGGGGTGATCTGTGTTGCTGCCATTCCCTTCTAGCTCTTCTTTTTTCACTTATGAGACGTTCAATATCCGTAGAATAAATTCTATTAAACCCAGTCTGCGGGTGGGAGGTAGTAGCATGTTCAGCAGCCTGTTTAATATTTCCGTTAAGATTCGCAATGTTAGATTCAATATCATCGGATGTACTTAGCGTTATGTTTTCTGTGCAATGACTACTAAGATATTTTTTGAATCTCAGCCAATTAACACGATTGACCATCTTCACATATGGATGAGGTAAGTCACTTCTTAGTGGATTACAGATTGTAACGATAGTGGGAGAGTGATCGGAGGAGAGATCTAGAGAAGCTTCAACATGAACTAAATCTCTAGAAATATTTTTCATGACGTCAAAATCTATAACATCCGGAATTTTTTGTATGTCAGTAGGCCAGTAAGTGGGCTGCCCACTCGAAATGACGTCCAAACCCATTTTTGAAATTGTGGTGAACAACGCTCTACCTCTAGGTGTAATAAGACGCGAACCCCAGAACGTATGCTTTGCATTGTAGTCGCCAGCTGCTACAAAACAAGGTCCAAGAGATTTGAAGAAATCCTCGTATTGATCCTCAGTGATTGAAAATCTGGGAGGGGAGTAAATTGATGATATAACGAAATTTGTACAAAAATTTTCGACGCAAATATTTGTAGCTTGTAGATTTTCTTCACAAACGTTGTGAAGAATATAGTGCTTGAGTCTCGACTTTATTAGAATTGCCGATCCACCGCATGCTCTTCCTCTCGGATCCTTAGTATATCCGTTGTAGTCATTCATTTAAAATAAGCTTCTCGAAGTGAAATGAATATCAGAAACCAAGATTACATCAATATTTTTTCCGAAAGGAAGTGCTCGAGCTAATTTTTGTGTTGGCGAATGCCGTTTGCGTTCCAGAAACATATTTTTAACGTGTTCATGGCTTGTTAATTAATGCTTGAAGCAGAGTATTCTGCATTCGAAGCATTTCTTGCATCATATTAGTCATATTTGTTGTGAAATTGTTTATAGTTTGCACCAGATTATCAATAGTGGCTTCAAGGCGACTGAAATTAAAACTTGTGTTTGCATTTGTTGAATTACTTGGTGGGGACACTTTCTGCGTGGGAATAGAATTTATTTTAACAGCATCGGCATACGATACACGTGAGGTACTAGGTTGGCTCATTGGAGGAAAAGTGACAGAGTAAGCGTTAGTTGATTGAGCTGGAACTAATTTAGGTTTTTGACCCATAGCCTGTTTAACGAAAGAATACACAGGGCATCCTCTGTAGTTAGCGGTGTGATTGCCTCCACAATTACTACATTTTTTTTCTGCTTGTTCTTTTGGCTTAGTACAGCTAGCAGTGCCATGCAATTCACCGCAGATAACACAAACTGTAGGTAAATTGCAATAGGATTTTGTATGGCCATATTCTTGGCAATTATGGCACTGTACGGGACCTGAACGCTTACGTGGCTCTTCAACTGTGATTTTTTGGTGTAATAGAAACTTTACATTATAAATAGGATGCGTTTAATTTTTTTTCAACTGCATGTCATTCGGCTCCAATTCAACCCGAAATAGGGGTTGTGGGACCTTTTCTCTGTTAATTATATTGGTAACATTTTTAACCTTAAATCCTTTTTCAAGAAGTGCACATTTTACTTCTTCGGAGTCAACATATGAATCTACACCAAAAAAAAAAGTTTTAAAATCAAGAAGAAACATTATGATTTTAAAAACGTAACCTTTATGAAATAGAACTAAGTTTGTTTTCTGTTGTTTTAAAAATGTTCACTCTTGTTTTAAAAATTAAAAATATTTTGAAAAAGACAACAACCTTGATATAAAGTTGAACATACTCAAATATATAGACAATGCTTGACCTCCAGCAAATAAATTTCAAACTTAAAAATTATGTTTTTGAGTTAAGAATGAAATATTCTTGAAGTAATAATGAAGCATTTTTATTTTAAAACTTATTATTTTTATATTAAAAATGAAGTGTTTGAATTAATAATGGAGAATTATTAAATTAAGAATGAAACGTCCTAAATTAATAATGCAGCATTTTTGAATTAATAATGAAACGCCCTAAATTAATAATAAAGCATTTTTGAATTAAGAATGAAATATCTTCAATTAATAATGCAGCATTTTTGAATTTAGAATGAAACGCCCTAAATTAATAATGGAGCATTTTTGAATTAAGAATGAAACGTCCTAAATTAATAATGGAGCATTTTTGAATTAACGATGGTTCGTTTTGAAATTAAAAATTTTACAATTTTACTTTAATGATGCTTCATACTTACAATATACTATGGAATAAAAAAGTACACGCAAAAGTCAAAGAATAAATGAGTTTTTTTTTATTAATTTTCATTTATTTTAAATTTGTGATGCTTACAAATATTATATGCTAAAAAGTTATACGTACTACATATATATATTATAATTTTAAACAATTCCATTAAGGAATTACTTTCATTGTCTATATCCGTGACAACAGGTTCACTAAACGCAACTTCGAAAATATTCGTTATTTCTTCCATTAAAAAAAGTGTTTTAGCACAATATCACAATTTAATTTTTTTATTTAATTTTTGCTAACACACCACAAAACAATATTAATAAATTAATTCACTTTTTTCAACACGAAACAAATATACAATTTTACTTGGTTAAAAAAAATTTAATTTTAAAAATTCAAATTCTTGATATATTAGTAATATATTTTTCTTTTTAAAATGGTTAATAAAATGTCTGTTTGAAACAAAAGCACACATTTTTGCTTTAAAAATGCTTCGTTATAAAAGTAAGAATGTTATGTATTAATATTATAAGAAACATTCTTATTTAAAAAATGCTTAATTTTTAAAATGAAAACGCACCTTTTTTATTTTAAAACTGCTTCGTTATAAAAATAAGAATGTTATGTATTAATATTATAAGAAACTTTCTTATTTAAAAAATGCTTCATTTTTAAAACGAAAAAGCACATTTTTGCTTTAAAAATGCTTCGTTATAAAAGTAAGAATGTTATATATTAATATTATAAGAAACATTCTTATTTTAAAAATGCATTTTTTTAAAATGCACATTTTTGTTTTAAAAGTGCTTCGTTATAAAAATAAGAATTTTTTATATTAATATTATAAGGAACATTCTTATTTTAACAACTATTTTTAAAAATGCTTCATTTTTAAAACGGAAACGCACCTTTTTTATTTTAAAACTGCTTCGTTATAAAAATAAGAATGTTATGTATTAATATTATAAGAAACATTCTTATTCTAATAATTATTTTAAAAAATGATGCATTTTTAAAACGAGAACGCAAAATTCTTGTTTTAAGAATGCTCTTTTGGTTCAGTGTACGCCCTTTAATACTATCTGTAGGCCTTTAGCACTCTTAAGTTGGTAAGTGTAAAAATTTGTTTTGTTTTTTTCAAATTCGCTAACAATTTTTCGAAAATTTTTTTCATCATAAATTTGGATTTTAGTTTCATCAATATTACCTCGTTTAATTGGAATGATGTGGAAAGTATTTTCACCAATGGCCGACAGCAGTTTTTTTAGAAGCGCGTTAGAATTTGTTTCTCTCAGATAGATAGGTGGTGGCTTAAAAGACTTTTGTGATGATGCAGCGGGCTTCTCGTTATTGTCTTGCAATATTGAAAAACGATTTTGACGATTAATAGAGGACGCGCTGTTATCCCTAGACATTTTTGGAGCAGATGAAATTTTAGAAGATTTTGGGCTTCGGCCACGCTTTACCACAGTTATATATCTGTCCATACCGACTTGTACTTTGGGTTTTGACCTGCTGTTATCTGTAGTGATAACTTTGTTAAGTGATGAACACGAGCCCGAAGGGGATGATATCGCTGACTTATATGAAGATGTACTAGGCAACTGTAATGTTAACGAATCACTTGTTGGCATTGGACAAAGCGAAGTTGATCGCTGACGAAAAAGTGGCTTTGCCGTTAGAAAAAGACTATCATCAGATTTTTTATTTTTATTGTTAACATTGAGAGCTTCAGAACTCACAGTAAAATATGCATTTCTGCCGTTTGAACTCACTTCACAATTTTTTGTTTTTGAGGTACTCATGTAGAGTATTCCTCAAGGGCACTTTGTTTGCGGTTTTTGTTTGTTTTTGTTTTTTGTTTCTTGCTATGTAAAAATAATATCAGCAATAGTTGCTTTGCTTATTTATCAAAGTTAATATGTATGTATTACGGTTATTATGTATTACGAATATTTTTTATGATTTTTTGTTTGTTTAATATGTATATGAAAAAAAACTCCGCTAAGACGTCTGTTCACTATGAAGGTTCAGGTTCATTTAAAAAAATGAAAGCTAAATAATTGTTTTTTTAAATTGCACGATTTATATCGTTTGGCCGGCACAAATTCCTTTTCCTAACCCTCCACGTGGGTGCCGGCCGGTAACAAGCACCACAGTTGCGTCCTATTTTTGCCTTGCGTACCCAGGACGGTGCTTGGCTAAGATTCTAGAGACTCATCTGGCTATCTGTACTGTCCTATTGCTGCAATAGGTGGATGGGCGTCTGAATCATGGGAAGAAGGTATGCCCCGATCAGCCAGAAGTCATGTTGGGGGATCTACGCTCTTAGGAGTGCCGTATCTTTATGCACTGATGGTAGTGCAGTTACATCCTCTCTCCATGATGGTGTTTGGAGGAAGGTCGGGAACAGGAGCTCAGTACGGTCATGTCTCTGCTGTAGCTTCCTGTTTAATTGTAGGTATCTGGTATCCACTCTTAAAACTGGTACCTCTAATCCACGGTGGAACAGCATATGCCAAGGGATGCGTGGCTAATAGGGAGATTAGTCGTGAGTATGCGGACTCTGGACCTGGGAACTCCAGTTTTAATTAATGCCCACTCTAGCAAGGGGCTCTGCTAGAAGTGTTATGTCCATTCCCCAAATTTTAAAAAACAATATTTCATGGAAAAATTTATAAACAACAAAAACAAAACCCCCGATACATTAGTATCAACCGAAGGAAAACCTGTTGGGCTATCCGGAGGTAAAATCACAAGCCCTGCGGAAGCGCAGGTCAATGTGGATATGGAGCTTATTGGGAATGCTGTTGGGCAACCTGATGCGCTCCATATCGATATTGTAAAACCCCAGGGACTACAAGTGTCCGAAATTGAGGACCCACATGAGGGAAATATCGAGTCAGACAATATAAGTCTATGTTCTGACAGATCCGGTGCTACGACAATAGGCAAAGGTCTGGACAATGTGAAGATCTGAACGGGATCTCCATTTGTAAAGTTTTCAGCATCAGAGAAACGACGCTTCAAAAGAGTTGTGGAAGCTGGCTCTAATAGTGAACAGGCTATCCAAATTGCAAAAGGAGCAACAAAACGTGCGCTATCTGACGAGAGACAGGTCTCGGAAGGCAAGAGACTCAAGCCTGCGAGTAGCCACGTTCCTGCACGCTCAATACAGCAGCCTCAAGTTCATCCGAAGCCTGCTTACAACCATATCGTTGGATTGGTTAGGGTTGGTTTCGTGACTAATAACACCACGGCAAATCCTCTGACATCCGAGCAAATGGCAAGACTGAAAGAGGCTATAATTGACACAACAATCGAACTGGGAGAAGACGTTCG
The DNA here is from genome assembly GCA_936439885.1 of Nowickia ferox. Taxonomy (NCBI): domain Eukaryota; kingdom Metazoa; phylum Arthropoda; class Insecta; order Diptera; family Tachinidae; genus Nowickia; species Nowickia ferox. The sequence continues at coordinate 332,064 of CAKZFG010000003.1, read as the reverse complement.
CCCAGAGTTCGATGGCTGTGCCCCAAGAACAGGTTGGCTTATGGTCACCTGCACAAACAGGAAAACTGCTGATTGGCTTAAGGTCAATACCAGCGCTATTGCCAAGAAATGTAACCTCGAGGTACGATTAGTGGAAGAGCCTGATTTTCCCAAGTCTCACTACGTGCGAGGTTATTTCCCGCAGAGCCAGGATATCAACAACGAAAAGATTCTGGCTATCATCGCTGCTCAGAATAACCTGACTGCGAACCTTTGGAAGGTAACGATGAGGAAGAACGATGGTCCACTCCTTCATTTGATTATGGCTGTAGATGACAATTCCTGGGCCAAACTCGTGGAGTCTAATGGTCAGATTGCCTACCGCTTCACCCACCTGAAACTGTCAATTAAGGACACACAAAAGGAGGGTGCTAATAATGACAAAAGTGTAAGTCATCAGCCCCAGGTTAGTGGTAAGGAACTTTGTGTTCCTGAGGATGTTGGTCCATCCACAAGTAGGGCTGCCGCAGTGAATCCTGATAAGAAAACGCCAAAGTCAGGTGTGATACAGCAGTCCATTAGCGAGACTTCGAAGCGAGCCAAAACCGACGGAAAGAAACTTGGTGTTTCTGGGGATGTTGGTCCATCCGCCGGCAAGGTTGCAGCTGTGATAGCCGCTAAAAATAATAATAGGTCAAGTGGATCTAGCAAAAATAATACCCCGGTCAGAGCAAATAAAGGGCCAAGAAGAGCGCAGCTACAAAGGATAGCTGCTGCATCTTCTAAGAACACTGAGGAGGTGTGAGCACCATACGGGTGCTACATGCGAACTTGCACCACGCTAAAGGTGCGTTGGCCACATTGTGCAAGGTTTTCGCCGAAAAACGGATAGACATGTGCAAGAACCATGGGCTATCGAAGGTAAAATTTTAGGCCTTCAACAAGAACCAGGTAGGTTAATATTTCATAAAGGACATTGTGTTCCTAGAGCGGCAATGCTAATAAATAAGTATATTAATTACATTTCCATTCCTGAATTCATCCGAAGGGACTTGGTGGCGGCCATTTTGGAGATCCGAACGGAACAAGGGACTAGACAAGTAGTCTGTGCGTCAGCATACTTTGCAGGTGACTTATCTATACCACCCATTGGGGTGAGGGAACTGGTAAGTTATTGTCATGAGAATAATTTTCAGTTCATAATTGGTTGTGATGCTAATGCTCATCATAAAGTATGGGGTAGTAGTGATGTTAATGGAAGGGGTAAGGCTCTTTTAGAATTTCTAGGCTGTGAGCGTATAGAGGTTCTGAATAGGGAAGAGGTATTAGACCTTACCTTATCTAGCCCATTCATTTCTAATTACATATCCAATTGGAGGGTCTCTGACGATGTCTCCCTGTCGGATCATTGATACATAAGGTTTGATTTTCCAGGAGACATGTCCGTTACCCAACAATTTACGAGTCGCAAATATACTAACTGGGCTGCGTTTAAAGAAATGGTAGACTCGAGAGCCAATCTGCTAACTTCCAATATTTCTTCTGTGGAAGAACTAGAGGTAGCAGCAGATCAGCTTAATCAGGTCGTTATTTCCTCATATCATGATAGTTGTAGTCTGAGAAACCGAAAAACGATACGTAAGTTACCGTGGTGGAGTGACATTCTTGATGATATGCGCAAAGAAGTTAGAAGACTATTTAATTACGCAAAGCGTTCAGGTAATTGGGAAGTGTACACAAGGTACCTAACCAAATACAACAAAGAAATTAGGAAATCCAAAAGGGAGTCCTGGAGTTCATTTTCCTGAGTCGATTCCCAAGGTTCAAAGTGTTAATGAACTGGCGATTTGCTCCCCTGGTTCATACAGAACAGCTCTCAAATTGTCTAAAGTCATCTTTAATCCGGATAGAATAAAATGGGCTATTGCCTCTTTTCAGCCTTTTAAGGCTCCTGGCGGGGATGGTATATTTCCAGCGCTTTTGCAAAGGTGCATTGATACACTGCTTTGTGCCCTCGCCGCCCTATTTAGAGCTAGTTTTATCTTCGGACACATTCCCATATTGTGGAGGAAGGTTGACGTTGTATTTATACCTAAAATGGGCAATAGGCCAGAAAATTTGGCCAAATCATACAGACCAACTAGCCTAACATCGTTTTTGTTGAAAACTATGGAGAGACTAATTGATCTGCACATTAGATCGACGGTTGTGAATACCGCTCCCTTGCATGATAATCAATATGCATACGCTAAGGGTAAATCGACCGAGCATGCTCTGCATCATCTTGTTAAAAAGATCGAGAGGGCTCATGGGTCGGGTGAAATTGCGTTGTGTGCTTTTTTAGACATAAATGGCGCATTTGATAATACAGAATATAACTCAATAGAGCGCTCTCTTAGACAAAAAGGTCTTGATCACTGGTCTGTGAAATGGATTAGGTCTATGCTCGAGAGCATGGACATAACTGCTGCTATGGGTAATGATATGGTTACCATTAGGGCAGTCAAAGGGTGTCCCCAAGGCGGTGTTTTATCACCACTCCTTTGGTCAGTGGTGATTGACGAACTTCTTCTCATTCTTAGTCAACAAGGACACGAAGTTATAGGTTATGCTGATGACCTGGTTGTGAGGGCAACTGGAAAATTCGGCAACATTCTCTCAGGCATCATGAACAATGCTCTGTGCACTGTAACGACATTGTGTGGGAGACATAGCCTGGCGGTCAACTCTGATAAGACTATTCTGGTACCTTTTTCTCTTAGAAGAAAACTCGGTCTAGGGACAGTGTCGTTGAATGGATGTAATATTCCTTATTCGACCGATGTCAAATACTTAGGGATTACCCTTGATAGTAAGCTAACTTGGAACCGACATGTTGATTGCGTAACACAGAAAGCCACTAGGGCGATCTGGGCGGTGAAGAGTTGTGCTGGGTGCACCTGGGGCATGAGTCCGAAAATGGTTATGTGGATCTACACAATGATTGTTAGGCCAATTATAACGTACGGCGCGATAGTTTGGTGGCAAAAGACTAGCCAGGTTGTGGCGACAACTAAACTCTGTAAAGTTCAGAGATTGGCGTGTCTTCTTGCAACAGGCGCAATGAGGTCATGTCCAACCTTAGCTATTGAGGCCTTGATTGGACTACCACCCATAAAAATCTTTATAAGATCATCTGGACATCTGCTCGTTGTGTTGGCAACGGGCACTCGTCGGTCTTGAGTACCATGCCCAGCTTTGGATTGCTAGGAATGCCTAGTGATAGGATAAACTGTGAACTGAGGTTCGACAGGAGATTTAATATCACAATTCCACCCAGGGCAGTATGGGACGAAAACGGTCCTGTTGTGGATCCCAGAAGTTTATGTTGGTATACGGATGGTTCCAAAACGGAGGATGGAGTTGGTGCTAGAGTTTTTGGGCCCAACGTAAAAACCTCTTTGCCCATGGGCAAATGGCCTACGGTATTTCAGGCGGAAATACAAGCAATCACCAAATGTGTTGACATTAATTTAAAAAGGGGCATAAGAGGTGCGCATATAGCTATCTTTTCCGATAGTCAGGCAGCTCTTAAGTCTCTCCTTTTATGGGAATTCCGTTCCAGGCTAGTTTTAGAGTGCTTTGACTCATTACAAAAGCTATCCATACGGAAAAAGGTTTCCATTTATTGCATACCTGGCCACAGCGGTCATCCAGGGAATGAGGAAGCGGATGAACTGGCCAAGAGGTCCTCTGCTGCTCCTTTTATGGGCCCTGAGCCGTTTTGTGGCGTAAGTCGGTCGACTGTAATGTCTCTGATTAAAGAAGATGTCACTTCGACCGCTAAGGAGTTCTGGCTGTCTTCTTTTAGCTTAAAGCAGGCCAAAGCTTTGATGCAGCCATTTACATATAATGGCATCCTAAACTTCAACAGGAATAATTTACGGCTTGTTACTGGTTTTCTGTCTGGTCACTTTGGACTGAACTATCCTCTGTGGAAAAGTAACCAAGTTCGTTCACCTTTGTGTCGCTTGTGCTTGGAAGATGACGAGACGACGACACACATTCTTTGTGATTGTATCGTATTATGTGACAGTAGAAGGCGTGTTTTTCATTCTGAGTTTCTGTGTTCAGATGATATAAGGCGAGCTTCTCCAATATCTGTACTGACCTTCATAAGGAAAGTCATACAGAGATTGAATTAAATAAACTCATAGATCTATGGTACAAAAGATCCATCAGGTGTCGCAGTGCCGGTCTTTGGACCAGATCTTTCCCCCTATTATATTCTATATCGTTGGAAGTTGGAAGAAAATATTCTATTATAAATGACAAAAACTTAAAATACAATAAAAACCCACTATCAAGTCAGCTATTAGTAGTTTACTTTTGAAATCACCATGATTTTCATAACAGGTCCGATCAATTTGAAGGTATGTATTTATACAAGTTCGCTGCTGAGAAGACACAGTTATGTTACCAAGGCAAGCGTCAGTTAAGGAATCTTTTGTCCGCAAGATGCATTTAAAATGCAGTTTTGCACTGCATATTGCAGTTTAATTGGTAATGGATATGAAAAACTACGCAAATCTACGTATCTACATATGTATATACATATATTAGAGCGACTCAAGTTGTATGGAAGCGAAATACGTGCAAGGTGTACCCCCTCGAAATAAACATTGGTATTTTTTATGATGACATCTAAAATATTTCGGCTCGAGCTTTGACCTCTCGTGAGCTGGACCATTTTGAAAAAGGGTCTATTTTTGAATTTCTTATCATTTTGAGAATCTGTTTCCTTACCAACATATACAATATAGGTATCATAAGAAAGGTTTTTTAAAGGCGCGTCCAACTGTATATACAATTTGTCCAAGGACGATCAGCCATGTCCTTTTTTTAAGGATATTCTGTAAAAAATAACGGTTTTTGAATTTTTTGTTCGGGATTGTTTGTAATAAAAATGCCAAATTAACATATTTTAATCTTTAGTCGATTTAATTAAATACGGGTCTCAGCTTTTTTTGAAATTCGTGCTAGTTCGCCTTTTGACAAAAATGTAATGGGGTGGTAATCCTTCGATTTAAATAGGTATGGGTATCAAATTTTTTCTTTTGCCAAGTAAATCATCTTTGTATGTATGTATATAATTTAGATTTTGTTTTTGAGGACAGTTTTGTAAATATAAACAATAAAATTTATTAACTTTTTTTAATTTGCGAAAAAAAATATGCCGCCAAAAAGTCGTGGATAATTTCTTTTTTTCTTTCTTTAGTCCTATTTTCATCCATACATGATCTAGAAACTAAATCCGCTTTCATATTAGAGTTAACACAAGATTGCATTTATATATATACCAGAGCACCGTGTAAAATGCATCTAATTTACAAAAATGTAAATTATATACATACAAAGATGATGTACGTGGCATAAGAAAAAATTTGATACCCATATTGCCTATTTAAAACGAAGGGTTACCATCCCATTGCATTTTTATCAAAACGCGAACTAGCATGAATTTCAAAAAAAGCTGAGATCCGTATTTAATTAAATCGACTAAAGATTAAAATATGTTAATTTGGCATTTTTATTACAAACACACCCCAGAATATCCTTAAAAAAAGGACATGGATGATCGTCCTTGGACAAATTGTATATACAGTTGGACGGGCCTTAAAAAACCTTTCTTATGATACCCATATTGTATATGTTGGTAAGGAAACAGATTCTCAAATGAACAAAACACGCAAAAATATACCCTTTTTTAAAATGGTCCAGCTCACGAGAGGTCAAAGCTAAAGCCGAAATATTTTAAATGTCATCTTAAAAAAGTCCAAGGTTCATTTTTAGGAGGCTACATCGAGAACTTTTGTTGGTGAGTCGCTCTAATATATATGTGTACGTACATATGCACTCATGTTTTTTATCTATATTTTATAATTTGTGAAGGGTATATAAAATTCGGCACAGCCGAATATAGCACTCTTACTTGTTTTGGTTTGTTTTTATTTATTCACCAACACACACATGCACATATACCTATTTTGTTTTGATAGCTAGTTCAGTTAAACTGGCGGTAAACTGCGATAAAAGTTAGAGAAGATACCAATTTTACGTGCTTGGCAAGTAGATTCATATTTCATCTACTTGATTCGCTCTCATAATTTTGTATGGCGAAGCAAGTAAATTCGTTCGTGATTGGGGAGTGAAGCATGAATATAGAGCGAAGCAGGTACCATGTGAACATACTATTATAGTATTACTATTATAGTATTACTATTATAGTATGTTCATTAAAATTCCTTAGTTGGTGCGTGGTGCCCTTTTTTTAAGTTTAAAAGGGTTTTTTTAATTTTTGGTGGCACCAACGCAAATTTAACGCAACAATGGGTTAAAATAGGAAAATTATTGTTATGAAACTTACCAACTTTCTGATTTTTTTTTTATTTTGCAACATTTTAATTATGAGTTGTACTAGTCTCGAATAATATAAATTTATTTGTTATTTATTAAATGTTAATTAAGTTTTTTAAATATTTATTTACTATTTCGAGTCGAAAATGCGTATGACTTAGACCACTTTCATAATTAAGGGCACATAGGCATGCATGTACATATCGTCACCTTAAATGCACGGGCGTAACTACACTTTTATATTTTTTTTAGGAAAAAACGTTACAAGTTCAAAATAATAAATATATATTTTTAACCATTTATTTCCTTTTTATATATTCGTAATTACGTCCGTTTAAATTTCTTTAATAAAGCCGTCATTTTTGATCGCAGAGGTCTAAATATTTAGTAGTAGTTTGATGATGAAGCATAATCAATCAAAAACTCGATTTCGAATTTTTGTGTAGTTACGTCCGTTTGCATTTCAGGTGACGATATATACTATCTGCCTTATTCATTTGTACTACACATTTGTTAAGATTTTTTAGGTTTCATTATTTTTTTTTAAACCCTGTTTTATTGTTAAATCTTTAATACAAAAATATTATACTTCTTATGCAAAATTAATTCAATTTAAACTAAAAGATTAATTCTAAACTTGGTGCGTTTTGAAATTTCAAATTTGACAACGCTGGTCTGCAGTATTTAGTAGAGGATGGTGTTTGATTTTTCCAAATATACTTTGTTTGCATTGTACTGGTCGAAGGTTCTGACTCTTAAAAGTTCTTTATTAATCGCAATGGTACAAATGACACCATGAACAGATCTGTGTCCGAAATATCTTCACATAAGAAGAACTTGCAGTTGTACCTCTGAAGAAATTGGTGTGATTGTAATAGATTCCTTTGAAGGCCAACACTCCTTTTTAATTGCAATTATGTGGTGATATGATGGGTATAAATTTGAGCCTTTTTCGATCGCACGCAATCTGAGCTGAGTATATTGCTGTTTTGTTAACTTAAAATCTAGAAATAATGCAAGCGCTTCCTCATTTGTGAACTGTTTTACTCAATTGGGTTGGACTGCTTTTAAGGATCCGTTTTGTTCTCACTGGACTAGCGGAAATAACTTTTTCAATGATGTGAACTTTAGTTAGTTGTTTTTGTGATCGCATTGGCAAAGCAAAATATCTTTAATGTTTTCACATCCGATTTCTCCATTTATATATTTCAGTTTTCGCCTTTTAGATCTATCGCTACACTTATAAAGCGATTTTTGTGGTCTTCCTGCACTGTTTCTACTTGTAGTTTCAGAAGTTATCTGGATAGTAAGTTTACCTTGTAACCATTTTGCAAAGCACATATTGAATTTACTTTTACTCCAATCAGCTTCCTTGTAGTGTTTTTTAAAATTTTTGACAAAAGCAGATACATTTTTTGGTAAGTCGAATTCTGTTTCACTGCAGTGAGAATTTAAGTTTAATTTTCTATGAATGTAGCTTAAAACATCTTCCTTTGTTTTTAAAATATTCTTCAGTCAATTCCTTATAGCTCCATATTTTTACTAAGCTGAAAGTAACGTGTTTCCTAAAACACTATAAATTAAAACTTGCAAAAATGTATCAGTCTTTTAGAATCAAATATTTGTATGAAACTTAATTTTATTTCCAAATTATTGTCCTTATATACTATACTCAATACAGAACTTTTAAATCTAATCTAGGTTAGTTAATTAAATTCTCAACTTTCGAAAAAAATTAACTCTTCCGCTCGCTCCTTCTTTATTTTCTTTCAGGTAAGCATGAAAATATCTTGGATATGAACGTCAGTTTATAGCTATATTTTCCCAGCAAACCTGTCTACCTAACCTAATATTGAAAAATCAATTAGCTATACAAAATTACAGGAAAACAATCAACATAATACGTTTTGCTACTTGCGATTTGTACTTATGATTGTTTATTTGGAGTTTGCCGTATTCGGTTTTAAATATTAATCTCCATTTTTAAATTCAAAATTATGTTTATAAAAATAAGTTTGCTATTTTTATTTTGTTCAGGTAGAATGGCATTTACGTGATTTCTTAGGTAGATTTTCCAGCAATTTGGATACAAATTTTTATTTATAATTTTTGAGTATTTTCATTAAAATAAAAAAAGTCTTTCACAGACAGCTCGTGGCGGGAGCAAAAGTATATATACGCTTAAAGAAAACACTATTGTCTTTCCTTTTGATCTTCAAAAGTTATACAATACTAAACTTCAAGTTTTACGAAAAAAATATGGGATTTAAAATTTCTTACATCGCACTCTAACTACAAATTATACAAGGTATGCACATACCACTTCTTAAAAACAACAGCTCACCCAACATAACAAGAAAGACCGCAGTCCGTTATCGATAATACTTTTTGAAGAATTGTAATTTATTTCTGATAAAATATGAGAAGTTGTTGTTTTTTTTAAATTAACATAAATTTGTTGTTTTTGGCAGCATGCCACGCCCACTACTTGACCAAATTTTTTGGCTGCCTTAGTTTTGATATGTTTCCTTTCTAATGGCGTAAAAATTTTAAGAATCTATGTCAAGAAAAAACATAGGTTTTGGCCGATGAAAATTGATTCTGAGCCACCGTGCGGCCATATGCAGAGTGAAAAACTACCATGAAGTTAGCAAAAGTGGCGAAATTGGCGAGTCTTAAAAAGTTTTGCCATTTAATTTTACATTATAAATCACGCCAGGATTTAATAGTGCAATATTGTATGGTATATTTTGTTAAGACTCGTCAATTTCGCCACTTTTGCTAACTTAATGGTAGTTTTCCATTAAGCATGGAACCGTCAATATTTTAAGACAGAACTTTATAATTTGGCACGTAAGCCGTATTCAAGCTTACGGTGGTGGATGTCCGGACTCCTGCAGACGAGGGGGAGCAGGCCCGAAATAGTAGTAAGGGCCATACGATGGGTGCTGCACCGGCTGGTTCACGAAGTGCTGTGGGTACTGTAGGTTATTTGCCTGCTGCGAAGGCTTCTACTGCGGCTTCCGAACCTTGCAAGACACCTTGATAGTGTTTGCACAATAAGGACACTTTTCAAACTAAAAATAAATTATATAAAAAAATTATTCAGATAATAAAATAATAAAAAAATAAATGAAATTGTATTCACCATTTTTATTTGTTGGACTTGAACAATACGACAAAACAAACTAAACAAGACGTCAAAAACTTCGCGAAAGACCACAACACAAAATCACTTTTAAGCACAAACCCTGCAAGAAATGAATGACTGAAACTAACACAAACGTAATTTTTTCACTAACACATTTACAACAATTTTATATTGAAATCAACAGTGACAGTCAATTGCTCTATTTGCTCTACTATAACATACATGTAAGAGTGGAACATCTACTGTACATATACCAAAAATTTTAAAACATCGTATTTTATTGTAAAATGTACAATTCGTTCGGTCTGTGAAATTAAAATTTATGGAATTGTTAATAAAGTTAAGTAAAAACAATAGTGAATAAAAGAAATTGCCAAAGTTTAATTAAATATACATATATATTTCTTTTCCAAATTTTAGATATTTATAAAAATTAAGGCGTGTTGGAGATTGACAAATGCGTGAAGAGGGTAGATGACACCTACGTTATTTTGTGTTTTTAATTGTTTTTATGCTTTTAAATATTTAACTTATGTATATCTGTATTATTTTGTAATAAAAACCAATTACAACAGTGTAAAAATTGTGTTTATTAATATCATTATGCAGATTTGACTAGTTTGATATGACGGTAATATACATCAACTATGATCAGTCAGACGTGACTACCGCATGTATCATTAATGATAAGTAAAAATACGGTAGAGTAAGCAGGTCAGATATAGATGTTCCATAGTAGATATTTTTAATTACTTACACAAAGATGCAAAATCATACTTACACAAAAGTTTACATTACTTTTTCCACATTGCCCTTAACAAACTGACAGAAACTTAGATAGATAAATCCATCACCACTGTCGGTCAAATAACCGGTCATTTGACTGAGAGTCTTCTTGCAGGGAAGTAGACCAGAGATGTCACGAGACGGAAGATAATTGTGTTTTTGTGGTGTTTTTAGAGGTCTCGCTCACACAGTCATCAAATCCTCTTTACTTTTTCTTTCGCGTGGTATTATTTTAAAGTAATTACATTTTATTCTTTGTGGTCTCGTTCGCAGCCTAGTATTTGTAAATAAATGGTAAAAACTAATATTTGCGAACGAAACTGCTTAAAACGAAGTCTCTAATCATTTGAAAACAAATTTTAATCACTTTATTAATACTAATAATCTTTTTCGCATTGTGTTTTTTAATTCAATCCCACAAATTTCTCCATTTAATTTTGTACAAATGTTCATGTGCTCAAGTGTATTTTCGTTTTATGCTTTGCGGTCTTATTCGTTGTTTGTTTTTGCAAGTTGAAGTTAAATATTAATATTTTTAAAGGAAAATTTTTAAAATTGAGTTTGTAAGCATTTGGAAACTAATTTTAATCACTTTTATAATACTAATAATATTTTACACATATTTTTATTTAGTTCAACACTGCAAAATCTTTCATTTAATTTTGTAAAAATGTTCAATTGTTCATTTCACTAAGTATACATTTGTTGTTGTTTGTTTTGATTATTGTAGTAAAAATCATAGACTATTCTGTGGTAAAAATATTAATAACAAACACACTATATTTGTCTCTTTTTAACAGTGATTAAATCAGCGGATTTTAGCTTTTTTCATAAGTCACTTTCTACAACTCTGGTCTACTTTGTGCTTTTAAGCAAATGAAGCCACGCCTGTTTCTATCAGTTTGTTAAGAGCAATGTGGAAAAAGTGATGTAAACTTTTGTGTACGTGTGATTTTGCATCTTTGTCTAACTAATTAAAAATATGTACTATGGAACATATATATCTGACCTGGTTACTCTGCCGTATTTTTACTTATCATTAATGATGCATGCGGTAGTCACGTCTGTCTGATCACACTTGATGTATATAACCGGCATAGCAAGCTAGTCAAACCTAAACACAATTTTTACACTGTTTTATTTGTTTTTTATTACAAAATAGTAGAGATGTACATAAGTTAAATATTTAAAGGCATAAAAACAAGCAAAAACACAAAAAAACGTTGGTGTCATCTATCCTCTTCGTGCTTTTTTCAATCTCCAACACGCCTTAATTTTTATAAATATCTAAAATTTGGAAAAGAAATATATATGTATATTTAATTAAACTTTGGGGATTTATTTTATTCACTATTTTTTCTACTTAACTTTTTTAACACTTCCATAAATTTTATTTTCACACGCCGAACGAATTGTAAATTTTACAATAAAATGCGATGTTTTAAAATGTTTGGTATATGTACAGTAGATGTTCCACTCTTACGTGTATGTTATAGTAGAGCAAATAGAGCAATTGACTGTCACTGTTGATTTCAATATAAAATTTTTGTAATTGTGTTAGTGAAAAAATTACGTTTGTATTACTTTCAGTCATTGTAGTAAATGTAGTGATTTACTAGTGACATTGTCAGTAGCAGTACTGACCAGGTGTACCCTAGCCAATGTAATCGCCTATTGACATTTAACATTAGCTTGTCATTGAAAATCCACCACTAGACTGTAGCACTACTGACTTAGTAGTTTTTTGGTACCACTGGGAGACATTGGATCCAAAGATTCAGTAGTACATTTTAGTGACCCTCATGTACAATTTCATAATGTTAGGGCAACAAACTTAAACACATACATAAATGTGTATTTTAAAAGTATTATACAACATAATAAAAAAGAAAACCAAACTATTGACGCGTTCTTTGACAATGTCTCTAACTTATCTCTACTAGCGCATAAAAGGAAAGTTGGCGACATTTCAACTAGTGCAATTGTCGCTATAGAAAAGAGTGTTGACATAGAGACATGTGGTTCAGGCTGTCTAGAGGGTCATTTCTTGCAGGGACAAAATATAGTGAAGACAAGCTAGGTGGTATTTACAGTGACAAAGCTGCCACACTAAAATAGTTTACATTGCTTGGCAGTACTTTCCCTGCAAGAAATGAATGACTGAAACTAATACAAACGTAATTTGTTCACTAACACATTTACAACAATTTTATATTTAAATTTAAATTAAATTTACTTTGCACAGCATTATAGCTGCCAGATTATTTTTATGATTTTTGAACCAGGGGCATTTTTCGAATATCACGGCTTTAAAACTTTGTTCAGCATAAAACTTTTAGGCTATATAAATTGTATACCAAATTTAAGATATAAGTGTCTTCTTTAACGTACAAATGGACTGGTCCAGGAAGAACTCCTGGATTTTGCGGTATACCAAAAATAGTATTATTAAAAATAGTATTAAATAGTTTTTATATTTTTGAATTAATATTTTTGAATTAGTTCGAGAATCATTCATGCATTAAATTAACAAACGTTGTTCAACAAACAACTGTAACGACATTACATAGTGTCCAGACCTGATGATTTTATATCATAACTAGTAATATAACCACAAAATACATATAACGCCGGCAGAGCAACTGTCATTTTTACATTAATATCAGCACAAAGTGGTAGACGTTGATGATTTTATATCATGATGAATCAAACAAATATTTGCAAAATACTTGCCAAAAATATCTAATTTGCGTGTTGTTTAATTTTTAGTTAACAAATAATTGTTGTGCTGCCATTTTTAAACGAAAATTGTGTAATAAATAAAAGTTAAATGCACAGTGACACATAAAATGACATTTGTTATCAAGATGATTTTATCAAGCCGTGGGGTCTGATGATTATATCATAATGCTGACATAATATTAATAAATGAAGTCTATACGTGATGAATTTTCATCATGATATCAATTTGACATTCATCATGATATAAATTCATCAGGTGTGGACACTATGTTATAAACGATATGCCCAATCAAAGGTATTAAAGCGTAGCTTAAGCCACAATTGGTCCGGTCCCCGAACAAATTGTTTTTTGGCCCTATTCATGTAATAGTGTACGCCTGGTGTTTGAGTGGAAGTGCCAAATAAAATTTTATTTTCGAAACTTTGTTCAACAAAAAACTGAAACGGAATATAAACGATATGCCCAATTACAGATATAAAGGCGTAATTTAAGCCACAGTTGGTTCCGTCCCCGAAGAAATTGTTATTTTTGCTTATATTTAAAATATATATGAAGAGGATATGTTGAAGTTAACTTGAAAATACTATACTAGGAATTTTTTAGTTTACTTCATTCAAAACCCTAAAAATAAATTTATTTGAAACTATAAAAACATAATTTTTTTTTATATTTAATAAATTTTTGGGTATATTTAAATTATAATACCCAGTAATAATTTTAGTTTGCCAAGTTAGTTTGTTAACTTGAAAATCCTCAGAGCACGTATTTATCATATAGGAGCATTTTTCTAGAGATATTGCCAAGGCATATCAAACAAATACATGCATCAGGCAAATTGCTCATCCGCTGATTTTTTGTTTATACATTTGTAACGAAGAATTCATTTGACAATTACTTATGTGCCTTGTTTGATGCATACAACTTTTGACAATTACTTTGTAAAACTATGTGAGAAGCACAGAGTTGCCACAGTGTTTTCTCTAATGCGTGTACCAAAGTAAATTTATATCAAGTATATGCAACTACTCAGGTGATTCATTTTTTTCTCGTTTCGTGGCAATGCATGAATGTCAAAAGTGGTTTACAATTTACGTACGCCATTTTGTTTTGTTTTGCTTTGTTATACACAATTTGGTATACTGACAACGTATTTGAAAAAGTTTAAAAAAATTTTTACTTAAAAAATGTGTTACAAAACATTTAAAAATAATTATATTTAATTATTAAGGTACATATGTATCTTTTATTATACTTATTTCACATATTAAAGGTTTATCAATTAATAAATTTACTTTGGTTTTGTCTATCCATACATTTTCTTTTTGTTGTATGCAGATCTGGGACTATTGCATTAAATAAGCAAATGCATTGACCATTTTCCCACAATAAACCAAATCAATGCAAATGCAAATTTATTACATTAGCACTAACTTTAATAATATTAGTGCAATTTTTCTTGCATATTACTAAAATCCCTTCAAAGTAATTCATCAACATTGCATTGTTATTTCTGCCAGAAAGCATTTAACACAATTTTTTGAAAGTTTAATCCTTTTTAACTAATGAAAATGTCAGATCTAACAGTGAAAATGCTAAAATGGCAACAATGGCCAAAACAAATATACCATGGTCCATGGTATGTACCAAAGTAAATTTATAGTATAAAGTATATGCAAGTACTCAGGTGATTAATTTTTTTCTCGTGTAGTGTGAATGCCTGAATGTCAAAAGTTGTTTACAATTTTTGTACGCCATTTTGTTTTGTTTTGCTTTGTTATACACAATACAACGTATGTGAAAAAGTTTAAATAAATTTTTACTTAAAAAATGTGTTACAAAACATTTAAAAATAATTATATTTAATTAATAACGTACATAAGTATCTTTTATTATACTTATTTCACATATTAAAGGTTTATCAATTAATAAATTTACTTTGGTTTTGTTTATCCATACATTTCCTTTTTGTTGTATGCAGATCTGGGACTATTGCATTAAATAAGCAAATGCATTGACCATTTTCCCACAATAAACCAAATCAATGCAAATGCAAATTTATTACATTAGCACTAATTTTAATAATATTAGTGCAATTTTTTTTTGCATTTTACTAAAATCCCTTCAAAGACATTCATCAACATTGCATTGTTACTTTTAATGCACTATTTTTTGCACCACTAAACACATTATGAATAGTATTATTGCATTATCAGTGGAACATATAGTACAAAATATAATGGAAATGTGTACATACATAAAAACATAAGTACATACATAAATATGTAAATTTTTTCCTATGTACATATCGTAATCCAAGACGAAAAATCATATCACTACGTTTTTTATAATTTTTCGAGAGAAAGATAAAACTTGATGAAATTGTTTCAAGCGGTAGAATTTTTCGTTTATAAAATCACCATTTTTTAAGACATAACTTTACAATAAACGAAAACCTAAGTTCTGATCTTTTGTCAATTGCACGGTTTTTCAAATAAGCTCGAGATGCAACGTACTTGAAGTATTAAACTTTTTAATTTTTTTTAAATTGGTTCTGTAATCTACTTTGTATTTATATTGACAGTTTTTTTTCGTTAATTTGTATGTACGTACTTATAAAAGTACCCTTAATGAACTTTAGTGTATTTTATATTTTTTATTTGTGCTATCTCCTAAAAATATTTTCACGTTTTATTAAATTTTACTATGTACAATACGTGATAGTGCAATAATATTGCATCACTTCATGATGTGCTTAGTGGCAACACAAAATTAGTGTATTTTTTGTCATGCGATTAGCTGCTAATGCAATATTAATCCATTACTTTTAAGAGATTTTATTTAAGTGAAAAAAATAGTGCACTACAAGCATCAAATTTAAATTTGCACAAAAATTTTTGTTTTTCAATCAGTGCTTATACAAAAGTAATGCAAGTTGCCCAGGTCTGGTTGTATCCATCTGTTTTTGACATTCATCCATTATTCTAACACAAACAAATCGCCTGTTGTTGTTGTACTTTCTTAATTGTTGTAGACCTGCATATACTTTATATAAATATGCTTTGGCGTGTACCTGTAGTAAATGTGCCTTGGATATTGCCATATAAATTTAATAATTAAAGGTTTTTTGATTTGGCATCATCCCAGATTTCTTTCAACTGACATCCCCAGTTTTAAAATTTGTATCCCCAAAATTCATTAAAACGTAATTTGTACTTATTTTACCATTTCTGGAGATCGATCAAGTGTCACAACAAATTCCATTAATTTTAAAATGTATATTAATTCGTAACAGAGATTTTAGCAATTCATATTGAATTTTGTTTCTAAGTTTAGTTTTTATTGACTTCATTGCCAAAAAACTCTTTCAATGCAAGCGTTGCTCGTCGATATACAAAGTAAATTTAATATGTACAATACTCTACCAGTTCTTTAAACGGTCATTATCCAGCGGCATCTTGATATGAATAAATTTCTGCCCAAAACATGTTTAAGTTGTTTGTTATTTGAATATCAATAATAATAATAATAATAAATTTGTACACCTTGTTTGCCGCTGGTTGTAGTATTTTTATGATTGAGCTAAATTAAGGTTGTCCTAATCCATGTTTGGAGCAAATTGTTTATACGCCTTTAAAATTTTGAGATTTGATGGAAAATATTTTAAAATTTCCTGCAATAAACTTTTTTGTTATATAAACAAGTCATCTTTACTTTTAATAACTATGTCGATTCTACAGACTTTAGTTTCCCCTCAAAATCGTAACCCAAATTGACTGAATTTAAGGGTAAGTACGATTAATTAAGCTCCATTGAACATTAAGTGCAGATACTCGCATTAGATGTAGCTCTGCGCTTTTCAGACCGTAAGTGTCTAAAAATTGTACGAATCAAGCAAGATAAAGAACTAATTGTCAAATATTTAAATAATTAATAATTTAAGTTATATACTTACGTGTAAAATATAAAATCAGTTGATGATCAATCTTGCCAATGCGAGTACCTGTTTGTCTTGTAATAAAGACGAGTTCATTGTTACCCAAGGCATATCAACCAGGTACACGCATCAGGCATATTGCTCATCCGCTGATTTTATGTTTAGACGTTTATAATGAAGAATTCATTTGACAATTACTTTTATGCCTTCTTTGATGCATAAAATTTTTTGACAATTACTTTGTAAAACTATGTGAGAAGCACAGAGTTGCACCTAATGCGTGTACCTGTATTTAATGTGCTTTGTTGTTACCATTTATCCTTTTACATTATTTATGAACTAAAAGAAGAGCAATTGGAATATATATTGAAATAACATATTCAAAGAAATACATACATAAAAAATTTAAGTAAAATATAAATCCCAAAAAACCCCCAAAACATAAAATTTATTCCCAATTAATTCCCCAGTCCCCAAACAAAAATTCTTATCCCCATTTCGAAAAATATCCCCGATTTGGCAATAAATCGCCTAATCAGTGTTGTTATTTCTATGAAAAACAAAAGTACATTAAGCTGTTGCAAAAGGGATAAAAAGCGCAAAAAGATACGAAAATAGGGTAAAAAAAGCACCGAAACTTATTTAATATTAATACATTAAGCCGTTTAAAAAAGGAGAGTTTATAGTTTATGTTTCAAATTCAACAAAGGATTTGAGATGTAATAACAGAATTTATTAACATTTTAATTTAAAAAAATCAATAAAATGTAAAAACATATAATAAAAACCAAGAGTCATATAACATAAATTCATACATACTTACATACATACATACAACATTGTCATATCTCAAAAAGTGAAATTTTTCAAAATACTAGCAGTTATATGATCTGTATTAGTTATTTGGTAGGTGAAACTTAGGCTTAGATTAAGATATTTATGTTACTGAAAAATCATTTACACATAAAAAATTCATAAAAAGCATCACTTTTTTCTTAAGTAACACAAAAGTTTATGTTTTTGTTTGATATTCAGCTTCCAGTTGTCAACATCAACTTGGGGCTTGTCTACCCCTTGTCTGAAACAACTGACTGCTATTAACAACCGCATGCTATTTGCTAGACCTTCGACAACAGAAATATACTGTCAATAGCACAAAACTGTTCTCGGATGGATAAATATTTGTGTTAACTTTAACAATTGCTTATTGCGTACTACTTTCAATCAGTTATGCAGAGAATTATGTTATACTTTCCAGTCACTTCCGTTTTCTACTTTGCAAGAAAACTTTAATATGTTAATTCCAATTATGAAAAGTCTTCTACATTGTTTTTAACATAGTTCCTGTTATTGTTATTAAAAACAATTTAAGAAGGCTCAGTCAAAAGATAATGCAAAATTTCTGATTGAAAAGTACTATTAGCGCTTAAATGTATTTAAGTTTTGTAATTTTAAATATATTTATTTTACAAAAAAGCACCAAAAGCACTTTGATAAATTGCTAAAAAGGACTGTAAATATCCCCTTTTTAAAAAAAGGTATCAAATAGTATGTTTCCATAGGCATGATTTAGACAAATTTTGATGACTTGTGCAAATCATGTTAATTTATAAATGACTTACCATACATTTTGCATATGGATAAATTATATCAAAGTAGTTGATTTATTTTAAATAATGTCGAAAATACTATTTTTTGAACACAATTTATGTATGCATCCCTGCGTTGCTTTTAAAATTAAAATTCCATCCCTATGTCACCCATCAATAATGATTGACAATTTCGAAAAAATTACGTTAAGGAATATTTAATCTATTCTATATGTCAACTTAATGTCAAAAAAAATTCACAATAAAGCTGCTGCGCCAACCTTATAAGGCACGTACATAAATTGAATACGAAAATTCGAACAACAAATCACTCAAAAGCTCTTTGGAAACACTTTGATGTGATTTACTTAAACCTACTTGATTTAAAGTCGGTGGAAGCATACTATTAGAACGATATTAGAACCTATATTACCACAGTTGGATTAAAGAGTGCTATGTACACTTAATATAAGGTGAGGGTTATATATGTAACATATTTAATTGTTTTTCATGCAACATATTCAGAAAACAAATAAACTTTTTCCCCCAGATGTATTTTTTGTACAAACGAAAACAGAAATGTAAAACATGTAACATATATACATCATATATGTCAGAAAAGAAATCGCTATAAGTCCACCTTAATTCTGCCTTAGGCGATTTATATCAGGTGTTCTCAATTTACCAGTTGACAATCACATGTTAAATTCACTTGTGTTAAATCAAAGCTAAACGTTTGGGAATATTATGACAACAAAAAATTTTAAATTTACAAATCTTAAAGGCGAATATGCTATGTTATGCTATATTAAAAAGCATTCAACTTTAAAAAATTCCGCTAGATGCAGAATTTGTTTAAAATAAAAAATTGTAATTTGTTAAAAAATTCTTATGTACAGAGGATTTGTCTCAAGCATTGCAAGCTAAAGGTTCCCTGATGATCTGCACTACCAAAACTGAAATGCGCAGAGGATCCAGCTAACACCTCAATAATCAATTTCAATGTATTTATAACTAAAAAACATTTCACTGAATAAGTAAAATAATATTTTGAAATTTAAATCGTAATTGCAACATTTCCAAACAATCACCAATTATTAACTATTTTATATATGTATGTGCTCTAAAAATACGTGATATGACATCAAATGTATATTCAAATAACAATAGAATTTAGTCACCTGATCTCTAACGACCACCTTGATTTTATAGCCATGGCTTGATTTAACTCAAAGTCAATTGACGTTCAGCCACCGGCGTACATAATTATGTGCAGCCGCCGCCGGTCGACAAATCAGGTCGGCTTCGTTGCCTTCTCTAAATTACATTGTTTACGAAAATATTTCAAGTTATAGAATTTTAATCGGAATTAAGCAAATTAAAATGAGTGGAAATGTTCATGGTCTTAGCTGGTTTCCTAACATTCCAGATAAGTTTGTAACTTGGGGGCAAGACATCAGTTTGTATGAGGTTTGTAACAAAAGTGAAACAGATATTAAAAGTAAGTTTTCTGCTCAGAGTTCCTCCAAATAAAATAAAAATTATCTGAAATGATAGAAAATTGAATTGTAATGCCGGGTATATGTACATCTGTGTATCTTGTGCCACACATGTGTAAAAAAAGCGTAACCACTATTTACTAATGAAAAAC
This sequence comes from Nowickia ferox, assembly GCA_936439885.1. Lineage (NCBI taxonomy): Eukaryota > Metazoa > Arthropoda > Insecta > Diptera > Tachinidae > Nowickia > Nowickia ferox. The sequence goes on along the minus strand of CAKZFG010000003.1, from coordinate 311,835 downwards.
TTATTCAGACACGTATTTATTAAGTTAAACAGTTTCATACATACATTACTAATACTCAATTTTATAGAATCCAACATGATTGGAAACAGTTTAAATCAATAAATACATGAAAACAGTTTTTCATTAGCAATTAATGGTTACGTTTTTTGGGTACATGGCACACAAGAAATACCAGATGTAAACTCAGTTTAAGAAAAAAATTTTATGTTAAAAAATCCTCAGAAAGGAATATTTGCGGAGTTACGGACCTCCAAAGTTTTGAATGTCGACATTTTGCAAAATATTTATTTAGTATAACAATATGGGTATCATATGAAAGATTACCAAAGTACATATTACCACAAAGTACTTTGTGGTATTACATACAAGGAAAATGAAGTTGTCTTTTCTCCCATTTTTTGTTTTATTTGAAGTTAGATGTACTGCCGGAATGTTACTTTTGTTTTAAAATAATAAGATAAACAAAATTACATATACTAAAAGCATTTGTATGCACAGTTTTTAGTATTATGGCTTCGTTAGTCAAATCGTATCGTTTTACTTTTGAAGTTGTATCGTTTAAGTCTGTATGTTAGTAAAAACGTGAGGCTGCCAGCGAAAGTGTCAGCTGTTACTTTGCTTTATACGTGCGTTTGTATGTATCTAAGCCAGTAGTTGAATTTTGCTACGTAAAAATCTATTTTCTGTAGATTTTTTCGTAGCAAACGTAACCAACACATTTTCAATAAGCATCAGCATGCTTATTAAATGTTACGGATTATGTCAGCTGACATAACAGCACGATATGATATCAGTAATTCTACCACTACGCTCCGTGTCAGTAAATATCATGAAGGAGAAAACTTTGAGCCCGCCAGAAGGCCGGTTGTGCAGGAAATCTTTACATAGTGTCCACACCTGATGAATGTCAAATTGATATCACGATTAAAATTCATCACGTATAGACTCAATTTATTAATATTATGGCAGCGTTATGATATAATCATCAGAGCTTACGGCCTGATAAATTCATCTTGATATCAAATGTTATTTTATATGTTACTGTGCATTTAACGTTTATTTATTAAAAAATTTTTGTTTAAAAAAAAACAGCACAACAATTATTTGTGACGAAAAAATTAAACAACAACCAAATTACACATTTTTGACAAGTATTTTTCAAATATTTGTTTGATTCATCATGATATAAAATCATCAACGTCTACCGCTTTGTGTTGATATTAATGAAAAAATTACAGATGCTCTGCCGGCGTCATATTACGAGTTATGATATAAAATCATCAGGTATGGACACTGTTAGTATTACGTGCCGTATGTGTTGCCAGAAATTTTAGGCATAAAATTACAAAATTTAACAATTTTTTACTAAAAAATCTGCAAAATGTGCATTTTATTTTTAAAATCTTCAAAGCAATTTTTTAATAAAATTTTTTTATATTTTATTCAAACAAATTAACAATTTATAATTTATAAATGCGCTGCACATGAAAAAATGTGTTAAAGTTCTTCAATGGATACATAAAGCGGAAATAAATGTCAAATATGGAGTACAAGCATAGATATTAGGTCTGTTCATTTACTTTCCCAGTAGAAACAAGTAATGAGAGAGTAAGGCATAAATTTACAAAATTGCTCTCCCAAATAGGAAAAAGTAAAGCACGCTCAAGGCATATCAAACAGGTACATGCATCAGGCAAATTGCTCATCCGTTGATTTTTTGATTACACGTTTATAACCAAGAATTCATTTGAAAATTACTTTTGTGCATACAATTTTTTGACAATTACTTTGTAAAACTATGTGAGAAGCACAGAGTTGCCAAAGTGTTTTCTCTAATGCGTGTACCTGTAGTAAATGTGCCTTGAGCACGCTTTACTGTAAATGTAGAACCAAGGCACATTTACTACAGGTACACGCATTAGAGAAAACACTGTGGCAACTCTGTGCTTCTCACATAGTTTTACAAAGTAATTGTCAAAAATTGTATGCATCAAACAAGGCACAAAAGTAATTGTCAAATGAATTCTTCGTTGTAAACGTGTAAACAAAAAATCAGCGGATGAGCAATTTGCCTGATGCATGTACCTGTTTGATATGCCTTGTGTAGAACTGTGAATGTAAATGTGTCAGCTCATCGAATCATTTCATGAAAAGATATGCCAATGCTTACCTAAATGAAATGTCACGTAACTGTAACGTTCGAACCTGCAGAAAATAGAATTTCATGACGAGGTTACGTGACGCTTGTAGACAGTGATGAGATGTGTGTATATTGAATGGGAGTGTAGCACAATAGCCCCATTTTATTACTTTTGTTTCTTTTGATAATTTAATCTTTTGGGTTGCTAAATTTGTATACATACTATATAAAAATATATATAATAAATTTAGTTTTCTAACAGTTTTTTTTCTTTATAAAATCTAACCAGAGACTGCCGATCGTAGATATTTATTTTTTGTTAATATACATATATATATAATATATAAGTACATATATACATTAGGTCCCTTTCTCTATGCGCTGTCACATACATATGTATGTATGTATTTATGTTTTCTTGTGAAAATATATATGTACATACATACATATTTATACATATGTACGAGTATGTATATTGTTTGAGTAAAAATAAATTATCATGAGTAAAGTAAGATTTTTATATGATCGATGTGCTACTGAAAACATAGACATTCTTGAAAATTAAGAAGACCAAAGTAGTTCGTCTTTCTGATGAAGTTGCTCAAAATGTTCTGGTAATATACAACGACAAAGATTGCGGTTAGAGGGTTGAGCGTTACAAATTATAATTGACTTCATTCAAATAAAATAATAATTACCCTTATCGTGGTTGGCGTATTTTGATGCCAACTACGATAATTTCGTCCTAGATTAAAGAAAATATGTCACGGTATTCTATAATCTGTTACAAAAACGTCGTAGTAAAAGTCGAAATACGCCAACCACGATAAGGGTGAATATTTCTTAAGACGTTTAGGCTCATTTTCGTTCTACAAAGAAGTCTTATTTCAAAAACTCACAATTAGTTTTTTCCAATAAGCTGAAACTCGCCATTAGAAAAGTTACAACTAAATTATTACAAAAATCTTACGCACTGTTTGTGTAAGACGTTGACGATGTAAATCTTAAATCTTAAAGAAAAATCGTACAATCTATTACAAAAACACCAATATTTCTAACGTCAACGTCTTACACAAACAGGAGTTAGATTAATTAACATATTAATATTTTATATATTATTTAATTATAAGCTCTTATAAATGTATATGTGCACCAGAGAAAGCCAGCCGATACAAAAAATTTTGGATACTCCAGCACATATCGAACATTTTTTATGCTAGTGCGCATTGATACCCATTCATTCTCATACCTGCGTATACCCCTGCTCATTTTATTTCATACTTGTATGAATCGATGCGCGTTCTTCGTTATATCCCGCATATTTACGCATATCTCTGAGGTAGTTTACACAAGAAAAATTTTCAAGCCGCACAATTTGGCACATCTGGTACAAAATGTATACGTATACACAGCTTTGTGTGTAGGTGTTTTTCGTATTCATTTAGCATATGCTGTTTAAGTTCCCTGCAGAAAATACGAATAGCGAAATTGTAGTGATTTACTAGTGACATTGACATGGCACGAAAGATTCACTAGTAAATTTTAGGGGCTCTAGTCTATAATATCGATATTTATTTTATCGCTCGATGTCAATAGTAAAATTGTAGTGATAGTACTGCTCTGTACCCTAGCCAATGTAATCGCCTATTGACAAATAACATACGGTTGTCATTGAAAATCTACCAGTGGACTTTTGCACTATTCTTTTACGACCATATGGAGACATTTGAACCAAAGATTCACTTGTACATTTTAGTGACCCTCGTACACAATTTTATAATACATATAATAATATAGGGTGTTTTTTATTGAGGTATTTTTTAACTGACGGCCATTTTGTCAGCTGTCAAGTGATTAATATTTAGTTTGGTTTGCCATTTCATCATGAACAGGTTGACAAAAGAACAACGCTTGCAAGTCGTGCAAAATTTATTTCGAAAATAATGGTTCAGTTCGCGAAGTTTACCGCAAGCTCCGTCCATTTTATGGTCGACATAATCGTCCATCAGAGCAATTAATTCGGTTAACCGGTCAATTGGCCACCAAGATCGTGTGATTTGACACCATTGGATTATTTTCTTTGGGGATATGTGAAGTCGCTCGTCTACGCCAACAAACCAGAAACGTTAGGGTACTTGGAAGCCAACATTCGTGGCGTTATTGCCAACATACGGCCCCATATGCTCGAAAAAGTGGTTGAAAATTGGACGTGTAGAATTGGCTTTATTCGAGCCAGCCGCGGCGGCCACATGCCCGAAATCATATTTAAACGTTAATGGCATAAAATTATCCTTCCAATAAAGCCAAATTGATGGACATTAAAACGATTTTCTTGTGTTTTATTTCAATTCGAAGTTCTATACCTCTAAAGAAAACATCCTATACATACGTATTTTTTTAACATTATTGCACAGCAAGGTTGCCCTTGAAAATTTCGAAAAAGTGTCATAAAAAGGGTATTTAAAAAAAAGGTCAAAGGGTATTTTAATGTTAAATTGGGTCAAGTTTTTTGTGAACAAAAAAACATTTATTTCAATTAAAAAAAAAACAAACAGGAATTTTAACAATTAATTAAATACAATATAATATTATCAAAAAATAAGGTACTTTTACAAAAACTTTTGATAATGTTTATCACTTTTTAGAAATACTTATTCTATATTTTGTAATTAATTTTTCATTTGGAGTCCATTCTTTCAGCTCTGATTCAGGCAAATTGAAAGAGGAAAGCATGGATTCGACATAACCATGACTTGCAACACATCGAATTTTTAAATATTTTTTTATAAGTATTGCCAGAAATACTAGTTTGTAGTAGAGTTTTACCACACCGCTGTAGTAAACAATGATTTAATTCTTTTACATACACATCAGTGAATGTATTCATTGTTTTACGGGTATGCATACAATAGCAATTGAAGGTATCATATGTCTTTCATACCGCTGGTCACCGTATCGTCGGAAAAGTTTTTTGACATTCGTTATAATTTTAGAGCTTTTTAATAAATTTTAAGGCTTTTTTCAATTTAGAAACTATTCGCGAATTTTCGCAACTTTTTGTACATGAGATTGTTTTTGATTCTTAAAATCTAATGAGTTTTTTCGACTTTTCTCGTCTTTTTTGAGGTTTCAAACATTTTTAATGATATTCGCATATTTCCAAATTTCCGCGATTAATATCGAGCCATATAAAATTAAATCAGAATTTTTTTTTTAAATATTCAAATATGTTTTTGTACATAAATTGTCGCTTACGATAAAATTTTGCAGCCATTAAAATCTTTCTTTTGTTAGTTATATTTTTCCTTTAAGCTACCAGGCCTATCGTATTCAATGTCAATAAAAATGCAATTTATTACATGTTTTCCCGACGTTTCGTGAATTTTTTGTTCACTTTTTCAAGGGATGTCGTCTATTTAATAAAAATAAGAAAACAACAACTATATTGTGGATATATTATAAATATAACAATATTTATACAAGACAATATGAAAAACTTACTGTTTCGTTTTTAAAAACACATATTAAAAACAATATTGGTATTTATATTAAACTTTGCCAAAAAAGTGTATTGTAAAAAATAAAAATTATAAAATGTTTTTCCCCTTTAGGTGTATCACAGGTTTTTGACAATTATTAATTTGTAGTTCGCGCTCAAATTGTCTGTGTCTTCTTTGATATTCATCGTTTTGTTTATTTTCTGTTGAATTCTTAGACTTTCTGTTATGTATCTCTTTCTGTCGTTGTTTACTTTGTCTAGCATTTTTATACCGTCAAAATCTGGTTTGTGCTTAGAGTTTGTTATATGTTGTGACAATGCAGTATTATCTTTGTTTTTACTGATGTCTGCTTTATGTTCGTTCACTCTTGTTTCTAAGCTCCTCTTTGTAGTTCCTATATACACAAGATCACAGCTGACATTATCATTACCTTTACAAGGAATTTCATATACAACGTGGTTTTGTTGCAATTTTTCTAGGTGTTTTTGTTTTTGTAAATATTGTATTTAATGTTTTATTTGGTTTATATGCCAAGCATATGTTCAAAGCATATTTATATAAAGTATATGCAGGTCTACAACAACTAAGAAAGTACAAAAACAACAGGCGATTTGTTTGTGTAAGAATAATGGATGAATGTCAAAAACAGATGAATACAACCAGACCTGGGCAACTTGCATCATTTTTGCATAAGCACTGATTGAAAAACAAAAATTTTAGTGCAAATTTAAATTTGATGCTTGTAGTGCACTATTTTTTGCTCTTAAATAAAATCTCTTAAACGGCCCACCCATTATACAATATTATTGCATATGTTGTTCATATTATTGTCATTTTGCCCTAGACGATGCAATAAATGACACAATATTTGTAAAGAAAATATTGCCCAATTTTCCTGTACAAATATATTGCAAGTGGGTGGGCCGCTTTAAAAGTAATGGATTAATATTGCATTAGCAGCTAATTGCATGGCGAAAAATGCACTGATTTTGTATTGCCACTAAGCACATCATGAAGTAGTGCAATATTATTGCATCAAATATTGTACACAGTAATATTGAATAAAACGTTAACCTATTTTATCAGATAGCACAAATAATAAAAAACTGTCAATATAAATACAAACTAGATTTCAGAACCGATTGAAAAAAAATTAAAAAGTTTCATACTTCAAGTACGTTGCATCTCGAGCTTATATGAAAAACCGTGCAATTGACAAAAGATCAGAACTTAGGTTTTCGTTTATTGTAAAGTTATATCTTAAAAAATGGTGATTTTATAAACTAAAAATACTACAGCTTGGAACAATTTCATCAAGTTTTGTCTTTCTCTCGAACAAAATATAAAAACCGTAGTGATATGATTTTTCGTCCTGAGTGACGATATGTACATCCTGAGTGACGATATCTACATATTTATGTATGTATGTACGTTTTTATGTATGTACACATTTACGTTGTATTTTGCACTATAATGCAATAATACTCTTCATAATGTATGTATTTTTTAATAATGAACTAAAAGTAACAATCCAATATTCATGCATTACTTTGAAGGGATTTTAGTTTAATGCAAAAAATAAATTGCACTAATATTATCACAGTTAGTGCGAATGTAATAAATTTGCATTTGCATTGATTTGGTTTAGTGTGGGAAAATGGTCAATGCATTTGCTTATTTAATGCAATAGTCCCAGATCTGCATACAACAAAAAGGAAATGTATGGATAGACAAAACCTTTTTTTTATTTAATATGTGAAATAAGTATAATAAAAGATACATATGTACTTTAATAAATAAATATAATTATTTTTAAATGTTTTGTAAAACATTTTTTAAGTAAAAATTAATTTAAACTTTTTCACATACGTTTTCAATATACACAATTGTGTATAACAAAGTAAAACAAAACAAAATGGCGTACGAAAATTGTAAACAACTTTTGACATTCAGGCATTCACACTACACGAGAAAAAAATGAATCACCTGAGTACTTGCATATACTTTATATAAATTTACTTTGCATATGTTGTTATTATCTATTGTTGTTTTTATGTTTTTATTGTAGATAAGGTCGGGTATATATTTTATACTGCAATACCTTTTGTCTTCTGTGCTACGGTTGCTAGTTTCGCGGTTTTGTGTAGGCGTTTAGGATGAAATAAACGGTTGCATTAATTTTGTGGGAAAACTGTTGTTTTTTAAAATGCTAAAATTTTTTTCTATGTTGTGCGTGTGAAATTGACTGTCACTGATATCTAGTACTCTACGAACAAAATTTTTGGCGGTGTTAATTATCTGCGTTTTTGGCTGTGTTGCGTTGAAATTTATTATTTTGCCCGATGATATATCTTTTGCATACCAATCAAATGTTATTTCCTCTGCGATTCTATATAATTTAGCATCGAGATATACAATTTCTTTATTTCTTTCCACTTCGATGTTGAATTTTAATTTTGGATGATATCCATTAAACGTTTTTAGAATTTCATCTTTATTGACATTGAATACGATAGGCCTGGTAGCTTAAAGGGAAAATATTGGGTGTTTTTTATTGAGGTATAGAACTTTAAGTTGGCATCACTTTTTTAACTGGCGGCCATTTTGTCAGCTGTCAAGTGATTAATATTTAGTTTGGTTTGCCATTTCATCATGAACAGGTTGACAAAAGAACAACGCTTGCAAATCGTGCAAATTTATTTCGAAAATAATGGTTCAGTTCGCGAAGTTTACCGCATGCTCCGTCCATTTTATGGTCGACATAATCGTCCATCAGAGCAATTAATTCGGTTAACCATGGATCGTTTTCGCACTACGTTTACTCTATGTGATAATACGCATCCGCAGAGACGTCGAACAGTGCGCACCGAAGAAACAATTGCTGCTGTAGAGCAAAGTGTTGACGAGGACCCGAATGAATCGATTCGCCACCGTGCACAGCAATTGGAGCTTTGTCCATCAACTTTATGGAAGATTTTGCGCAAAGATCTTGGCTTGCGACCTTACAAGATCCAGCTTGTGCAAGAATTAAAGCCGCGAGACCATGCAATGCGTCGTGATTTTGGTGTATGGGGCGAAAATGAGATTGATCTCGATGCTGATTTTCATCGCAAAATTTTGTTCAGTGATGAGGCTCATTTTTGGTTGAATGGCTACGTCAACAAGCAAAATTGCCGCATTCGGAGTGAAGAGAATCCACATGAGACCCTTGAGACGCCATTACATCCACAAAAACTGACTGTTTGGTGTGCTCTATGGGCTGGTGGAGTCATTGGGCCATACTTCTTCCGAAATAATGCTGGAGAGTCAGTTACCGTTAAAGGAGACCGGTATAGAGCCATGATAACCAACTATTTTGTTCCCGAATTGGATGGCATGAATGTGGATGAGTTGTGGTTCCAACAAGACGGCGCTACATGCCACACAGCGCACGTCACAATCGATTTATTGAAGGAAACATTCGATGAGCGCATAATTTCGCGGAATGGACCTGTCAATTGGCCACCAAGATCGTGTGATTTGACACCATTGGATTATTTTCTTTGGGGATATGTGAAGTCGCTCGTCTACGCCAACAAACCAGAAACATTAGGGGACTTGGAAGCCAACATTCGTGGCGTTATTGCCAACATACGGTCCCATATGCTCGAAAAAGTGGTTGAAAATTGGACCTGTAGAATTGGCTTTATTCGAGCCAGCCGCGGCGGCCACATGCCCGAAATCATATTTAAACGTTAATGGCATAAAATTATCCTTCCAATAAAGCCAAATTGATGGACATTGGATTTTCTTGTGTTTTATTTCAATTCGAAGTTCTATACCTCTAAAAAAACACCCTGTATAACCAACAAAAAAAGTCTATTTTCCATAACATGTCGCTTAGGATAAAATCGAAAAAAAGGCTCGATATGCTATTAGCCAATTTTCGCGACATTGTTTTTTTTTATTGTTTTAATCCTTGTGAGCTTGTATAATTTTTGCAGTATATAACTTTCTTAATATCTATAGCACATTTGTTTGATCGAACTAGCACCTATAGATATGCGCACTTATTTGTGTTCATAGCTATAGAAATGCATGCCTGTATGTTAGCATGCTTGTCACAGAGGAGTCCAGAGTTGTAGAAAGTGACTTATGAAAAAAGCTCAAATCCGCTGATTTGATCACTGTTAAAAAGGGACAAATATAGTGTGTTTGTTATTGAATATTTTTAGTACAATAATCAAAACAAATAGCAGAAATGTATACTTAGTGAAATGAACGATTGAACATTTTTACAAAATTAAGTGAAAGATTTTGCAGTGTTGAACTAAATAAAACAATGTGTAAAATATTATTAGTATTACAAAAGTGATTAAAATTGGTTTCCAAATGCTTACAAACTTAATTTTAAAAATTTTCCTTCAAAAATATTAATTTTTAACTTCAAGTTGCAAAAAGCAAACAACGAATGAGACCACAAAGCATAAATTGAAAATACACTTGAGCACATGAACATTTGCACAAAATTAAATGAAGGAATTTGTGGTATTGAATTAAAAAACACAATGCGAAAAAGATTATTAGTATTAATAAAGTGATTAAAATTTGTTTTCAAATTATTAGAGACTTCGTTTTAAGCATTTTCGTTCGCAAATATTAATTTTTACCATTTATTTACAAAAACTAGGCCTTCCTGTGTCACCTCTGGTCTACTTTGTGATGCTTGTTGATGCGAGTGTGTTATAATACTCACATTCGTTCGAGTATCGATACGTATTGAGCATTCAAAAAGTAAGGCCGAGTTTACATCTGGCATTTCATGTTTTGTCATTTTCATATGTGTGCAGTGCCGTTCCCATCAAATTTTTCGATGACACCGTTTTGTTGTGTGATTGTGAAAGGAAAAAGTCCCATCCCTAAAAAATGGCAATACGGTATCATTGTCTACATCAAGAACTAATTTTGACATAATGACATTTAGTGTCGTTTGCTTTATCATTGTGAGACTTTGTTTTTCGTATTGTTTGTTAATTAATATTTATGCAAATGGATAATCGCAAAATTATTCAATTGGCTGCTTATCAGTAATAAGAAAAAAATTAAGAAAATCTAAAAAACAGCAAAGAAAGTGGTGGAAAATACCAGGGCTTAATATACGCGGTACCAAAGGATTTTATTGTACTCTGCATTCCAGTTTACGGAAGAAGGATTCAAGTTGGTTTAAAAATTTCGTATGACTGAAGCCTAATTCCACCAAAATTTCTGTCCATGCAGTTTCCTTTGCATTTCTATCCTTATAAATGCCACATAGATGATTCCATACAGCTTCACGAACCTCCACAAGTTGAATAAGGTTTGTCGCCGTGTCATGCGTCCTGTACTTTTCCACTTTCTTTTTCGTTTTCCATACATTCAATTTGTATACCTGCCTACATTTAAAATTCTTTCTGTATATATGGTTAGGTTAGGTTAGCAGGCTGCTGGTAAGGAAAGGTGAAATTTAGAGTCCAGCTCACTTGGGTCCAATACTATGATCCCTTTGTGTTACCTGTTAGTTGAAGAGAAGATAGTCAGAGAGGGTGATAGGGATGGGATAGTGATAGAGAAGACAAGTGGTGAAGGAAGAGATGGAGGAAAGCTTCATTCTTTTACAACTCTGCTTTTTTGCACGCTTTTTTGATAATGCAGTGTTGCAGCGTCTTCTGGTGTCAAATGAGGCGTACTAAATTTTGAAGCTGTGTTTAGTAGCCATTATATTAGTTATTTTACTTCGCCAATGATACTGCTACACAACGAAGGAGGGCGCTCTGATGTTACATTAGGATTAGTATCTGATTATGTCGGTGTAGTTTTTAGTGACCAGTGCCTTATACCTGCATCACTAGAACTTTTCCCACAACAACTGATACAAAGGACACTAATGCACATCAGAAAAATGCGTGGTGTTATTATTTTTAATGACTGTCGGAGACCGGGCTCGAACCCAGGACCTTAGGTTTTGTAGTCAACGTGCTAACTACTTCAGCCAACGCCATCCTCTTCTGTATATATACTTAATGCGAGTAAATGTCACCCCGCTGACATTTTATTTTTGTGTCTGCAGTGCTGCCAACTGATTCTCACAACTGTTTACATCAAATGCATAAACAACGAAAAATATAGCAAATGGCAAACGTTACAACTAGTCCCCATTTTATTTTTGTTTGCGATGTCACAAAATACCATAGTGTGTACTCGGCATAAGTAAAAACCATTATATATAAAAATATTGTCATGTGAAAAGCTTAGTCATGTTTTAGACTTGGCAGATTTTCTTGAAGCAAGTCTGAGTTTATGGGAGAGAGGGGAAAGAAGAAAGAAGAGGGGTACTGACTTGCTTGTACAGAAAAGTTACTTCAATTCTCTTGTTATTTCATTCGATGTATTAAAACAATAGGAAAATTTAACAAAAACCGTCTGTGTGTAAACAAACGAGCAGTTTTAAAAGAGAACTGAAGAGAACTGCTTCAAGAAATTGAAAATTTGCGCTAAATAGCTGATGTTAATAACAAATATCGGTATTTCCCCCTGCTAATAAAGACTAATTTAATTTTTCTTCTCTTCTTTAGAAACTCACATTAATTAATAAAAATATTTCATTCAACAAGAATTGAAATTACTAAACTTAAGCCTGACTAAGAAATTAATTCTGATTAAAATTCACTATAGTTCAACTAAAAATTTAAAAAATTTCCTCATAATTTTATTCATTAACAAATACAACAATTCCACTTTCCATCTCTGATCATTTAGGAGAAACAAACAAAATTATTTGACATTAAAATTGAATTTATGTGGCTTCATGAAAGAAAATCAATAAATTAAGAAAACTATTTTCTTTTTACATACGTATACATGTTGTTTTAACAAAGAAATGCACATTTTACAGTTTTCCTTTTTCAGATGTTTTTGAAATAATTAAAATGAAAACAAAACACACAACAGGTGGTTGGATAATAAAATATTCGTTGTTTTTACGGTACAAAATGCTTCGTAGATAGTAGAAATGATGTTTGTTTATATTAAGAAATACTTTTTGTCTGTAAATAACAAAATTTTGTATTTTTCAAATTTTTTTCCGCAAATTTACGAAACACAATGTTTATATTACAAAATAAATTCGTGAATCACGAAAAGAAAATTTTGTGTTATGTACAAAATTTTGTATAAACCCAAAATCTGTAAAATATAAAAATCTGCAAAAAAAAAAAAGAAAAATAGTTTTGTGAAATAATCTGTAATTCTTGGAATTGAAGGTTGTAATAATTATGAAAAGAAAAAGATAATTTAAGGGGAATTGTTACAGTGTCTGTATTCCTGATACATCACATACTCATACATACATACATATGTACATAGTTTGCTCTGAAACTCACGAATCAAACTGGGAAGACAACTGGGACGAACATCGAATTTTTCGTTGCAAACTTTCGTAATAGAAAATAAAGTACACTTGTTCATATGAAAATTAACCTCCGTCGAACGAAATTCGTCATGCGTGACAAACTCTGCGATAAATTTATTTCTATTTCTTACGCCGATGAACGACGGAAAAACAATTATCCAATTATCAATTCTAAGACCTGTTACTTATTCGTCGTGGGTGTGCCATGGACGAGATTTGGCGTTCGTCCCAGTTGTGCTCCTTGCATAAACCAAAAACTATTTTTTTATTACGGTAGGAACATACTTTGCAACTTGCTTACGCAACACGTTTTCCAATATTTTGACACAGACACTGCAACCTACAATGCAACCGTCAATGCGAACGCAACCATAAACAATACTACAGACTATGCGACCGACAATGCAGCCTACCTGGTTGCATAAACACGATTCTAAGTCTGTACCTACCATTAGAATAATTTTGTATACAATATACTTATGCGATGACAGGAAAATAAATGGGGAAAATATTAAAAAATAAAACAAAACAAAAGTTTTTATACTTATATTTCCAATTTTTTTTGTTGTAAAATTCACGAAACTTAAGTAGATTTAAGAATAATTTTGTACTGCAACTAAAATGATAACATCAGTTGATGTTCAACTCTCTTTGCGAAAACAAGTGCTTTTCTAAAACAGTTTATATTATTCACAAAAATCATATACACAGTATATTATACAGTTATTTCAATTCTCTTTTGTAATAATTTTCTTCACCAGCTGGTAAAACAATTAAAATAAGAAAAAAAGAATTGCCATAATTTCTCAACATGAACGAACCACCTGATGTCACCAGAAAAAAAGCCTTCAAATAGCACAGGCCTTCAATATGACTTTACAAAAAAAATCTCTATCAACACCACTGGCCCAATATATCTTGTAATCAAACGGCTAGAAAACGAAAATGGTTTTGTAAATGTTTCGTCCTTCTTTATTAAAAAGGTGATCGACACAGTATGTGATGGGGAAGTTGCAGAGTGCAAAAAAATTAAAAACGGTACTTTGTTAATCAAAACAAAAAACAATTTAAATTTTTAGTTGAACTATAGTGAATCTTAATCAGAAATAATTTCTTAGTCGGGCTTAAGTTCAGTAATTTCAATCCTTGTTGAATGAAATATTTTTATTAATTAATGTGCGTTTCTAAAGAAGAGAAGAAAAATTAAATTAAACTTTATTAGCTTGGGGAAATACCGATATTTTTCTGTGCAGCCACGCACTTCATCAGCACCCAAGTCTATCTACTGGGGTAGAGATTGTCATTAACATCAGCTATTTAACGCTTTAAGGTAGAGTGACATAACTTCGTGCTAACCTGAATAGAAAAATGAAAAAAACGGATAAACAGAAAATGAATAAGTGATACTTACTAATGTGTTTACCAAAGGTAAATCAATAATTGGATACACAACATTTCTCATATTCCATTTCATTGAAAATTTGCGTTAAATAGCTGATGTTAATAACATTAATCACATTAATTAATAAAAATATTTCATTCAACAAGAATTGAAATTACTGAACTTAAGCCCGACTAAGAAATTAATTCTGATTAAAACAAAAAACTTAAATCAAGCCAATAAATTAATTAAACTAACAGCTATGAGTTCTACTATAAAAACTGAAGTTACAGTACATAATTCATTCAATTTCTCAAAAGGTGTTTTTTATTCCTCTGATTTGTTTCGTGTACCAGAAGAAGAAATCCTCTCTAATATGTCAGACCAGAAAGTTACCGATGTTAAAAAAAATACTACGAATGGAAAATGAATCTCTCAAAGAAACTGGACTCCTGATTTTGACATTCTCATCCACGTCCCTTCCAGAGCATATTTACCTTGGTTGCCAAAAAATCTATCTACGTCCGTACATACCACCGCCATTAAGACAATTGCCTTCATTATGGGCATCTACATAAATTTTGTAACAATAAGATATGCGCCAACTGTGGAAACATTAATCACATTAATGCTGGCGTAAATCAAGTAGGCTTGTTGCATTAATTGCAAAGAAAATAATATTGAAGAATATAACCATACTGCTAAAGACAAGAAATGCCCGGTATTTTTGAAAAATAAGGAGATCCAAGCAATAAGGGTACTAGAGAAAACTTCAATCAAAAACGCTGAAAAAATTTACAACAAAAGACATATCAACAAAAACAATACTTATGCAGGAATAATCAACCCTAATAATATGCCAGCTCTTTCTCGTCCAAATCCAATTAAATATGATGACATCTTAACAACTGAACAAGACAACGATTTCTCAACCGTAGCCAGAATAGATCAAGCTCCAACAGCTTCCAAATCCATAAGCACACAAGGAACCACCACAATTTTGCACAGAAACACATCAAAGAGACTAAAAGCTCAACTAAAATATAAATTTAAAACTAACTAATTCTAAGACTAATCGTATTACTGCTAATGATACACCTATGCTAAATACTAGTGACGATGATGAGACTGAGATGATACAGCAGTAATTTTTATTCTTGTATCATAACAGCCGCCTTTCCGGGGGCCTTGGGACTCATCGGGGTGCTAACTAATTGGCGCCACGGTGGGTCCCATGGCTCCTCGCTCTGGTGGGTACTCACATCAACATTTACTTTATATTAATCTAAATTTCTTTACTTCAAAATATATACCCACAACATTAACCTCCTCTTTTCCGACAATGACGATTAGTCTAATCCAATGGAACATCAAAGGATATGCAAATGATTATAACCAACTACAGTTGATACTAAAGAAATATAGCCCAAAAATAATATCACTACAAGAAACTCATTTCCACTCCATTTCCCATCTCCCAATACCATTAAATTACGAATGAATTTTCAAAAATAGTGCACCACACTCTTATGGCTGTGTTGCCCTACTAATACATAAATCTCTTCAATTCACACCAATAACACTTACTAGCGGAATCGATTCGGTCGCAGCTATTATCCAATCAAAAGAAAAATTTACAATAATTAATTCCTACATTTCCCCGTCTAAAACCTTTAATTTATCTGCACTAAGAAACCCTTATGATCAATTCAACAATAACGCTTTAATAACGGGCGACTTTAATAGCTGGCATTTTTTTGTGGGGATCAACTACAAATAATGTGAGAGGAGATACTTTAGCAGATTATATCGTAAGATCCAATTTCGTTCACTTCAGTACCAGACATACATTCACTAATATAGACATAACATTTGGCTCACCTAATCTCAAAATTCAATCTAGCTGGAATACCATAGATAATCTTTGTAGTAGTGACCACTTCCCAATTCTTATAAACCTATTTAACCAAGCCCCCGCTCCAAAGCAGGGCCCTAAGTTCATTACTGACAAAGCCGACTGGCAGAAATTTCACGACCTCTCGTTAGTATTCGATAGAAATTGTCCAATTTCCAACAACATCAATAAAGAGGCCTCCAACTTACAAAAAATCATACTTGAAAGTGCTAATCATGCTATTCCGCAGACCAATATAAATATTAGAAAAAAAGTCCGTTGGTGGAATAATCACCTAAATGAGCTCAAGCAAGAAAAAAATCATTATTGGAGGATACTAAAAGTAAACATTAATACCAACAACATTATTAACTACAAAAGAGCATCTGCCCGCTTCAAAAGGGAATTAAAAATTGCCAAATCAAAATCAATTTCTGCTTTTACCTCTGAAATTAACCCCCAATCTCCAACTAAAAAGATATGGCATAACCTTAGAACTTTCTGCGGCCTAAACCCTTCAAACTCCATACATACCCTACAATCTCTATCTTCCCCAAGCAGCTTCTTAACCGATAGCCAGTCTATTGCAAATGAATTTGGTGAATTCTGGTCTTCCCTCTCTCATGACAGTAACTTTTCAAACCACTTTCGAAACAACAAAAATTCCATAAAAAACATTATTCCCTTATGTACGCCATATAACACGTCAAATAATATAGATGGAAATATTAGTTTACAAGAATTAAACTTCTCTCTTAAAAAACTAAAAGGAAAAACCCCTGGGATAGACAGAATATCTTATCCTATGATAAACAATCTCAGCAATAAAACAAAATTAAGACTAGTTCGGCTATACAACCTGATCTTACATAACTTTATACCAAATTTTTATAAGATAAGCACAATTTCCTCCATACTGAAACCCAATACATACAAGACGCTGATTAACTCTTATATACCAATTTCGTTAAATATTTGCATATCCAAACTTTTAGACAAGATAGTAGCCAACCGGTTATGATGGTTTCTTTACTCTAAAGATCTAATATATACTCCTCAGATAGGATTCAGAAAAGGCAAATCAGTTGGCAATGCACACCTCTTTCTAGATCACTTTATAACTAAGTCTTTATCCCAAAAAAGCCACTGTTCAATAATTTCATTAGATTTCTCCAAAGCCTTCGACAAAATTGGTATTCACACAATTTTGCATCAGCTAGTAGAATGGGGATTAGGTCCGAATATTATAAATTACATAAAAAACTTCCTAACAAACAGGTATATTAGAGTAAAAGTTCGCAACACTTATTCAAAAACATATCCCCTCCACAATGGCATACCGCAGGGGTCCCCCTTTCTGTTATACTGTTTTGAATCTCATACAACAGGCTTAGTAATATCTATTCTCCCTTCGTGAGTACAAATTCTATGCTTATGCTGATGACTTTATCATAGTAAAAAATTTAACAAACGAAAAGAACCAATCAATAGACATTGAAACCCTTGTAAACTATATTGAGAACTGGTGCAAATACTTTGGCGCCGAACTATCCTTATCCAAATGTAGACACCTGCACATCTGCAGGAAAAAAACATGTCAAACTTCTATATCCAAAGGTACTTTTAACTTTACCAATACCGAAACACTTAAGATATTAGGCATAATATTCAATAAAAAATACAACTGGAACGACCATATTAAGCATGTTACCAGTAACTTGTCTCAAAGACTTAACATTATAAAATGCATATCTAATAATAAATTTAATTGTAACATATATTCGATCATATTAGCAATCAAAGCATTACTACTATCTAAACTTCAATATGGTCTTTACCTATATAAATGGGCCTCTACATCATCCTTCAAAAAAATCGAAACAACAATTAATTCGGCTCTTAGAATATCTCTCGGAGCCTTCCGCACCACTCCTATATTTAATATGCTCCACGAAGCCAATATTGAATCTCTCGAAGCCACAAGAAATATCAGTACTTTTAAACTCATTCGTCAGATTATTAACAATAGAGATTCCCCTATCAATAAAATCTGCGATAACTATTCTAGTATAACAAACGGACACCACACCCCCTCAGTCCTTAACCGAATACTGAAATTTGTTAAAGAAAACAATATTCCAACAATACCTTACACTGACTATTCTATCTCACCCTGTCCTCCGTGGCATTAAAAAAATGATACGTTAAATACCTCTCTTAGCCAATATCCAAAGGATAACACCTCCCCCGAAATTTATAGAAAATTATTCTTAGAAACATCCTCCCTTTATAAAAACTATACTTTCATATATACTGACGGATCCAAAGATGACACGAACGTGTCATATAGCATCACAACTGAAACACTATAATAAAAAGGTCCTTACTCCCAGAATAGACATCCATCTTCTCCGCAAAAATAATTGCCATATTTGAAGCTATAAAACATATAGGTCATAAACCCATAAAAACCGTGATTTGCACTGACTCCCTTTCATCCATATATGCAATAAAAAACTTACACAACGATAATTATTACGCCAATTACATTATAAATTACCTGATTAACAATTACCCTCGAACTATAATACCTTGGAGTCCAGGGCACTCCTTTATCACTGGCAATGAATTTGCCGATAAATCCGCTAAAGAAGCCCAAAAATTCCCACTCGTACTTACCGATAATATCAATTCTAACGATATACGTTTGCAAGAAATTTACCCTCTTAAATAACACATGGACTAAACCCTCACAATGGTTCAAAGAAATCAATAAAAATAAAATTAACATAAACCATTACCTAAATTCAAATATAAATCTATTCTCTAACAGCACAGACTGTAAGAAGTACCTGAGTCTTATGTCATACATTGGTCATACATTTATATCAAAAAAATTTTTAATAGACTCAAACACTTCAAATATATGCCCCTACTGCGAGATAAATACAATATCTATTAAACATATTCTAATACATTGCACAAAACTCATCACAAACCGAAATCGTTTCCTTCTGATGAATCCTACCATATACCTCACTAATCCTTCCATCCACAACATTCAGACTATCATAACATTTCTTAAAGCCAGTAATATATACAAAGACATCTAAAACCTCAAACACTCATAAAAACTTTTTTGCACATCCTTTTGATCCAATTTATCAGCAATATTTAAATATATAGCCATTTTCCTCTTTTCTTTTTCTTTCATCAAAAAACCTGATGGCCTTAGTAGCCATTGCTTCCAAATATAAGTTATATTAACTAGTTTCTTACTGTTTCGGCGTATATCCGATTAAATGGTTAAATAAAACACACTCGATGGTTAAATAAAACACAATAGTTTTATTCTTCAAATTTGGTGATATATTTTTAAATATAGAACTATATCTCTTGTATTTATTTTACAATAAAGAGTGCACACGTAGTGTATAGGAATGCTTCCAAAGATGCAGTAATTTGTAACATAAAATATAATGTAAATGTAACTGGCCAACAATATTTAAAAACCGCTATCGGTTTATGCGATAAAGACAAATATATTCGATAAATCTATATATATACAAAGACATACATATATGTATATACATATTAATAATAAATATTATTAGCTGTTTATATATAAATCAAATAAAGTTAATAAATAACAGTTAACCAATTTACTTGGTAATTAAACATTGCCGGCCACCTTGCAATTGAAAAATTTACGAGGTGAGTCATGAGGGACTCCTGTTGCGGTTGTAAACCGTTTGTAGAATGGAAAATTAAAATGGCGACAAACCCGAAATAACCCAACCAAACATTGTGTATTGTGCAAGTGGAAGACCCGGACTTGTTTGTATTCGGCCTTTCATAATCAATGGCATTACTTCAGGACCTAACACCAAACAGACATTGCTCGAATGATTAAAATTTGGGTCAGCAAGTTGAAGACCTTGAAAGGATTCCAAAATTTAATCATTTACCGATACTGTTGGTGTGCGTATGCCTTTCATATTATATAAGCGAGCCATGACAAAAATGAGCTGCGAAGTTTTATGAATGTCTTCCAATTCAATCCGACAAAACTGAGCATTATTTACATTTTCAATAGGCAATTTTAATTTTGATGCAAACTCTTTACATATATAACTATTTTGGCAACACGCGTCCAAAACCGCTCGCAATGGAATTTTCGAACGACCTTGGAGGAGATAAAGACGTAGAGTAGGCGAAAAGGAAACGGATTGTCGAATCGAAATATTTCGTGCAGCTGTTGTTGATTTTTTCCGATTGTCTGGTTTGTTATTTTTATATTCATGCAGCAAAGCATGGTGCTGCTGATTGCAAATTTTACATTTTGCTTTACTCAGACAATCTTTCCCCAAGTGACAGGTAGCCAAACAACGTGGACACATACGATGAAAGGCCACTAAGCGTAATCTACGTTCCAGGCTCATGTCACGAAACTTGTAACAAAAACGTATAGGGTGATTTTTGCTGCAAATCAGATTTTTTTTTTCCCCCAACATTTTCCCTGAAAGTTACAATTTTTGAATTTGTTTCATGAGCTGATATTATTGTCAATAAATTGGATATCCCCACTTGCTGCAATGCTGGGTTATTTTTGGTTGTCTCGACGATCGGCGTAGCTATATTGGTTGCCAGAGGTTGGGTAATTAAGTTCGAATTCAAAGTATTTATTGGAACTTGAGTGTGAGGTTCAGAAAAAACTGTCACAATAGATGTGTTCACATCAGTAGTCTCCATTGCTTCTTCATAATCCAACAAACCCTCTTCATCAAACTCAGAGGTGGTTTGGTTAGCTTTAATAGTGTTTTCCATTTTGCTAGGAAGAAAATTATTAGTAAATTGTAAAAAGAGAAAGTGAGGGAAAATTATAAATTAGGTAAAACAACAAGTTTGGTTATTGGCCTAGTGGTTATACCAGATTGTGTACGAATTTCCGCAATACGACAATGTCCGTCGGTACCAGTGTGAAGCTTTGTTACAACACCTAGTTTCCATGAAGTGGCAGGTAGTTGTTCATTCTTTATTACAACTAAATCGTTTAACATCACATCTCGTTGAGGATGTTGCCATTTATAGCGTTTGTGTAAAGTTACCAAATATTCTTCCTTCCATCTTTTGCAAAATTGATGTATCATAGCTTGGACTTTTCGGTATCGATTGACAACGCTTATTGGACTATCAAAAATCGTTGGTTCGGGTGGTGCTAAAATAGCTGAACCTATCAGAAAATGTTCTGGTGTTAAGGCTACTGGCTCACCCGGATTATCAGGCATGGGGCATAAAGGACGTGAATTCAAACACGCCTCTATTCTTGTTAAAATAGTGGATAATTCCTCAAATGTGTAAGTACAAGATTGGACTTCTTTTCTGAAATGTAATTTAAAACTTTTAACTCCAGCTTCCCATAACCCTCCCATATGGGGGGCACCCGCTGGTATGAACTTCCATGTTCACCTCTATGTCCAAAGGAGGAGCACATACGCGCTTGACACTCTTTGATAAATGTTTGAAAGTCGCGTGTTAATTCATTTGGCGCTCCAATGAAATTAGCGCCATTGTTAGAAAACATGGTGTGTGGACAACCTCTTCTAGATATAAATCGATTAAAGGCTGCCAAAAATGTGTCCGATGATAAATCAGATGCGGCTTCCAAATGTACACAAAAGGGCCTGCATAATCAACTCCAGTGTTTGTAAATGGTCTCGAGAGTCACACGTTCCGGAGGAAGTGCAGCCATTATTTGACTACAAGTACGTTGTCGATCAATTACGCAACGTTTACATTGATGTATTACAGTACGGACTAATATTCGTAATCGAGGTACCCAATATTCACATCGAAAGACTGTGCATTAATTGATTACCACCATGAATAGTAAGGACGTGTATAAATTCAGCAATAAGTTTCGAGAAACGACATCCATGCGGTAAAATGATGGGATATTGTTCATTGTAAAACATTGAGGGTGATTTGATTAATCGACCATTTATCATCAAGAAATGGATTTAAGGTTATTAACGAACTTTTTGCAGGTAAGGGTTTCTTATTTAAAAGACATTTGTATTCATCTGCATAGTACGCCTTTTGAGCTACGACAGCCAAAGGAAACTTTACCATTTTTATCTCGTCACTAGAGATTATATTATTTTCATAACGAAATTTATTTTTATGGGCTCCATGTGTAGAATGGAAAAATCGATATAAGTATGCTATAACACGCATGGCTTTGTCTAGAGACGAAAATCTCTCTAAGATATCCTCAAATTTCGAAAAAAAGGAGGCGTGGACTTTCAATTTCCGACTTTCTATGTCAGTATCCAGATTTTCAAATTTATGGTGGGACCACTGATCTTTATTTTTATTTAACCATGTAAGACCGTGCCACCACAACTCACTTTTTGATAATGTGAGTGGATCTACCCCCCGGCTGCCTAATTCGGCAGGATTGTCTTCCGAACGTACATGAAACCAATTATGATTTCCTGTATTTTCTTGAATGCGACGAACTCTATTTGCCACAAAGGTAGTCCAGGAACTTGGAGTTTTTCGTAACCATGCAAGTACAATTGTTGAATCTGTCCAACAATATATACGTTGAATAGGAATTTCAATTTCACTAATGGTGTTTTCTTTTCTAGAAAAAAATGATGCCTTATAAATGTGTAATATTTTTATCATGTTACACACACCCTTACAAAGTGCTACATTTTCCTATATTTCAATGGAACAAAATAAAATCTTGTTTTTGCACCTAACACTATTGTATATTTAGCGTGTCAAATATTAAATGCAAAGTTTGTATTAATAAGCGATTTTTAACATGGTTGAAGCGACTTTCAATCAACATGTAATTGTTTGTGGTTGCCAATCAGCGTTAACAACACTGATTGTCAATAGTAAATATTACCTATTGTGAAAATTTTTGCGCCATGTTGTAAAAATAAAAAGAGTTTCAATAAATGTTAAACAATAAATAAAAATGGATAATAACAGTGGCCAAGGTGAAGAAATGGGTGAATCTCCTACTTCTTATAGAAGAATTCAAGGTATGTAAATGTATATACGTATATATGTATATACTACATACAACAAATTTATAAATACATTCCAGTTTGGTCTGATGGTGAAACAAGAAAGCTTCTGGATTTATATGGACAATGTTTGCCTGAAATAGGACCGCTGAAAAGATTCAGAACAAAAAAAGATATGTGGGCCAAAATTGCTATCGAGTTTGAGGAGAAAACTTCTAAGCAGTGCGAAGAACGGTATAAAACTGTACTGAGGAGAAAAAAATTTGCTATTGAAAACAACAGAGCATCTGGCTCAAAAAGAATGAATGTAAATTTCGAGGATGAGCTCAATAACATTTGTTTTATGGACGACTCGATTGAGCCTGAAATACAAATGAGCAGTTCTAAATGCATTAAGGTCGAGAAGTGTGAAAACAAGAAAATTAATAAACCTAAAAATAAAAGTGTTCAGGAAACATTATTAGAAATTGCCGAAAGGAAAGAAGAAGGTAGACAAAGACGCCATGAAGAGAAAATGGACTTACTAAAAAAAACTTTTAGAAGATAAAAATGCATAATAAGTATGCAAAGATAAACTTACTGCCTGTTCAACGAAGTCGAAGGACTTCTTTCTTTCGTACAATTACATTTGAAACAAAAACAAAATTTTAGAATTTGTTTTTGTTTTATATGTAATTTGTACGAAAGAAAAAAGCCTTTCGAGATCGTTGAACAAGCAGTTACTAATATGTTGTGACTGAATTATTTTGTTCCTTATTACTTTGTAACTTTTATATACATACATACCTTGTACCTTTATAATTATGTACATATCGCTTATTTACAAACACAATTAAACAATTTTTATGTTGTGTAAAAAATTAGTTATTAAATTGAAGTTCTATGTTTTGCATTATATTGTTGTTGAAGTAAATGAGCGATATGTACTCATTATCTTTTATATGGCAATAACTATTTGCAATGAAATAAAAGCCGTTTTGTTTATTTTTTATATAGAATTTCTTCGATTTGTTTAATTTTAATATACATATTAATACAAGTATACATATCAAATTATTCATAAAAGGTTTTTTACTTCATCCCTTTTTAAGCGTCCCAATTGAGTCAGTAGATTATCTCTTCGATCGTTGTCAATAATATCGTCATTGTCAATATTTATTTCGGTATTGCATATTTCTTCTAGAAGCATTTCATTTCTGTCGATACAAATGTTGTGAAGAGCGCAACATGCAATAGTAAACTTTGCCATTGTTTCGACATTATGGAAATCTAAGCGCATTAATTGTCGAAAGCGACTCTTCAATAAACAAAATGAATTTTCTATTTTAACACGAGTTCGGCAAAAATGTATATTGAAATTCTTTTCTGAATTGCTTAAATTTCCATAATCTCTATATGGTGTTAATAAGTATTCCCTTAAAGGATATGCTGCATCACCTAACAAATAGTATTTGCTGGAACATAAATTTGGTAGTTCTTTTCCAATAAACGAAAGTTTAAGGACTCTTGAGTCATGAATTTTACTGGGGACTCCAGTAAAAACATCCAAGAACCTCAATTTTGCGTCGCAAATACCTTGAAGTGTGATTGAGATTCCATCATGTCTGTTACAATAAGTTGAACGAATTTTATTTTTTGGTGTCCTGGTCGCAATGTAACTTCCATCAATACATCCTAAGATATTAGGAATTCCGGAAATCTATAAAAATATATATACATATATACATACATATGTATGTTTAAAATTGAATCCAATTTAAACATGCAACATACCTTTTTATATTCGTTTGCCACTGCTTCTTTCTCTTCATTTGTTTTAGGAAATTTTATAACCTCCGGCGCTACAACGCTTGTAAGAAAATTTAAAACGCTATTGAAGGTTCTGTGCACATTTGAAAGTGACATGCTAAAAAGGTTTGCCACCTCCCTTATCGTTGTTTTATTGCCACTGAACCTAAATATACACATTTAATTACTTGGATTCTTACTTTTTCCGTTTCTAATTACCATAAAAATGAAAGAATCTGTGTCTCAGAACTTGTCTGCAGTCTTCCTCCCTGATAACTTCTTTTGGCGGAGTAATGAGAATACCTCTCCATAATATAGGCGGCACTTGTTCGGCTAACACGGAAATTCTTTTGAAACTTTAAAAATTAATTTTTATATTAATACAATATTTGTAAATATATATATAATGTCAAATACATACATCGGAATCCGAATAGTTATGTACCACATTTTCCACAAAGCTTTTAACACGAGGCAGGAGTTCTCTACTTTGCATATGTAAAATAAATTCATCTTCATCAGATGATGATGATGTTTCCAACAACTCCTTTAAAATAAAACCTTTTATATCCATTTCCAACTTTCACAATATGTTTATAAATCCAATTGTACACGAAAAAAAGTATATTAGCAAAATACTCACTTGCATAAAAAAGTACTTAAACGCAGTTGCCAAAAAGGGTATTATCTCACCCTGAAATATAATTGGGGGTAAGATATGGAACATAATTACCATTTATTTGTGCAACATATTTAGAAAAGAAAGCGACTACTTTTCACATGTTTGCATATTTTTATAGAATGGAACATAAGCCCGCGCAAATGGTAGCATACATGTAACATTTTTGTCAGAAAGGAAAACACCATAAGAATATTTTTCAATAACTCGGATGCTAAAACTGCACCGCATAATTCAAGCCGCGGTAATGAAATTGATTTAATTGGTGGTACTTTCGTCTTTGACGATAATAAGTGCGTATAAATTTCTCCCGTGGGGGCTTCAGTGCGAATGTATATTACCCCAGCGTATGCTTTTTCCGAAGCATCAGAAAAAACATGAAGTTCAGTATTCGAATCTTTGTAATAATTAACCCATCTGGGTATTTGAATAAAATTTATTTGATTGAATGATTCGACAAATTGTAACCATTCTTTTTCTCTTGAAGGAGGAAGAAAATCATCATAATCAATATTATTAAGCCAAATGTTTTGTATTATAGTTTTTGCTTTAACAATTACTGGGCTTAACCAACCAACCGGGTCAAAAAACTTTGCAATGGTAGATAATACTTCCCTTTTTGTATAACTTGATTTTGCTTCTAGAGGAAAAACTTTGAAAAAGAAGGAATCCAATTGTGCATTCCAAAGAATTCCTAACGTTTTGGAACAGCTGGACTCTTCAAAAGTCAAAACTTTTGAATCCACCAAATGACCTGCAGGCAGTCCTTGTAGAATCGAAATTTTGTTAGATGTCCACTTCCGAAGTTCAAACCCCGCTGATAATAAAGCTGCATTTAATTGATCCCTCGCTAATAAAGCACTAGAAACATCATGAGCCCCAGTCAACACATCATCTACGTACATACCCTTCCTCAAAATTCTAGCGGCTAAGGGGAATTCGTCCTCACAATCCTCAGCTAATTGCAATAAAGTACGAATTGCTAAATAAGGCGCGCAATTTAAACCGAAGGTTACCGTCTGCAATTCATAGTCAGTGACTTGATCGTCCGCTGATGTCCTATATAAAATTCGCTGGAAAGGTGTATGGGATGAATGAACTCGAATTTGCCTATACATTTTTGTAATATCACAATTAAATACAAATTCAAACAATCTCCAACATAAAATCAAATTGACTAAATCTGCTTGCAGGGTTGGCCCTACAAAAAGAAAATCGTTTAAGCTGTTGCCATTAGATGTCTTATTTGTTGTTGTTTCCTCGAAATATTTCTCGAAAATATTTTTATAAATAAAAAAGGGGTTTTACAAATTTTTCAATTTTTATAATAACAAGGGGTTTTATTGTTACGTACCGTATGCTTTGGGTTACAAAATGTAAGTAAGTACATGAAAAAACATATATACAAAATCACAACAACTTAACGAAAAGAGAAAACAAAACATAGAAAGGTCCAATGAACAATAATTAATCAAGGGACCTTTACACTATGCGCATAAACATCCCGCCCCCCTTGCTAGACTGCAACAAAGAGGACTAAGGATAGTGCGGGCCTATCATAGGGAGATTTAATAATAAAAATAAAGGTTTCTTCAAAAAAATAATTCATTAGAAATGTTTACATTTATGGAGATGAATTCAGGCAAAAATTAATAAAATATAATAAAAAAAACTATAAAATATAATAGTATAAAAATATAAAAAATAATAAAAATAAAAAATAGTGAAAAAAACTAAACAATTCGTCCGGACATCACGTTGATGACGATAGTCGCCGGATGACTCACAGCAGGAAGTTGGTGCTGTTGACCTTGGTTTGAAGGGCGTTGAGGTTGTTGGTGTTGAGAACACTGATGGCATTGTTGGGTGGTCTTGACTTTACTGCGTTTTTTCGATCTCCTTTTATTTGATGTTGTCGTTTTTACCGCTGTTTGTAGGTCGGCGCCTTTCGTTTTGTAGCGATGGAGCAAGGTGTGGTGCTCGGCTTTGCACTCAAGGCATCGTTCCCGACTCGTGCACTTGTCCCGCATGTGTGAATGAGCCAGGCAGTTAAAACAATATCGAAACTTCGTCACCGTTTCCCATCGTTCTTTGACCGACATCTTGCGAAATTTCATGCATTTTCGTAATGCATGATCGCTTTTGCACAGGCGGCAGTCTCGCAATTTTTCAGCTCGTGGGGTTTTTTTCTCAGAAGTAGAGGTCGAAGGGCCTTCAACGGGTTTGCGGTGGACTTCAAGGCGACGGGATGCACTAGACATTGTTCTAAAAAAAAACGGGTGAAATAGATAAAAAAGAGAAAAAAGGGAATTAGTGAGTTTCTGATTTGGGTAAGAGAACAAGCTTCACAATAGGCCGGGTGAAAACGCCTGAAGCTGTTCTCACGTCCGCTGTACGGACCTTAGAATCATGTCCCACGTAAGTCTTTTCTATTCGTCCGAGTCGCCATTCATTAGGGGGTAAATTATCCTGACGGACAACTACCAAGTCGCCTACTTCAAAATCTTTCTGGGGGTATTTCCATTTCACTCGACGATGAAGTTCTTTGAGGTATTCTTCTTTCCATCTCTGGGCAAATTTATGGTGAAGAATCTTAAGCTTTTGCCACCTATTGGCAACACTCAAAGAGAGATCAGAATGATCGGGTTCAGGGGGTGACAGAATAGGCGCACCAATTAAGAAATGACCTGGCGTTAATGGAACCATGTCAGAGGGATCATCGGTCATGGCAGTTAACGGTCTGGAATTCAGACAAGCTTCTATGCGCGTCAGCATAGTTGTAAATTCTTCAAAGGTAAATTTCTGAACACCAGAGATTTTACGTAAATGAGTTTTGACGCTCTTTACGCCGGCTTCCCATAAGCCGCCCATATGAGGAGCACCGGGGGGAATAAAATGCCATTCAACAGGCTGAAAGCTGTTCCGTACAAGTACCTTTCGCTTAATTTCAGACAAAAACTGTTTTCGGTCAACCTCGAGTAAATTAGCAGCACCGACAAATGCAGTTCCGTTGTCAGAATATAAACGAGAAGGGCATCCACGACGTGAGAAAAAGCGAGCAAAGGCTGCTAGGAATGTTTCCGTCGACATATCACCAGTTGCCTCCAAATGAATAGCTTTTGTAGCGAAGCAAACAAAAACTAAAACATAGCCTTTTGTAATTCGGCAACCCCTACCAATGTAGGATTTTATGTCGAACGGGCCTGCGAAATCTAAGCCGGTATGGGTGAACGGTCTCGACATAGAGCATCGTTCAGGGGGTAAGGCAGCCATAATTTGCTGACCGGACTTCTTTCGGTAAATCGTGCATTCCTTACAGTTATGAATTACAGTACGGATCAGATTTTTTAACTTAGGAACCCAGAATTCATTTCTAATTAAACGGAGCATTAATGAATGGCCGCCATGAGCAGAGCACTTGTGCACATGTTCAACAAATAAGCGAGTAAAGCGGGCAGAATATGGTAAAATTTTAGGATATCGCTCATCATATGTTAAGCCATGTGATCTAGCCAATCGACCATTAATTCTAACAAAGCCATTTGAATCGATAAAGGGGTTTAACGTTAGTAAATTGCTCTTTGTAGACAATGGTATACCCTTTGAAAGTGGGGTATATTCGGGTATACAATTTTGCTGACACATTAAAATCAAGCGATTTCGAGTGAATTTTACTTCAGACTGGGTTAAATCTAGAGTGTCATATAAGCAATTTCGGGTCTTCAAATACGTTAAGCACCTGAACATATACGAAATAATTCGCATTGCGCGGGGTAAATCTGAAAAACGTTCCAGTATGTCGTACGGGGTTTCGAGCTGAACTGAAAACGATTGAACTTCAAGGTGTTGGTGTTCAATAGGGGTATATTGTGGCCAGCACTCTCGCGGTTGTCTTAACCATGAAGGGCCATGCCACCAAAGGGGATTCTCAATTAGATCTCGTGCAAGAGTTCCACGACTTGCCAAATCGGCGGGGTTGTCCTTGGAATCTACATGTG
Organism: Nowickia ferox; assembly: GCA_936439885.1. Taxonomy (NCBI): domain Eukaryota; kingdom Metazoa; phylum Arthropoda; class Insecta; order Diptera; family Tachinidae; genus Nowickia; species Nowickia ferox. The sequence continues at coordinate 281,983 of CAKZFG010000003.1, read as the reverse complement.
ACCAATTCTCATTACCAACTTTATTCACGATTAACGCTACTCTGTTTTTAACAAAGGTGGGCCAATGGCACAGGGGTTTGTTAAGCCAGGATAAAACAATAGTAGAATCGGTCCATAGATAAACCTTACTCCTGTCTAGATTTAATTGGGTACATAATGATTCTACCATTTTTGCCATCAAAGCCGCTCCGCATAGCTCTAAACGGGGTAATGTTTCAGCTTTTACGGGAGCTACCTTCGTTTTTGACGCGAGTAAATGCGTCGTAATTGAATGGGGTGATATATTTCGAATATAAAGAGCAGCACCGTATGCCTTTTCAGAGGCGTCGCAAAACGCATGAAGTTCAAATTCATTTTCGGGAAGAAAATTAACCCATCTTGGAATATTAATTTTCTCAACATTAATGTAGTCGTTTAAAAATGCGCGCCATTGAGATAGGGTTAGGGGGTGCAAACTTTCATCCCAGTCTGTTTTGTCCTTCCAAATTTGTTGCATTATGATTTTGGCTACAACAATTTTTGGTGAGAACCAACCTGCAGGGTCAAACAATTTTGCTATTTCGGACAAGACAGACCGTTTCGTGACAATGTCCTGGAGTGGCTGCGAAGCGAGTTTGAAATAGAAGCTATCTTTATTAGCATCCCATCGCAAGCCTAGGGTTTTTGTAGTACTGGCGTCCGAAAATTTTAAGAAGTCTGCATCAAGCAGATTCTCCCGGGGTAAGTCTTCTAAGAGTCGTAAATGGTTGGCAGTCCACTTTCGTAAAACAAAACCAGCCGAACCAAGAACATGGGTTAGTTCATTACGCCTCTTAAAAGCGTCTTCTAGATCATGTGATCCAGCAAGAACATCATCAACATACATTTGAGTTTTCAAAATTTCAGACGCCGCAGGACTTATGGGTTTACAATCGTTAGCCAATTGCAAAAGAGTACGAATCGCTAAGTACGGCGCGCAGTTCACTCCGAACGTGACCGTGCTAAGCTCATAGTCCTTAACTTCAGCTTCAGGATTATCACGAAATAGAATCCGCTGATATTGGGTTTGATTGGGATGAACTAGTATCTGACGATACATTTTCTCAATATCCGCATTAAAAACATACCGGAAGAAACGCCACCGTAGCAGTAAAACGGTAAGATCTGTCTGTAATACAGGACCTGGGTACAACACACTATTCAGACTCACGCCATTGGAGGAGGGGTTTGAAGCATTAAATACTACTCTGAGTTTCGTGGTTACACTATCGAGTTTAAACACTGCATGATGAGGTAAATAATACTTATCTACAGTGGAATCGGGGTTCTTGACGGCTTTAATGTGTCCCATTGTGAAATACTCACGAACTACATTGTCATATTGTGACTTTAATTCTGGATTTTTCAATAAACGTGTCTCATTTCGTACAAACTGGGAAAAGGCGCTTTTACGAGAATCTCCTAGTTCCAATTCATTTGAGAATTCTCGACGAAATGGGAGAGAGACCACATAACGCCCGTCGGGATTTTTATAAGTCGTAGCCTGGTAAAGTTTCTCACAATATTCATCTTCTTGTGATAAATGGGTCGCTTGTGGAACTTCTTCAAGTTCCCAAAAACGAGCGAGTTGAGTATTCAACTCGATATGGGTGCAAAACGATGCTACGGAGTGTAAGGGTTGAGGCTGAGAAACTTCGCCTGTGACGATCCACCCGAACACGGTTTTCTGTGCGATTAGGTTGCCATTTGGATGTATTTTGACATCCGTTGTTAAAATTTTGGGATACACATTTCCTCCAAAAAGTATATCCATACGGGTACACATGACGTCGGTCAGTGTAATATCGGGGAAGGATGACGTTATAATATCAGAGATATTACATGATGGCAACTGACCAGTGATTTTTTCAACAACGTACGCAGACACTTTCAGTTTGAAGCTGGGGTCGATCGGCGAACTGACTGTTATAATGCACATGGTAGAGGATTTACCAGCTACACAGTCCATCATTCCTGTGACACTTGTCAATGGAACAGAAAATGTGGGAATAGCGAGCTTCCTTTGTAACCTTCTTGAAATAAAGGTACCTTGTGAACCAGGGTCAACTAGGGCTCGGGCCGCACATCTAATATCATTTATATGCACTATACAAACTGCTGAGCCTAAAATCACTGTTTGATTTAAATTGGAATTGAGATGTGCGGTATAAGTATGTAAATTACGAGCCGCGGCAGAAGTTGAAGGGTTGAAATCAAGTGGGGGTTGAGAATGACTGTTAATAGGATTCACAATTGGGTTAGTTGTGTGTTGAGATGGCACTGCAGTCACACTAGAAGCTATAGGGAGCTGGGGTGAATTACTGGGAGATATATGTGATCTTACATCTCTGTGAAGCAAAGAATGATGCTTTTGCCTACAAAGTGAGCACACATGAACACTTTTACAATTTCTGAACTCATGTGAGGTTGCCAAACAGTTCGAACAACACTTTAGACGCTTCACTGTTGACATACGTTCATCAACACTCTGACTCAAAAATCTGGGGCAAAGTCTAATGGGGTGAGACCCTTGACAGAGGAAACAACGACAAACAGTTGGAGTAGAGCTGGTTTTTGTCGCAAAACTTTGAATTTTTCTATTATCATTCGATGATTTTTTAGCAGCGTTAAAATTCGGGTTATTTCGTACATTGGCAGTAGTGGGGTATTTGTTCGGGTTTTGAACAGGGTTAGAATGAGACTGCCTTATGTCAGAAATTGATTCTAGGGTTTTGAAATGCGCTGTTAAAAAAGCATCCATATCAGTCCATTTAGGGGAAGTTTTAAGTTTTTTAGATTGTTCCCAAAGACCCAGAGTGTTTTCGGGTAGCTTTGTAGCACAAATATATACCAGCATTACGTGGTAGAATATTTCAGGGGTTACTTCAAGGAGAGAAAGATTCGTAATGCAATCATTTATCGTTCTTTGTAAATTTTTAATACTCGCGCTTGATTCTTGAGAAATCGGTTTAATATTTAAGAGAGCTCTAAGCTGTTCATTTATAAGGGCATCTTTATTCTCATACGTGTCAACCAATTTTTTCCATGCGACTTCATAGCCATCGTTGGTCAGTGGCACAGTTTGTATGGTATCATGTGCATCTTTAGCGGTTTTCTGCAATAGATAGTACAATTTTTGTACTGGGGTCAACCTGGGGTTATTACCATACAACGCGGAGAACATATCCCGAAATGAGGGCCAGCTCTTATAATCCCCATAGAATATGGGGGTGTCGCAAGGGGGTAAATTAATCATAGGCGCGGATTGCGCTATCGACCTCTCGACTTGAACCGACACTTTAAGTTGTTCTAGGAGACGAGTTATAAGAGACATTCCCCGGGTGTAGGTGCTATAAGAATTAAGATACTTGGATTTCAATTCTTTGACCTGAGGATCTTTAACCTTTGCGGCTTCAATCAATAAAGAATCGTATGTTGAGCGAACAGCTTCCCATAACCGATTGAGCTCTTTTTCATGACTATTCACAGAACCGAGTTGGTGGTCCGCTAGGGGTATAGAAGCAATATATGCTTCAAAATCTGCCAAACGGTCGGCATTGCGGATCAATGTAGTCATGTCCATTTTTGATCTCAAGTTGTATTGGGAAATTTTAAAAGAATTTATTTAAAAACGTACAATTAAAAATTATTTCAATTGAATTAACCGATAAATTTCGATTTACGAATAAAGAAGGAACGATAAAGATTTAATTAGCGCGAGAAAAATTGCAAACACCGAATAAATAAAATTTTTAAGAAAAGAAAAAAAAAGAGTTCTTGGGGCGGTGTTAATGGGTTCACAAAAATTTATGAAATAAATTTAAGTGAAAACAAATAAATATATTTGTATTTTAAACGAAAAAATAATATATACAACAAAGTTAATTTCACACTTAAATTCCTTTTTCAATTATTTGGGTAAAATGTCAAAGAAAACCCGGGTTAAATTTGGGAAATACGCAAAATGTTTGATTACAATAAATTAAATAAGGATTACTCTAAGTGTGAAAACGCTTTGTTAAATAAAAAAGGTATATAATTCTTTTAAACACTAGTACTGCACTGAACTAGTCACGGGTGTCAACAACGGGTTAGTCGAATACGTTATATTCGGTTAAAATGTGTTTATTTTTTGAGAAATTATTAATAAAATTGTACTGATTATTAATTAAATAGGGTATAATTAAAAGGTGGGTAAAATTCACTTCAGTACAATTAATTGAATAGCAACCGGTTTTTTATCCGATTAAAAAAAGTTGCAGCACTAGTGTAGGTTGTGTGTGTGTGACAACATAAAGAAAAGAAAAGAAAAAAAAAACAATCCAACAAACACAGAATAATTAGTGGTTGTTTCTCTTGTAAAAGAGTATGTAGATCATATGTACATATGTATGTAAGTACAAACAATCACCAACTAATATGAGTCACTAATCACTGGGTTTCACTATTAAATTAACAATAACAAACTTTATTATTTTTCTTTATTTTATGTCACTGCATCCAGAAATTAAAATTCATAATATTAAATTTTCTTTCTTTCTTGTGTTCGTTGGATTTTTATTATTGTTTTTGTTTTAACTAATGCACTTTTAAGAATTTAAAGTAACGAGTACCACTTCTTTTGTTCTCTTCTTAGTGAAACGATTTGAAAAAAGGAATATGCACAAATTAGGCGCGTTTTTATGTACATACATATGTTTATGTATTATATGTACATACATATGTATATGGTACATAGGCAGGTATGTATGTATGTAAATATGTATCAGCTTAAAGAAATGTAGCGGACGGGTTCAACAACTATATAAATTTACATACATATGTACATATGTTTATGATTTTTGATTTCTTGTAATCACTTTATAAATTTAATATACATACATACATACATATGCACATTCAAATACAAATTGTAATAAAAAGAGTAAAAAATTTGAATGCACTTTTACTTTTTAAACTATGTTTTGCCGACGGCAAATTGAGTGGTTGGGTTTGGTTCAACTTTTTCTTTTTTCACTTTTTCCCCGTTAATATGTATGTCACACACCTTTTTATTTATTTATTGCACAAAAATAAAAAACAAATGCACACAACTAACCTTTTCTCCGTGGTTTGACTTGAGATGGGGGTTATAAAATAAGAGTCCACTTTTTTTTTTTAAATGATGGTTTGCAAAAATGATCCTGGAAGTGGAAATATTTTCTTGAAAATATTTCAAGGACTCGGGGGGTTTTATCCGGTTCGAAAGGACCAAAATGTTTCCTCGAAATATTTCTGGAAAATATTTTTATAAATAAAAAAGGGGTTTTACAAATTTTTCAATTTTTATAATAACAAGGGGTTTTATTGTTACGTACCGTATGCTTTGGGTTACAAAATGTAAGTAAGTACATGAAAAAACATATATACAAAATCACAACAACTTAACGAAAAGAGAAAACAAAACATAGAAAGGTCCAATGAACAATAATTAATCAAGGGACCTTTACACTATGCGCATAAACAGTTGTTTTTCTCTCTAGTTTAATCACTGGGTGATGTGGCAAATAACACGATTTTGTTACGGCTTGATTATTGGATTTAATAGGTCTCATGTGATCTAATTTCAAATAATCCATTAATACTTCATCATACATGTTTTTTATTTCAGATTTGTTTGAAAGGGAAGATTCCATACGCATAAATTGTTTCATAGCTCCAGATCTGGATATTCCCAAGTTAATTTCATTGGGAAATTCTGGCTTGAAAGGTTGAAAGGTTTTCTTATAAATTTCTTCGCAAAATTGATCAGAAGTTGACAAAAATTTTCTTTTTGGAGTTTCTTCTAATTCCCAAAATTTCAAAAGATTCTGGTTTAGATTATCTTCCTCGGAAAAGGTTACAGTGGTTGAAAATGCATTAATCGAATTTTGGGCAGACTTATTTATTGGGCCTGTTAATATCCAACCAAAAATAGTATTTTGGGCCATTAGCGATCCATAAATATTTTGACGCACTTCTAGAATGATTTGAGGGTATAAATCTGCGCCAAGCAATAGATCTATTGGCCAACTCTTATAAAAATTACAATCTGCCAATTTAATATCTGATAATTCTCTTCTAATGTCCGAAGGACAAATAAATGAAGGCAAATTACCTGATGTGGAAGGTAAAACTAGCGCACAAGTTTCTATTTCTACTTGTCGATTTAATGTGGAAGTAACCCGAATTGTACAAAGTTTTTTAGAAATTGTGGAAGCTTTATTATTAACACCGTAAAACTTAACATTCGTAGAATGTGACGGAAGTTTGAGTTGATTTTGCAAATGTTCTGAAATAAATGATGCTTCCGATGCTGGGTCAATTAAAGCTCTAGCTGGATACGTAGTATCATGACATATGATCGAAACCATAGCAGTTTCCAATAGAACAGATGAATTTTGTGATAGATGGAAAACCTGACGATTCATACTACCACGAGCGGCAGATGATGTCGAAGGCATTTGTGTTTCCATATCCGATGAATTAACGGTATAGTAGGGTATTGAAGAGAGTTCTGGAAATAGGAGCAGGGAGCAAAAATAGTGTGGTACTTATATACGTGGAAGTTTTTGAAATTGTGTGTGAGTAATGAGATTCGCAACAGGGCTGGCACGACTTGGGTTGGCTTGGGTGAGTTTGGTCGGGGTTTGGGTGGGGTTGGTTAGGATTTGTATACTAATTTTGTATGAGAAAACTAACAACGATGATATAAGTGCCACCCTATTGTATTGTTGTTCTGTTGTCAAAAGTTCTGTTGTGGTTTTTTCTTTTTCGTTGATATGTATGAATGTGTGTTTGAAACAGTTGATTTAATTAAGTTGTTTGAATACAAAAGCTTGATCCTAACCATACACAACAAAGTTGATAAGAAATAAAAACCCAAAAATAAATATACTATTTATGTATTTATATATTTTATTTATTAATTTGTTTGAAAACTTTATAATATAATAAAAAATAGTAAAAAAAATTAATCTTATATTGAAGTATGTATATATATAATATTATTGAAGTTCATCTTTATTGATCCAAGAATTATGTTGATTGGAAAATCCCAACCATTTTACGTACGCCTGGTGTCCCTTAGTTTTAATAACATTTTCAATCAAGTATGTATTTGGAAAATGTGTCTTTAATAGTTCATGTTCATAGAATCCACCAACAATCGGATTCCTTTGATAGTCTTCTAATAAATAAGTAATGGGGTTTGTGTTCTGTAAAGTACGAATTTTAAAAATTTCAGTTGTCCAGTTTGGAGTATATCCTTTTGAAAAAATATGTTTATATTTGCTAATTCGAACGTGATCTCCAACTTTTAGTTTACCAAATTTATATATTTTGGGATGATTATAGACTTGTTTTAGTATAGAACTTTCATTTTCTGTGTTAACAGACTTTGGCGTCATTCCAATTGTTCTATGCTTTTTATTATTATATTGATTAATTAAATCCTTGCATATATGTATCCATTGATAATTTCCTTGTAGACTAAAATTTTTCCACATCATTCCTTTTAGAGTTCTATTAAATCGTTCTACAATAGACTCTTTCATGATACTATATGTAGAATAGTGGTTGATATTATGTTTTATCATCAAGTTTTGAAATATTTTATTATAGAACTCTTTACCATTATCCGTTTGCAAGTTTTTTGGAATTCTCTTTAGCGAAAAAATAGATTGCATAGCATTGGTTATATCTTCACTACTTTTAGATTTTACGGGTACAGCCCAAGCAAACTTTGAAAATGTATCTATAACTGTTAAAATAAATCTATAGCCTTTGTTATATTTTGAGTAAACACCCATTTCAACAAGATCTGCTTGCCAAAGATCATCAATTCCCTTGATCACCACTCGACGTCGAATGAAATTTCTACGTGCTTGCTTATGAAGCTCCTGAACCACTTCTTGTCGCTCCATTTCTAACGTCTATCTTAGATTACATCAATTTAAATGCTGCTGATATTGAATTTAAATCAAAACGATTTATATATCTATGTTTAAATGGTTTGTAATGAGCTTCGTTTTTCATTTAGACGTTCTTCAACTGAATCAATTTTGTAATTAAATAATGATCTCATTTCTTTTAGTGATTGATTGAGATTATTTGGTATTATACTTTGATCATGTATTAATTTACTTAAACGTGTTTCTACATTATCAAATTTTTCTGTAGTCAACACGTTTTGTTGATGTATTATTTCGTTAAAACGATCCTCCATTTCCTTAATTCTCTCCATATACATTGTATCCAGTTGTTTCTTTATTTCACTTAAATAACTTTGCATGTAAATTTTGTTTACAGCATCGTTTTCCAATACAGGACTAGCAATATTTTTTATTATCCGCAAGTTAAAGTTGAAATTACGATCACTATCCAAATGAATCTTGAAATGTTGATTTTGGTATCTTGCAGATTTTTCAATATAATGTCCAAACTTATCGATAGGCATTTTATGAATATGAATTGTTAAACATTTTTAAGTCTATTTATATAATCATTTTTGCTTCTCTCAATTCCTCAATAACTGATACAATTTCATTATTATGATTTGAGTGACCAGCTGTTGTTGATGAAATCAAAAGACGCAATCTATCAACCAATGCATTAGGATCATCCCAATAAACATAATTATGCTTTTTTCTATTCAATTTCATTAAACCTTTTCCCTTATGAATTTTCTGTTGTTGTTTAAATAGGTTTTTAATAATCGTTGTATATTTAATTGAACGATTTCCTTTAATTTGACCATTAATACTGTTATTTCGTTTATGGACATTAGTCATCTCCAATATTTGTTTATAATTATTTAAATCTGTTTTATTATAACTGATTGGTTTCTTATAAACTAACAATTCATATAAGCCTGATGTGAAGGGCCATTTTAAATTACCTACAGTAATATTGGTTGAATTGAAAGTGATGGGTTCATTACCCAGTCTCCATATTTGATTTTTATCCTTATGAGGACCATAGGTTTTATCATATATATTTAAGTTAACTTTTGATAAATTATATTGAATACTTTGATTGGGATGTATTGCAATGGTGTTATCATCATCATTGTTATCATCCTCATTATCAACATTATCATTATTATCATCATCATCATCATCATCATGGTCATCATCATGATCATTTTCATCATCAAATGATTGAAACGTGTTTGAACTTTTCTCGATTTTCTTGTTATTAAAGTTTGGAGAAAACGAGTTATAATCAAGCTTACTCTTTTTATATGGTGTACTGAAGGCAACTTTATTATTCTCAAGATCATGTTTAAAAGAGTTATCCGGATATTTTTCATGTTTTATAATGGTGTTATTATTATTATTATTATTATTATTATTATTAGTTGATTGAACTAATTCTTTTAATGGTTTTGATATTGGTTTCAATGTCTTTTCCAACAATTCATCATTTGCAATTTCTCCAAGCAAAATATTCCTATATTTCTTTTTTAAAATATTTCGAGTTTTAATAAGATTATTAACTAGATTTGTGTTCATATTTATAGATTGAATTAGAAACAGATTCAAAACAGATCTGTTTAGCAGTTAGCGGATTAATAGTTGAGAAGCTATTAGTTTAATAATTAATCTTGTACTGATTTTAAAATATCTGTAATGTTTCTTTTATAGATTTATAAATATATCGAAACCTTTTCTATATCGACCATTATTCATAGGATCATCTTTGTTAATAACTAGAAAACCATATTTTTCTTTCCAACACTCGGCACATAACTTATGAAATGTTTTTAAAGTCATATCAGAACCAACATGATCATTGTAAATATGCTTAATATTCATTACATCCTGTTTAAAAATTATAATCATATTTGCATTATCGCGAATCAAGTGTTTTGGTATACGTGTATAGGTTTGGCATAAATAAAAACTATCAATATCTTTATGACGGCCCATACAGAAGTAAGAACGTACATGATTTTGTTTCTCACAAGCTATATCGTCGAATATAAATACTGAATTTGGTTTAACTTCGTCTGGCGATAGAACATCATCATTATTGGAAAATGATGAAAAATTTATCTCCTTTATAGGTTTAATTAGACTTTCTAAGTACTTATATTTCGGTTGTTGTGTTGACTTTGAATATAAGTAAATATTTTTAAATTTCAATCCATGAGGACTTTCAATAAGACTGATCATCACATTTGTTTTTCCACAATTTGATGGACCTACAATAAGAGCTCGAATAGAATTCGGTAGTAATGAGCTATGACGAATTTTATTTGATGAATCGAACTTTGATTCGATATTCTTTACGTTAATCCTTTTATGTTGTTTAAAAAAGCGCATTCTGAAATCTAATGATAACATAATATATAAACCAGTCTCTTTTATTTGTTTTCAATCAATTTGATTTTAATCTTTAATCGACAAAGTATCAATAGATATGACAATCATTTATAAAAAGATATTCAATCGTCATCCATCCTTCATTGATAAAGGTTTTCTAAATAAAATAATTAATAAACTTCCCATTGAACTTCATCTACCCGGTTATCAATTTTGCGGACCTGGTACAAAATTAAAGAAACGTTTAGCTAGAGGTGATCAAGGAATCAATCCATTGGATACTGCTTGCAGAGAGCACGATATAGCATACTCAAACAATAAAGATTTAGAGAAAAGACATATTGCTGATAGAATTTTAACTGAAAAGGCTTGGCAAAGGGTCAAAGCAAGCGATAGTAGTTTGGGTGAAAAATCAAACGCTTGGTTTGTTGCTACTGCAATGAAAGCAAAAACAAAATTCGGTATGGTTAACGTTATTAGTAAAACTAAAAAGTCGTCTCCAGTAAATAACCACAAACTATTTACACATGCATTGAAAAGTGCAAGAAAGAATATAAAGAAAAGTGAAAACTTGAAAGATGCTATAAAGATTTCACGAAAAGTTGTAAACAATATTTTCAAGGGGAAGAAAAAATCGTTAATAAAAACACCTCGAATAATACCGCTACCAAAATCTGGAGGTTTGCTTCCATTTGCCCCTATATTTGCTGCACTGGGTGCACTTGGTGGTTTAGCTGGTGGTGTACCTGGTGTTACAAAAGCAATCAATGCAGTTAAAAATGGAAAGGAACAGCTGACTGAAGCAAAACGACACAATAATACAATGGAAGCCATTGCGATGGGAAAAGGCATGTTCTTAAAACCATATAAAAAAGGTTTTGGATTATATTTAAAGCCTTATCAATAAAATTTTTAATGAAGCTACCTAAAAGAGCCCTTTCTGATGTAGACTTGAGAAAATATGCAAAACATATTCCAAATTTTAGAGGTGTGTTTATGTGCAACACTCTTCCAAGTACATCATTTAAAAAAGAATGTGGAATAATTAATCTGGATACTTCAAGGGGATCTGGCACACATTGGGTAGCGTACTGGAAAAACAACAATCAAATTGAATATTTTGATAGCTTTGGTAACTTGCAACCACCGAAACAATTAATAAAATATTTAGGAAAAAACATAAGTTATAATTATGATAGATATCAAAATTTTAATACAATAAATTGCGGCCATTTATGTTTAAAGTTTTTGTTTTCGAAACTAAACTAAAAAGAAACTATAATTGTTTTAATAAAATACATTGATTAAGAATTTGTTTTATTTATAAATAAACATATTATTTCATTTATTAAAAAAATTTCAAAATAAATATAATTAAATAATTTTTCTAATTTCGCTTGTTAGAGGTGAGTATTCGATTAAACGATCATGAATAACTAAACAGTATGCTGATGTATTATCTGGAATTAGTTTGTTTGCTTCAGTATCAAATTCAATTCGTACATCAATAGGTCCTATTTTAACAGCCTCATTTTGATGTGAAACATCAACAACAATAAGCGGTGCATAAGTCTTATATTCATCAACATTTAATAATGGTTCAGGTTCTCGCATGTAAAAGTATTGTTGAAATTTTGCATACATATTATATAGAACAGAATACTGACCCATTTCGAAACGATTATTTAAATCATCATATGGATATGACTCTGAGTTTAGATATACTTTTAAATTAGAGGTATTACAATGGTCAAATATATTTCCTTGTTCTTTACTTTTCTCTTTTTGTAAACCAATTATAAGAAATCGTGGTCTTTCGTTTTGTGGAGAAAGCTTTACATTCCATAAAACCTTTGTACTCTTTGGTAAAACAGGATTTACATGACAGTCCCAACTTCTAAACGCAATTGGTATAGAATGTTTGCTGTTGATTATCTTAAACATTTCCAATTTTGCAAAGTCCGATAGTTCAATGTGTGGCATTTTCCATGTTATATCCAGAATTGTTAATTTCAACTGATCAGTTGCATTTATAGAATAATATGATCTCTCATCGGATGTAGAACGTTGAAGGATAAGCTCATGTTTCGAATTTAATAGTATTTTGTTATAATCTTCAGCAAACCCCATCAACATTTTCAGAGGTATACAACAGCTAAAATGACTTTTTTCTAAAACAAAAGTTTCGTTAAGACACCAACCAGCGTTTTTTAGTGTAGCACTTTCAGCCTTATTCAACGATACAAAATTTTTCATGGTGGATGAAATTCCAAGTTTACGTGTACGATCAACTTCAAAACCATTAATTTCGTAACGAATTTCATCAAACAAATATGAAGCAAAGTTGTTTTTTAATTTCACATCTATAGCTGGAACCTCTTTGGTTGCTTCCTTCTTTACTATAAAACCATGAATGTAAATCATACTCTCACTTGGTAAGACGAAGAGATCCTGATTTTGAATTGGTATACGAATCTCATCGTTGTTGTTAAATGATTTTAGATATGGAGAGTAACTATGATATTCCCTTTTTACAATACTCTCATCATACATAGGTTTTTGAAGAACATTTAGTATTTCATTCATTGTTGAAGATTAAATCCCAACGATTTTAAGTATTCTGTATTAGATGACAACAGTTTTTTATTTTTTATACTTTCTCGAATGTGAGTTGGTGCGGTATTGAATGGAAATCCTCTTTGCACTATGTTTTTATTGTAAATGATCATTATTCTGGTTTGAAGTGGAGTCTAAGAGTGATTTTTTCTCCTCTAAAATTTATCCGTCCGTCTTGATTTAAGATTATAATCGTTATGTTGTTTATTTGCTGACAGTTGACGGGAAAATAAATAACATTTCGAGGTTTTTCGCTTATTTTATATCCTGGAGGAACATCAAGAGGAAATTCATGAATAGCATGATTCGAAGTATTATTAATAAATGATCCGGTTGTTAATTTGCTTTCAATGCGTATTGTATTAACATCCGTAATATGTGCAGGTAAATCAGATGCAAATAACCTTGTAGTATTCAATTGATTAATATCTACAATCATCACTTCCACAGATTTATCATTTTGAAGATTTTGATCAGTGTTATAATATTCAGTTGAATTTACTTCTAACTTTCTTTTGCTAAATCCGAGCAACTTTCCTATACTGTTTGGTTGTGAAAAATCTATATCCATTGATGAGGTTATTTCAGTTTTAAGTGTGTTATTGTTAGCTTCAATTATTAGATAAATTGGTTCATCAATATCTTTTAAGCTTGAGTTTAAGAAAAAATCAATATCCTCAAGTTCATATGAACCAACCGGAATAGTAATAATATGATTTCCTATATGAAACAAATTGTTGTGAACATCTACATTGGGTATGGAATTGAATGTTACAAAATCAATAAGTCCAGAAACATATTGTGTAGGGAGTTCAATTGGAGGAAAATATTCTCCAACCAGAGTTGAAGTGTTTCCGTTTAAAGATATTGTTATTGACATTTCAAATATTCAGAATGAACTGATGTTTGATGATTATTTTATCTGATTTAAGTGTTAAATAATAAATCAAAAAATGTCTTTTATAATTTTATGTTTTCTTTATTAATGTTTGATTTAATAAACTTTCTTAAGAGTATTAAATTTTTTTGAGCACATATACAATATTTTCTATGATAACAACAAACATTTACAGATTTATCATTTTCATATAATGTTTTTAAATTTGGACAATTTAGATCATCTAGGTTATAAAAATTAATTTTATCCTTAAAAATATTTTGAATCCACTTAATTTTTTCTAATCCTTTAGCATAATAAATAAAATTTTTATCTTTAACATGCGCAATATAATATTCCACAATATTTGTTAAGGTTGAATCGCCATCTTTCCATTTTAATCCATGATGATGATTATAAAGCCAATTAATTCTTTTGTTGTCAACAATGAATATGGAAAAGGTGGTTTAATAATAAATGTTTGCACTTGTATATCGTTAATTGAAATACTCAGTTCTTTTCCGATGAATTTATTGTTGAGATAGAAACCTTGTACATCTACAACTAATATTCTCTCCTCAGACATTGTGCAATACTAATCAAGTCACAACGGCGACGACGACTGTAAAACTGTTTTTAAATTATTATAAAAATTCATTAACAAATGTTCTTATATACTTTTTATTCTTACTAAAATACAAGTTTGATAAAAAGTTGTGGTCAAGAGTATAAAAAAATTAGTGAACAGAAGCCGAAATTAGTTGTTCTGAATGATAAAGTCTATGTTTTTAAATTATTATAAAAATTCATTATACATAATGCTTGTTCCCAACTTTTATCGATAAGGGAACATTTACAGGTATCAGGTCCACAAGTTGTTTCATTGTTGGACCACACACAATTGGTGTAATGATATCCAAATTTTGATTTACTTTTCTTATAAAATGCATATTCATCGAATTGAGTTTTTAATTTCTTCAAAATAATCTCATGTTCATACCACAAAAACCTTTCTTCGTTCAAGAAGTCATGTAAAATTTTCGAATAAAACTGATTGTTCATTATTTTTCTTATTTTAATTTTTTTATTTATGTTAAATAAATGTTCTTAACACATCAACAACAAAGTTTATATTAAGTAGTAGTAAATGTATTTCATCATATTAGTTAATTTATAATATTTCCATATCCAAATCATGGGTATAATCTTGAATGTTGATTAATGTCATATCGGATCGGTATGTAGTATCATCCTCAGAAACCGTCTCAATTTCACCATTACTTAAAATTCTCTCGTATTCAACTTGACGGTATTCGAAACATGAAATATTTAATCGACGTTTCAAGTAATTGCTGTTATATGTACAACGGATTCTCAATTTTATATTATCTTTGTATTGAAGTTGAAAATGTCTATAAAATGGAGTCGAACTTTCAATTATTCCTGCAATATTTTTTTCTTTTTTTACTAAATCTTGTCTAAATGCTTCAATAGCTTGTTCGACAGTAAAAGATTGATTTATAGGTGGTGGTGGTGAGGAGTCTTCTTGTTCTTCGTTTGATTTATATTCTGTTTTTGTTGTTGTTGTTGTTGACTCGATGTTTTTATTTAAATCATTAGTAAACTTTAAAAGTTTGAAATTTAGTTGTATGCTCACAGTATCATTATTTGGTAATTTAATTGCAAATTCTGTATTTTTAAGTTCATTTTCACTCAAATCAATAGGTAACACTTGTATGATATAGATATATGAAAACAATATGATAAAAATATTTTTCATTTTAGTTTTTCTTTTTAATATATATGTTCTTAGGTTAGCGATATATTTTTGAATGAGATGATAAGAATTGTTTCTTATATTTATATACTAATTTAATAATCTTCATATTGAAATGAGTCATCACCACCGCTAGCACCACCAGCTGCTTTCTTAACTATACTATTATTAACCATTTTCTGGGGGAGGGGAGGTTTTTGTTGATTTTTATTCAATGAATGGATACCAGTCTTACCATTATAAGATTTAGTTGCATATTCATCTATTTCACTATAAACACATGATGGTTTGTATGAGTATACATTTATATCTTTAAAACCACCCTCATAGACTGTTCCGACTAGTGATATCATACCACCAATAACCTCAATTTTTATATGTTGATTGTGACTAAATTGAAATATTGGAATATTTGTTGGCATTTGTTGTCCTCTATTAAGAGAAAAAATTTGCGTTCTAGTCCCTCCTTCTGCGGTTAGAAACACCTGCATTATAATATCCAAAACTATTGCATTTATTATTTGAAAAGTTTTCCACTGTGCATGACAAGTACAATATTTATCACCAGTTTTTAAAAATTGACCCCAATACATATTTATCAAAGTTTTTAATTTAACTGAATCTCTTTATATATATATATACTTAACCGCAATTGATAAGAAGTTATTGAAATAACTAAAAACGTCTTATACTATCAATTACTGGATATAAAGAATCAGTTTGAAAGTTCGGTTTACGGTGAAAAGTTGAAAGCAAAAAAAAAAAAAAAAATGAGGGCAAGCTTAAGAAAATTGTTTCAAAATCCTAATATTACATACTTACCTTTAAAGGATATGGAAGAAAATACTATATATGAAATCAACAAGATAGATCGAGTAGATACAAAATATGGTGAAAGTATAAGATGTCTTCTAAATAAAGAATATTACATTTATTTACCTAAACGATTTCTGATTATTACTAAAAATCAGATGGATTATCTAAACACAACTCCACACATTTTAAAGAAAGTTAAGGAAGTGAAGGGATTATATACTCTAATCGTTAAAAAGAAGAAGCAATATGTATTCTACAACAACAACTTGTATGACAGTACTGAAGAAGATGATGATGATGATGATCATGATGATGATGATGAAATAAAAAACATATTTTAAATAAACCTCGAAACAGAAACTGTTTTAAAATTATGAAAACATATGTAACATAAAAAGCCTCCAAAATCTAAAATTTCTCACGTATTTAATAAATTAGGAACTTTATAAAAATGAAAAACCGCAACGGAAGCTTTTAAAAATTAAAACCTGCAACATTAAAATTTCTACCACATTTTTCATGTTTAGAAATAAACCACGAAACAGAAACTTCGCGTATTTAATAAATTAAGAACTTTATCAAAATGAAAAACCACAACATTAAAATTTCTAGCACATTTTTCATGTTTAGTAAAAAATTACATTTCTAAATTTTGTATAAAAACCGCCTCTAGTTTTACTTTAAGTATTATTCAAGTTAAGTAAACCGCTAAAGATGGAAGCACATTTAAAAACCATATTTAAAAAATCCCAAAATAAAACCATTCTCCCTATAAAGGAGATGGTTTTTAACCACAATTATGAAATTACAAAGATGGAGCGTGTACAGACATGCTTTGGGATGAAAATTCGTTGCTTGGTGGAGAGAAATAAATATATATACCTGCCCAGTATATTCAACGATACCATCGATGATGATACTATTGCGGAATTTGACCGCAATACCTACTACCTTTCCAAAGATAGGAAAGGAAGCAGTAAGGTTAATTATGAATTAACTATTAATGCAAAAACAACAGGTAATTTCTGGTAAAAAAAGTTTTTATTTATTTATTTATTATTAAATCTAATAATTAATTATTATCGTTTTAGTTCGAGATACACCAAAGAAGTAAACTGAATGTTATTGAAGTCAACCACAAACAGAAGCCGAAATTATTTGTCCTGAATTATTATGTTAATAATAAATGTGCTGTTATTATGTTAATAATAAATGTGGTTAATTTAAGTATTTGTTTGCTCATTTTTTTTAATTTTGTTTGTTTTTATACTCTTGACCACAACTTTTTATCAAACTTGAATTTTAGTAAGAATAAAAAGTATATAAGAACATTTGTTAATGAGTTTTAATTAAACAATTGATTTTCATTATTCTAAGAAAACGTGTCACACGCAAAAAAAGAAAAAACATATTCAAAAACCGTCATCAGTGATTGAAAACTATATTAAACAAGCATTCTTAAAACAGAAAATTATAATTTATATATAATTTAAAAACTGTTTAAAATCATATTTATATAAAAAAGTTAAAAAACTACGTAAAAGTAATCCTTTAAAGCGAAATTGTGAAATATTTAAATATTTATATAAACATCTTCACTAAGTCCAGGTGTGTGTTGTAGATATTAAGAGCAAATCTATAATTTGTGTTTATTTTAATTTCAAATACTTTCAGTACAGTACTTCCATTTCTGGTGTTATATCATGTACATCTGTGAAGTATGTGGAATGTCTTTCGCATCCAAATTTAATTTTAAGAGACATTTTAATAATAAACATATTGAGTCAAAATCAAACAAAACAAAACTAAATTTAAAAAATGAAAATATTGAAGAAACTCCATCATGTAGCTATATACGATGTGAAACTTGTAAATTAAATATAAGAAAAGGTTCTTGGTCTCATCATTTGCGAACTAATGATCATAAAAAAAATAATAATCGTTTGTTTATAAACAACGATATATATATA
The DNA here is from genome assembly GCA_936439885.1 of Nowickia ferox. Lineage (NCBI taxonomy): Eukaryota > Metazoa > Arthropoda > Insecta > Diptera > Tachinidae > Nowickia > Nowickia ferox. The sequence continues at coordinate 263,563 of CAKZFG010000003.1, read as the reverse complement.
AGTAAAAATTTATTTTCTAAGCGTATTCAAACTTTTGTATACGAAAATAAAAAGGTAGATGAGCTTTCAATAAACATTTTATTTTCGAATGCAAAAGAAAGTATTATAAATATTTTAAAAAATATGTTATTAGAACATCAAAATATAAAATTTAATATAGAAGTTTTTGCAGAATATATAAAATTCTCAAAAACTAATGAAATTGAAATTGATGATAGCGCACTAATTAGTATGAAATCTTTTCAAACGAAAATGGTAATAGTACAATTAGAACAAGATCTATCAAACATGTACGATAATCATAGTATAGAAATAGCAACCAAAATGGATGAATTTCAAGAGAGAGACAGTGGTTGGTCTCTAGTTTGTATCAATAAAATTGAAATAAACGTTAACAAGTATTGTCCTATAAAAGCATCTAAATATTTAGAACTACCAATATTTATCAGAAATAAAAAAGCGTGCGTTAACATTAAAAATAATGATAATTATTGTTTCAAATGGTCTCTTATAGCTGCATTAGAAAACAATAATTTAAATTCAAAATATTTACATTATAGTAACGTTATCACACAAAGCTTAATAACACTAACAAATGGAACAACAATTGATTTCACCAACTTAACCTTTCCTCTATCTATTGCTGATATTAAGATATTTGAGAAATACAATTTAAATATAAGCGTGAATGTTTTTGGATGTGATGTGATAAAAAAAGAAATCGTTGGACCATATTATAAAACAGCTGATGAAAAAATTAATCATATCAATTTACTATACATTCAAGATGATGAAAACGATGAATCACATTATGTTTGGATAAGAAACATAAGTCGTTTATTGAGTACACAAGTTTCAAAACATCTAGGTGCTAAATATTTTTGTAATTTTTGCTTACACTATTCAAGCAGTGAACTCTTGTTGCAATAAAATTGTCACCAAAATGCCTTCGGGTCTTAAGGATGATAATATATTGCAGTTCAAAAATTTTAAAAATCAATTAGATGTACCATTTGTTATCTATGCGGATTTTGAATGTATATTAAGTAAAATAAACAACAAAAATTCTAATAATATCACAAGCATTCAAAAACATATACCTATAGCTTACAGCTACTACATAAAATCATCTTTTGATTCTAAACTGAATAAGCTTAGAACGTATACGGGTGACGATGTTGTTAAAGATTTTGTTCAAAATTTGATTGAGGATGCACGTTTTTTGTGTACAAACTTTCTAATGAAAGTAGTGCCAATGAATTCTCTATTACCCCATGAAGTTGAAAAACATTATAATACTAATGAGTGTCATATATGTAAACAAATTCTAGATGATGATGATAGATGTGCTGATCATTGTCATTTAACTGGTCAATATCGCGGTCCAGCTCATTGGAAATGTAATATTAATTATCAATTACCTAACTTTATTCCAATAATTTTTCATAACTTTTCAGGCTATGATTGTCATTTGTTTATAAAGGCGCTAGCAGATTATCCGGGCGATATAGATGTTATACCACTTAATAAAGAATTGTATATATCTGTTAGAAAAAGAATTCAAATAACTGACAAATATAATTTAGAATTACGTTTTCTCGATTCTTTTAAATTTATGTCGTCTAGTTTAGATAAATTATCTAATTATTTGCATGACGATAACTTTAAAACACTGCAATCAATATATCCAAATCATTTAGAGTTTAATCTTTTGAAAAGAAAAGGTATATTTCCTTATGATTATATCGATTCAGTTGAAAAATTAAATGAAAATGTCTTACCTTCTCGTGAACAGTTTTTCTCTACATTAAATAATAAAGAATGTACTATTGTTGATTATGAGCACGCGTTAAGTGTTTGGTCTACATTTAACTGTCAATCTCTAAATGAGTATATGCTTTTATATCTAAAAACTGATGTACTTCTTTTAACTGATGTATTTGAAAATTTTCGTTCTGTTTGTAAATCAATATATCATCTTGATCCATGTCATTACTATACAACACCTGGTTTATCGTGGGATGCCATGTTAAAAATAACGAAAATTAAATTGGAATTATTCACCGATATAAATATGTATAATTTCATTAAAAAAGGAATAAGAGGTGGTATTGTTCAATGCACAACACGTCGAACAGTTGCAAATCATAAATATATCAAAACATATGATTGCTCTAAACCCTCACAATATCTTATGTATTTAGATGCGAACAACTTGTATGGTTGGGCAATGTCTGAATCTTTACCAGAAGGTAAATTTGAATGGATTGAAGATATAGATAGCTTTGATATTTCGAAAGTATCTAAAAACTCTGATTTTGGTTACATTTTAGAAGTTGATTTAGACTATCCTGAAGAACTACATGATAGTCATAATGATTTACCGTTTTGTGCTGAACTTAAAAGTCCACCAATACAACATCATAATATAAAGAAACTAATTCCCGATTTAACTAACAAAAAATCATATATAATTCACTATCGAAATCTTCAACAGTGTATTAGAAATGGTTTAAAATTAGTTAAAATTCATAGAATATTAAGATTTAAACAATCAACTTGGTTGAAACAGTATATCGATTTAAATACCTTTCATCGAACCAATGCCAAAAATGAGTTTGAAAAAAATTTTTTTAAACTTTTAAATAATGCGGTATACGGTAAAACTATGGAAAATGTTGAAAAACGTATAAATGTAAAAATCGTTAATGCTTGGGAGAGTGAACACAACCGTTTGGGCGCACGAGCTCTTATAGCAAAACCTAATTTTCATAGTTCAACACATTTTACCGATAATATGATTGCAATTCAAATGAGTATGGATAGCGTAACATTTAATAAACCTATATATTTAGGGTTTTCAGTTCTAGAACTATCTAAATATAAAATGTATGACTTTCACTATCAGTATATGCAGACAAAGTTTAATGAAAATTTAAAATTAAATTATATGGATACTGATTCTTTAATTTACACAATAAGAACAAACGATTTTTATAAAGATATTTACAATGATCTTCATCTAAACTTTGATACATCAGACTATTCAATTAATAATGTTTTCAATTTCCCCTTGCAAAACAAAAAAGTCTTGGGAATGATGAAAGATGAGAATAATGGACATGTAATGATAGAATTTATTGGGCTTCGATCAAAAGTATATTCAATAGCTGTTGACGATAAAGAAGAAATCAAAAAAGCTAAAGGTGTAAAAAACTCTGCTTTAAAAAAACTAACTATAAATGATTACCGTAACTGTTTGATAGATAAAACCATATATCACGATAAAATGTATATATTTAAATCTATCCTACATGAAATTTATACACAACAAATATCAAAAGTTGTATTAAGTTATGATGATAATAAACGTTATATAAGAGAAGATGGTATTAATACCTATGCTTGGGGACATTTCAAAATAAACAAAAATTGAAATTTTAATAAAGTCTAAATCATAAAAAAAGGTTTTTTCTTTTACAAATACAATACTTATTTATACATATTTATATTATTACATATATATATATATATATATATATATATATATATATATATATATATATACACACATACATACTTCAATATAAGATTAATTTTTTTACTATTTTTTATTATATTATAAAGTTTTCAAACAAATTAATAAATAAAATATATAAATACATAAATAGTATATTTATTTTTGGGTTTTTATTTCTTATCAACTTTGTTGTGTATGGTTAGGATCAAGCTTTTGTATTCAAACAACTTAATTAAATCAACTGTTTCAAACACACATTCATACATATCAACGAAAAAGAAAAAACCACAACAGAACTTTTGACAACAGAACAACAATACAATAGGGTGGCACTTATATCATCGTTGTTAGTTTTCTCATACAAAATTAGTATACAAATCCTAACCAACCCCACCCAAACCCCGACCAAACCCCGACCAAACTCACCCAAGCCAACCCAAGTCGTGCCAGCCCTGTTGCGAATCTCATTACTCACACACAATTTCAAAAACTTCCACGTATATAAGTACCACACTATTTTTGCTCCCTGATCCTATTTCCAGAACTCTCTTCAATACCCTACTCGGTATGAGTGGTCTTCGAAGGAGGCGAAGTTGACTTTTGTCCAGAATTGTTAATAACGTTAGTAGTAGGCACTTCGCGATGAAGCATTGTGTGATGTTTGTGATTAAATTTGAAACAGCAACATTCGCTTTTACAGTCTTTGACTTCATGCGATTTCGAAAGACAATTTACACAACAATGAAATTTCTTTATTGTATTAAATCGTTCCTGAACAGAACAATTTTTAAATCTACGGCAAAATCTTAATGCATGATTTTGTTTAGGGCACAAAACGCAATTATTATCGTTATTCTTTGTCGAGATATGAGTCTTTATCTTTCGATCTCCTATTTTCCTTTCATTATTTAAATTTGTGAGATCATGAATACAATTTAAAGTCTGAATTCGTTCCGTTAAAAACGAATCTAAATCGTTCCACAAAGGCAAAGCAGTTTTATCTTGAATAGATTGCTCCCAAAGTGAAATTGTCTGCGCCGGTAATCTTTGCATACAAATAAATACAATTATTGGATCCCAATTTTCCGTGGATATTTCATAAATAGACATAGCAGTCAAAAATCCATTGATACCACGCTGTAAATCTTTCAGGGCTGAACTAGTTTCTTTAGAAATCCATTCTAAATTAAATAAATATTTTAATTGATTATTAACTAGCATTCGAGGGTTTTCATACGTTTCTTTAAGATTTCTCCACGCTATGTCAAATCCTGCATTAGTAAGCGGGCACCTTGAAACAATTTCTTTAGCCTCTTTACCAGTTTATTTATCAGATAACATAATCTTTCAATGTTGCTAAGCCTGTTATTATTTATATATACTGCTGTAAAGATGTCTCTAAATGTCGGCCACGAAATGTAGTCACCATTAAACACATCTATTTCGCATGGTGCAAGAGGTAAATTATGTGTTAATTGGTCTCCTGCCAAAACTTCAGCTTGTACGGCTGGTTGTGCAGTTGCAGTAATAGACCTTAACTCATCAATTTTTATTTTTATTGTTTTCATACAGGGAACATAAGTAGCAAAGACCGTCCCATATTTGTTTTCAAGTATTTCTAAATCCTCCGTATTTATCGTTTTTGATTTTTCCGAAGGAATTTCACACTGCTTCATCATACGCAGTTCTAGCCCGTTCCCATAAAAGTTTTAGTTCACCACTAGTCAATTCTAGTGTATACACATGATGATCTGCATCACGAACCTTTTGAAATCTTGCTTCAAATTTAGAAATGGCATCTGAAGCACGTATAAAATTTTCAAAAGACTTTTTCATTTTGCAATGTAAATCAAATTATTCCAATGAATTCGCAAATACTTATTATATGATGAATTAAAGTTTTGTTTTGAAGTGCAATTTCTTAACAACTTGTTTGTCCAACGCTCTACGTAGTCAAATCGACCGACAGTAGGGTGACTGTTAATAAAAATTATAAATAGAAAAACGTGGAAGAAGAATATAATAATGTAACTTTCTTTACACAAATTAACTTCTAACACACTAATTTAACCTTTTATTAATTACTTTTTTACCCAGAAAATTTACAAATATTTATTATTTTTTTTAGTATTTGTATTAGAACTGCTCTCTTGTATTAAATTTTCCACAGCGAATACTTTTTTACAAATAATTTACCGCACATACATACATATGTATGTATATTATACTTTCAATTGTGTCTCAGAAAATTTAAACAATTCTATTGACACAATATTCAATAATATTTATATATTTTTTTCACTATTAAAATTTTATTTTGTAAATTCTTTTATTTTTCTTTATCTCTTATGTGAGATTTTCGCAAAATATCGTATTATTTATTAAGGAACGTGTATAACAAAGGGTACTTTATCCTAATATAACAATTCACAATAAGGTATACTGTGTTATTGCATAGGATTACCACTGTGTTATCTTCACCTTTATATTTTTTATATGGTTATAAACCACTTGTTGTTTCTTTTGTAACGATACACACATATACTAATATATGTATGTATATACAAATGCCTTTTTTTGTATTTTAATAATCCCAATCACTTAACTCAAAATTTACTAACCTTTAGTTCGATGATTTTTTTTATATGGATGTATGTCAGTATGTGACCCAAGGAACTTCTACTGAAAGGCTTTCTTGTATTAATTAAATCCGGCTCGAAGGACCAATGTTTCGACGTATATCCGATTAACTGGTTAAATAAAACACACTCGATGGTTAAATAAAACACAATAGTTTTATTCTTCAAATTTGGTGATATATTTTTAAATATAGAACTATATCTCTTGTATTTATTTTACAATAAAGAGTGCACACGTAGTGTATAGGAATGCTTCCAAAGATGCAGTAATTTGTAACATAGAATATAATGTAAATGTAACTGGCCAACAATATTTAAAAACCGCTATCGGTTTATGCGATAAAGACAGATATATTCGATAAATCTATATATATACAAAGACATACATATATGTATATACATATTAATAATAAATATTATTAGCTGTTTATATGTAAATCAAATAAAGTTAATAAATAACCCTGTTAACCAATTTACTTGGTAATTAAACACTTACTATAGCTTATAATGTAAATAAATAAATAAATAATAAATAAAATGATAACAGAACAAAATTTGTTTATTTGACAAAATTTCCAATATTATAAAAATGTTTTATTTGTTACTATATACGAAAATAATTGTACGAAATAACTTCTGTTGCAGTCTTAACAGGACACTGCACTTGCGGAGTAGCGGTCAGTCTGTATGGGGCTCCGATACTGCAAGGTTTGGAGAGCCTGTCGAAATGTGACATTGGCGAGGTGAATTCATTCATACGCCTTTCGGTTTGGTTCTAACAAATCATAAATAGTAGAGGGAATGAGGATAGGTAGTCCACTTCAATCCGCCCAAGTAGCACAACGGGACCTCAAAGGACCCAAGTGGGCTGGTTTTACTACAAATCGGCAGCCTGTTCAAACCTAACCTAACCTAACTTTTGCAACTAAACGAAATTCGTCATTCCTGCACAAGCTACAAATGTTTTCGTAAAATGTACAAAATTTTCGTTTATTGCACAAAAATTAAATTACGAAAAAATGTTTCGTATATTTAAGCATGTAATATTTTGAGTGTAGTAATAATTTGTAAGTATTTTTTTGTCTCTAAATTTTTGTCTCTTTTTTGACGCTCTCTCCTTGCAAACTTTTGAGTTAATGGACACTTTCCAGTAACAGTTGTCACAAATTCGTAACAATTTTAAGTAAATGAACAAACCTATTACTAAAAAGATTTTCAACGAACTTGTATTGCATTTTAAATTAAAGTTTGCTCGTATGATGCAGGGCACTAATTGCATCATACGAGCAAACATGCAGATTTTTTCACGCAAAACATAAATAGGTGTGTTTCATTAGGGTAAAGTTCGGTAAAATAAGAGCAAACTATAATTTCTCTCAATAAAATACAAAAATTCACAAAAGTACGGGAACTCGAAAAACCAACATTTTTAACACAAAAGGAAATGTCAATGCACATAATTATGTATATACACACGTATTTGATTACTTATATGATTCAGCTTATATAGGTTTTTTTTTCTTAATTTCATATAAAAATTTATAAAACTTTGTTCGCCATTTTCATAAAATTTTTAATTTTTCTAGTGTTTAGGAAAATTAAATTTTTCTTTGTTAATGTTTATTTTTCAAACAGCTGAATTATTTTCTGTATGGGAACGCTTTTCGTGCAAAGTGGGATCCGGCGGGACCTATATTAGAAATATTATAATAACGAAACAAATTACGAATTCAATTGTTTATCCAAGTTATTATTTTCCTTTCTTAGTAAACTAAAAAAACACAATTTTATTTAGTTTAAGCGGACAGCGTGTCCGCGCTTTATTGAAGTCAATTAAAACTTAAACTAATTTACATTTTTACTCTTTTTTATATTTAAATTTTTGCTTAATTTTAAAAGTGGCATGATTATTGGGTTTAAGCTGTTGCCCTCATTTCCTAAGAAATGCAAAAATGATTGCATTATTTTTAGGTTGCATTATTTTCGAGTGCAATAAACTTTATAATTTCTTACTAACTGATTGCAACAGCTTGGCGAATTGCGACTTTGCACTTTGCACTTTTTACTTTAATTATTTTATTTTATTTTAAATTTTTTAATAAATGTTTAGGTTAACTTTTTAAAAAAAGTTAACGTTAACTCTTCCCCTCTTAAGTCGATTGCCCGCAATCGATTATTTATTAATTTGGGGTGTCGAAATTTGCAAAAATGGTAAATTTTTTTCATTTGGGATATAACCCGTGTTTACTTCTTTACATTTACGCTTAAGCTTTAAAATTATTACAAATGTTATAAAAGAAATAATTACAATTCCCACATCTGTACTTAAGTCTGGAACAGAATAAAGTAGTTGTAGTAGTAGCTGAAGCTGACGACGCACATTGGCGTGAATTTAAAAAACAGTGGTAAAAAGTCCGCAACTTTTGAACTAGTCAACCGATTTCGATGAAGCCAACTGTTTTGGAAAGTAGAAGTGTTGAAATATTGAGAAAGCGTATTTTGAGGCACCCTGTCGTAAGACAGGACCGATTTCAATAATTTTTTCAGCGGGACAATCAACGTTAAGAAACAAAAATAAAACATCTTTAAGCACTATTTTATATCTTACAGTTTCCAAGATATTTGACATTCAAATTTTTTTTTATAGCAAGGAATAATTTTGCAATTTGGATTTTCGAAAAATATGAGAAAATTTTATATATTTTGGGAAAAAAGTATTCTTACTTTTTGTGCAATATTTTAAAAAATTATTAAGTATTCGATTAAAACTTTGATTGTTTTTAAGAGAAGAGACATTAAGAAAGACTGAGAAATAAATTTTGGAGATTTTTGTTGGTGCACCCTACATGCAGCGTTGTTCGAAAATTAGCAATTTTTTAAAAAAAATCTGATTTTCGGATGTGGCAAAAAAAAATTGCACGGTAATTTTTGTAATTTTTTTGGTTTTTGATTATAAACAAACTTCTTGTAAGTAACCTGTAAGAAACTCTTGACATCATACACATAAATGTAGGCAGGAAAAGAGATTTTCTAAAAATGATAAAATTTTTCTAACACAATTTTTTCCAATAAGAAAAAAGTATTATTAAATTATATATTGCGAAACATTTTAATTTTTTTTTCAATATTATACATTTAGCTTTGTAAACTAAAAAGAAAATATTCTCCTACTTTCAATCCTTTTCGAAATATTCAAAACCCAATTTTGATTAAAAAATTTAATTTTCTAAATTTTTTATATTTGTCTAAATTATTGATCTTATTTTTATTTCAAATGTTTCTTAATTTTTTCTATGTTATCACAATAGTAGATATAATTGTATATTCAACGGTATATAATATGTATACCTTTTCCGTTATATCAGTCTTAAAATGTATACACAAATATAACACCTCATGTAACAATTTACATGTTTTATCTGATATTCAAACAAACGCACATTTTTATGGCCTCTTGCTGTTATTAAATACTTTCTTTACTTAAATACAATAAAATATAAGAATTTATATACACACACAGTATATTTATATACCCACAAGGACAAAGGCACCTGCGCGCACACCATATTTTTTAGTTAACATACATATAGATTGAGTTATTTATATATTTCAAAAAAAATAGTAGTTAATTAAACATTAGAACATTAAATTACAAAAAAATTTTATCTATCTCCTTTTTAAACGCATATAAATTGCCTAAGTTTTGAATATAATTTGACAGAGAATTCCAGAGACTTTTGCCATGATATCAGATATTTGTTTGTATGAATATAAATACTTGTGTATCAAGAGATATATATACACATGTATGTATGAGTATGAAAACTTACAACTAAATTTCTCGTTTTGATTCTAATAATTGTATTAAAAATATATTCAATAAGTTCAGTTTCATTTTTTTTATTACTCGTATCTAAGTGCATGGATACATACATTTGTTGTTTTTAATTTATATATGGGTTTACTTCAAGAATTTGCTTTAAAATAATCTGAGACATCATGCCCTAGCAAGCTATTGATTTCCTCTGCTTTGGGATCATCCTTCTCGATTTCAATACTTATTTTCGGCAACCATTTCATTCTTATGCGTTGTAAGACTGGATCTGAAGACAATAGCAAATGATGCATTAAATCATTATTTTGAGCAACTCTAGAGCATTTACGTGTATTGAAAAGTCGATATTGCTTAACATCTCTATTTCTAGCTTCCTGTGCTTCTTCGGTTAGTTCACCGAGAGGAAGAATGTTGTTTTCTATTATTTCTTTTGTATGTGCTAGCACTTTATGTACGGTTGGAGTTATTGATTTTCATGGATATAATTCTTTTATTAGAATCAGAGAGTCTTTTGCTTATTTTTCAAACTTGTCCTTATTAATTAACTTTTTGCTATATATGACGGCCAGTATTATTTTGAAACATCTTATGAGATTAAAGCTAATACATACCAGTTATAGAAGATGTGGTTTCAGGGTCATCGAAAAATCGCCTAGCAGTGTTGCGATTATTGGAGTTTCCATAGCCATATAAAGGTTTGTCAATGATTAAGCCACGTTTCATAAACTCATCTTGAATTCTTTTCTTTTCTTCCAACCGTATCTGTTTTAAAGCAGAATTATTCACAACTGGAACGTTCTGATGTTCTGGTAGACTGCGATATTTATTGTCGTAAGTTAGATGTAAAATGTACTCCATGAATCGAGTCCGAGCATGAAGTGGTGATATTCCAAGCTTAAGGGCATCTTCAATAGTTGGAGTATAATTTTTCAGAATTTTTCTTTCCGCATATATTACAAATCAAATAAGATTTTGTATCGGTTATTGCATTTGCAACTTTTCCATCTACCATTGTCAAATAAGGTCTAAAAGATACTATTATTACTCGTCCTAATATATGAACGTCAATGGGTTCCATATTAGAAATTTCATGTTTTATACCATCAACCAGATTTTGAGTTGTTTCTTTGTTTTCCTTGATGTATTCAAAACGTATTGGTCGGCATAAAAACTTTGAGCCTGAAGTAGTATTTACCCACATATCTTTAAATGCATTTTTACTTGTTGAAGGCATTTCATTATATAGTCGAAGTCTTAATGATACTAACGATGCCATTAAAACTTTGGAGAAGTCAGTATCGTACGCACTGGGCTGTCTATATTCTGAAAATTCAGATGATCCATCACATCCCCATTTGTATATTAGTGTTAGTTCAGAATTATTACATGTATCTAAGCCTCTTTCGTCAAAAGTAGCGATGAGTCTTGATGCTGTATTATGAAGAAGGTCTGACAAACTAATGACTGCACTTCGGTTATCCACTGTTATCGGATATGGCAAAATGTCCGCTTTTCTTTTTAACAACAATGTACTTGATGGCAAAGGCCCACTTTTTTCTTTAAGCACCTTCCTTAAGATATCGTATTTATTTCTTGAAAGGCCCAAATTAAGACTGAGTGCTAGTGCATCTTCCGCCGTAAAATGTTTACTATATTTTGGCGATGGAATGCTTTCCACCATTCGTCTTAATCTTTTTGGAGATGCAACTGGTAGCACATCCACGATTTTGCCTGATTCTTTTAGTTGAGTCTTCGCTAAAATCAATTTAAATGAATCTTTGATTTCATTTTCCGAATTCATCAAGTCTTCTTGTTTAATCCTTTTGCTCCTGCATCGAACGTTATCGTAATCCTTATTTGGCCGACCAAACTTCTTTGGGTATACTTCCGTAGATAGTTCCATATCTAACCAATCCTGATTTTTATTCTGAAATTTAGAAATTGATTTATTGCATTCACGTATCTTCTTTTCATATAATTTAAAAAAGTTTTCAAGTTTTTTGGATAAATCGGTGTTTACAGATAAACCATATGTAGTAGATATTATGTACATCATTTGGTCTACCTTGTCCGACCGAGTACTCCCATCAGTGAGGTTTTCCCACATTAATTTTCAGAGCGATTTATTTTTAATTGTTATATCCATGATAGGTATAAATGAAATAATTACATTAAACGTATGGCAGCTTAAATATATAGCTATTTACAAGCTACGAATACAAAAGCGATACAAATATCAGGTAAAACCATACCCATAATGCAGATGTGCGCGCAGGTGCCTTTGTCCTTGTGGGTATATAAATATACTGTGTGTGTATATAAATTCTTATATTTTATTGTATTTAAGTAAAGAAAGTATTTAATAACAGCAAGAGGCCATAAAAATATGGGTTTGTTTGAATATCAGATAAAACATGTAAATTGTTACCTGAGGATTTGTGTATACATTTTAAGACTGATATAACGGCAAAGGTATACATATTATATACCGTTGAATATACAATTATATCTACTATTGTGATAACATAGAAAAAATTAAGAAACATTTGAAATAAAAATAAGATCAATAATTTAGACAAATATAAAAAATTTAGAAAATTAAATTTTTTAATCAAAATTGGGTTTTGAATATTTCGAAAAGGATTGAAAGTAGGAGAATATTTTCTTTTTAGTTTACAAAGCTAAATGTATAATATTGAAAAAAAATTAAAATGTTTCGCAATATATAATTTAATAATACTTTTTTCTTATTGGAAAAAATTGTGTTAGAAAAATTTTATCATATTTAGAAAATCTCTTTTCCTGCCTACATTTATGTATATGATGTCAAGAGTTTCTTACAGGTTACTTACAAGAAGTTTATTTATAATAAAAAACCAAAAAAATTACAAAAATGACCGTGCAATTATTTTGCCACATCCGAAAATCAGATTTTTTGAAAAAAAAATTGCTAGTTTCCGACCAATGCTGCATGTAGGGTGCACCAACAAAAATCTCCAAAATTTATTTCACAGCATTTCTTAATGCCTCTTCTCTTAAAAACAATCAAAGTTTTAGTCAAATACTTAATAATTTTTTAAAATATTGCAAAAAAATTAAGAATACTTTTTTCCCAAAAAAAATATATAAAATTTTCTCATATTTTTCCAAAATCCTAATTGCAAAATTATTCCATGCTATAATTTTTGAGATATCAAAATAATTTTTTTTAATATGAATTTGGATAAAGTTTTCTCTTATAAACAATAAAACTAAACAATTTCTGCTAAGTAATAAAGAAGCTATGTACTAACGATTAAAGAAAGTCATAGTCAAAAGTTATAAAAAAAATTTGAATGTCAAATATCTTGGAAACTGTAAGATATAAAATAGTGCTTTAAGATGTTTTATTTTTTTTCTTAATGTTGATTGTTCCGCTGAAAATATTATTGAAATCGGTCCATATTTACAAAAGTTACAAGCTCCGAAAGAATTTCGATACCCGCAGTTTCCCACTTTGAGGCTCTTTGGAGCTACCCTGTCTTACGACAGTGTGCCTCAAAATATGCTTTCTCAAAATTTCAACACTTCTACTTTCCGAAACAGTTGGTTTCATCTAAATCGGTTGACTAGTTCAAAAGTTAAGGACTTTTTACCACTTTTTTTAATTCACGCCACTGTGCGACGTAACTAGTAGCGCAACAAGAAAAAATGTGAACAGAATATTGAAGCTTTCTGCATGGTTAACAAATATATAACTTCTTGTCAGATTATACAATAATAATATGTGAATTTGTTCAATTCACAAACGCGAATTAACTTCATATGTGTTGTCTAAAAATCAATAAAAATTTTAAATATCTAATAACTAACACCATAAAATACATTCTCTTAAGATGCGTCTCCTCAAGCAACAAAATTTCTAAAATTCACAAAAATCGCATAGTACAAAGAAACACTAAAATTTATTAAAATTCGCTAAAACTGTAAAGCAAGCAAACATTCCGGAAAAGTTGCGAAAACTGAAACTTTGCAAAAACACTTGCTAAAACTTTAACGATTGCAAGCACAATATTGAATAAAAGTCCCTAAAAATATAACATAGCAAAAAAATTTGGGAAAATTACGACTGTCCCGAAAGATGTAATATTGATTACAGATCGCTAAAACTGTAAGAAATGCAATAAATTTGGTAAAAATCTAGGAAAAGACGAAAATTCGTGAAAAGTTACTAACAACGCGTTGCAACGGGATGATAACAAAATCTAATATCGTTTAAAAATCGGCAAAAATTTTAGGACTCTGAAAACATGCAAAAAGTCGCTTTTATTGCGAACTTTTCAAAAAATTGCGAAAAGTTGCAAAATTTTATATAAGCCATAATATTGATGAAAAATCTCTAAAATGTAAAAAATAAAAAAAAAAACATCGCGAAAATGCGAAAATGAAGAAAATTGCCAAAGCTTACTAACAATAGTATGATAACGAAGTTTAATATTGTTTAAAAATCGACAAAACTGTCAAGAAGATGAAAACATGCAAAAGTCACTAATATCGCGAACTTTGCAAATATTCGCGAGAAGTTGCAAAATCGGAAGCAAGCCCTAAAATTTATTAGAAATCGCCAAAGTCGTTCAAAATAAAAAAGTTTGGAAAAATGCGAAAAATCGCAAGTTAGTGAAAATTTGCTAAATGTATTAAAGAATTTACTATAATAATAATACATAATATTTTAATATAATAATTGACTACATAATATTTTACTCAAAAGCATGGTAATCTTTATTGACATATACAATCATTTATTTTTTTGTCGCGCAACAAAGTTCAAAATTTCGAATCTTTCGCTTCAAATTCCACTGCAACTACTACCACAACTACATATTCTGTTTACTTCCCTTTAAAACAACAGTTTTTAACTTTTGACAGCTTGAATCCCTACTCGTTACGTTGTACTACAGCTACTATTCTGTTCCAGCCTTTAAACTAATTAAAATGTATCTTTATTCTTACTTGTTAGTATTTTAATGTTATCCTCATGCTGCAGTTGTTTAATGTATAAATTTTCAAGTTTTAAATTAAGTTTTGTATTATTATTTCCCTTTATCTTTGTAATTAGATTTGGTAAAACACGTGTATCGTGTATCTGTGGACTAGAATTAATATATGTTTTATTTAGTACATTAACTTTACAATTTTCGAATCTGATAAGAAACGTTCTTTTCTGCTTTATTTTTAATTTACTGCAGTCATGGTTTATTATCCCTTCAAAATTTTTAAATACAATCAATCCTTGAATAATTTCTGTATCTGCGGTTTTTCCTGACTTTTCGAGTTCACACTGAGCCTCTCTAAAATCTAGCATATTTGATAAGCACTTATTGTCTAACACAATTAAATTTCTTTCCAGGTTTTCTTTAACGTTTGTTGTATAAATGTTATTATTGTTATCGGCTAATATTTCTGTTTGGTTTAATATTATTGATTTATTTTGAATGTTTGGCAGGAGCTCAAATCTTTTTTTGACAAAATATTAGAAGAAAATTGGGGTATCAGTAGTGTCATTATGATACTGTTATTTTGAAAAAGTACTATAACTTTTATGCTACTATAACTGTCGAAGTCCGTGATTAAGTCTAGTTCCTTTTGTGTCAAAATGTCGGCGGGAATAACGCCTAACTTGCAGGAAAATATTACTCGTCCAATGTCCTCGACATGATTGTATGTCACTATTAACTCTGTATATGTGTTGGAAGAATTGAACTTCATCTTCGAGTGTGTTAATTCTATTTTGTGTCTGCGATCTAAATTCATTTATGTAACTACTAATAAGAACTTGTTGTTTGTTTATATGATTTGTGATGTTATTAATTTGTTCGCTCATGAGATTGTTTACGAGGGTTAAGTTGTTAATTGTTCTGTCAGTAGCCTGTTCGCTATCGTGTATTTTTGATATGGTTTCGCGTATTTCCTGTTCGTCATCACTGTCCATAGATCCTGCTATGATCTTTAAACCTTTTCCTACAATGTTAAAAAGTCCGCTTTTAGATTTAGAATTTATATGAAGGTTATTTATTCGAGTGCTAAGTAACAAAAAGTTTTTGTTTATTGTACTAATAAGTTGTTTATTCTCAAAAGTGGTGGCATTTAACGTTATTATGTTTTCGGAGATCAGTAACATCGTCTCCTCATATGCTGTCAAGTTTATGAAGTGGAAAACCTTATCGTAGTAGCTGATCGTCTTCTGTTCGCCTGTTTTGATAGGTATATAGCCATTATTGTTGGTCAGGTCTTGTATGTCCAATTGTTGTGCCTTCGTCATTAGTATCCACATAAAAATTGTAAATATCGGTTTCGTAATTTTTTTTCGGTCCTGTAAAAGAGATATTAGTCTGTTACATTCTTCTTAGGTGTTTAATATTGCTTTTGTGGACTATTCTTCCTGATTTAGTCTTAACTGTTGTATTGTTGTTCTGAGCGACTATTTCTTTTTTATATCTAGGTGACAGTTTATTCCCTAGTCTTCGATTTATTTTTATGAATATTTCGTCTCCCTCTGAATATTCCCTTGGTGGTTCCCTAATTGCGGAGGTAATCACACTGCTAACTACAGAGGATGTCCTGTATATTCATTCGTTAAAAAGACTATGGGAGAAAAACCTAAATTAACTCCAGTTCAATCAGCAATCGCTTTCTCCTCCAATTTTGTTAAGACAAATTCTTTTCCCACGCAGAAAATGTCCCCACCAAGTCGCCTTGAAGCCACTATTGATGATCTGGTGCAAACTATAAACAACTTTTCTACAAATATGGCTAGCATGATGCAAGAAATGCTGCGAATGCAGAATACTCTTCTTCAAGCATTAATTAACAAGCCATGAACACGTTGAAAATATGTTTCTGGAATGCAAACGGCATTCGCCAACACAAAAATGAGTTCGAGCACTTCCTTTCGGAAGAAAATATTGATGTAATGTTGGTTTCTGAGACTCATTTGACTTCGAAAAGCCTTTTTAAAATGAATGACTACACGTTATATGATACTAAGGACCCGAGAGGAAGAGCATGCGGTGGATCAGCAATTTTAATAAAGTCAAGACTAAAGCACTATATTCTTGATAACATCTGTGCAGAACATTTACAAGAAACTAATATTTGTGTTGAAATTTTTTTTACAAATTTCGTTATATCATCAATTTACTCCCCTCCAAGATTCTCAATCACTGAAGATGAATACGAGGATTTCTACAAATCCCTTGGGCCTTGTTTCGTAGCCGCTGGAGATTACAATGCAAAACATACGTTCTGGGGTTCACGCCTTATTACACCTAGAGGAAGAGCGTTGTTCAACACAATTTAAAAAATGGGCTTGGACATCATTTCGAGTGGAGAGCCCACTTACTGGCCTACAGACATACAAAAAATTGCGGATGTATAGATTTTGGAGACATGAGAAATATTTCCAGATATTTAATTCATGTTGAAGCTTCCCTAGATCTCTCCTCCGATCACTCTCACACTATCGTTACAATCTGTAATTCACTTCGAAGTGATTTACCTCACCCATATGTGAATATGATCAATCGTTAATTGGCTGAGATTCAAAAAATATCTTAGTAGTCATTGCACGGAAAACATAACGCTAAGAACATGCGATGATATTGAATCTAACATTGCGAATTTTAACGAAATTATTAAGCAGGCTGCTGAACATGCTACTACCTCCCACCCGCAGACTGGGTTTAATAGAATTTATTCTACGGATACTGAACTTCTCGTATGTGAAAAAAGAAGAGCTAGACGGGAATGGCAACAACACAGATCACCCCAACATAAAATCAGGTTTAAAGAGTGCACTAAACTACTCCAATAGTTGCTTGCATCTGAAAAAACTGCATCTCTTAAAAATTATCTGGAAAACATCGATGTCACACTGGCATCTAATTACTCTTTGTGGCGCGCTGCGAGAAAGCTTAAAACACCCGTTGAGTTTAAACGCACTTCTACCGGAGGTTGGGCAAGAAGTGATACTAAAAAAGATAACTTGTTTGCAAAGCATTTAAAATCCGTATTTACCCCAAACAGATGTACTGCTGCTGTTGATTAACCATGTGAAGTTGCTCTACCCCCTCGACCCTTAACATTTAAGATGCATGAGGTACAAAAACTAATTGCTGAACTCAACCCAAAGAAAGCTCCTGGTATTGATGAAATTAGTAATCAGATGTTGATGAAGTTGCTTCGTATTACAATTAGAATCCTGTTATTAAGTTTTAATTCCATTTTACGACTGGAGTATTATCCACACCACTGGAAGCTTGCCAAGGTCAAAATGATTCCTAAGTCGGGCAAATACCTTACCAAGGCTGAGTCATACAGGCCAATAAGTTTACTGTCGAAAAGCTACTTATGATAAAATTGTACCCAATTCTAACTGATAATGCGTGCATACCGGATTATCAATTTGGTTTTAGAAGTCAGCATAGCACCATTGAGCAAACGCATAGACTGGTTCAATTTATAAGAAGAACATATGAAGAAAAGAAATATTTTTCTGCCCTCTTTATTGATGTTTCTCAGGTATTTGATAAAGTGTGGCATGAAAGCCTATTTGCATTATAATAGGTGATGTCGTTGTTTTGTTTTTCTATCAGTTTTTTTATGTTTTCTTTCCTCGTCTTCCAAAAAAACATTCATTCTTCCATAATTTCTTGGAGAGTAGAGTGCAACCTCTCCACTTCTCTTCACTTGTCCATGTATGGGGCTGTTCGAAAAATTTGTATCCCTATCTCATTCTCAATCATAAATTTAATAAACTCCGAGTTAAACGATTTCTAGTTATCCATGACCAAAGTTTCAGGATAGAACGATAAAAGAATATCCCTCAGGGCTGGCCTTATGTCTTCAGTATTTGGAGAATTTGTCAATTGCAGTCAGTACCAATTCTTCTCCGACTAAAAATGTATCTAAATGAACTATTTGCCCTGGGAATTGTGGTATTGGTGTAGTCTGTATCTGCTGCTTCATGGGTGGCGGTCGTACTTGTTTTCCTTACATATCACGCTTATGAAAACTTAAAATTATTTCTTCTTGTTCCTGTTCACTTCTGACATCGGTTATTTGCTGATTTGTAACTCCTAAAGTGATCCATATATACCTCTTGTATTAATCCCATAACAGGTTCTGTTGTTTTTATTCCGTTTATGATAGATGGATACATGTATTTTTTTTAAATTCCAACTAGGTTTTCTGTATTAAAGTATGGTTGGGTTATTGTCTGTCTGTGATATGTGGGAAAAATTATTTCGAATTTGTAGTCGGGTGTGGGTCCAATATTAAAAAATATTAGATTTTTTAAATCATTTATCGGTTATAGGATGAGCTCTCGGCGCTATTTGTAGCAATAGACAGGGTGCTAATGTCACCTTCAAGTGGCATTCTTGAAAGGGCATCAACTACGAAATTTGCTTTGCCTAGCTTGTATAGGAGCTCATAATTGTACTCCTCTAAGGTGGCTTTCCAGCGCTTCATCTTGCTATTGTTGTTTTTATTACTTACATAAATTAGTGGCTGATGGTCCGTGTATATTTTTACCTTTACAGACCCATAAAGGTGATTTCGAAACGAGTTAAGTGCCCAAATAATAGCAAGAGATAAATGCTTCCCTGTCCTCAAAGTCTAGTTTTATTGACACTTGAGAGGATTTCCTTTTCGATATTCGGCCTACTTCCCCTCTTAGCGTAATTTCTTACGAATGTCCTATAATACCCCAAAAGTCCTGGAAGGATCGAAGTTCCTTCAGGGTTTTAGATTCGGGAAAGTCTGATATAGCTTTGACTTTAGTGGGATTCGTTTGTATACCTTTCTCAGAAATAATATGACCCAAGAACTCAACTTCCTTCTGCAGAAACTTACATTTAACCATGAACCTTTAGGTTTGCTTCCTCTAAGGTTTTGAAAATTTTTCCTATGTTATCAAAATGTTCGCTCTCTGTTTTACTAAAGATGATTATATTACCGTCGTATACGAGTACATAAAAAATTTTTGCTATATGTTCATGCAAAATATCGTCAAGGCTCGTTGGAAAATCGATGGTGCGTTCTTAAGGCCGAAGGGTAGGCAAGTGAATTGAAATTTGCCATTACAAATGGAAAATGTGTCTTTTTCGCGGTCGCTTGGTTTTAATGGTATCTGATGAAAGCCGCTTTTTAAATCGATTACGGAAAAGAAAGAATTCTCACCTAATTGAGATGTTACATTATTTATTTCGGGTATTGTGTAACGGTCTGGAATAGTTATAGAATTGAGTTTCCTGTAATCTATTACCATTCTATATTGTTTGTTACCTTCCGAGTCAGGTTTCTTGCTAACTATTCTCACGGGAGAGTTGTATGGAGAGCGTGAGGGTTTAATGATGCCATCATGTATCATTTTATCAACCTGTTTTTCAATCATGCTGGATAAAAATAAAGTCTGGTGTAGACAGGGGTGTCCGTATTAGTGCGAATTTCGCCGACTACTTTCTTTGTAAATGTTAGTCTTTCGTCTGGGTCCGCGAAAAGTTTAGGGTGCTTCCCGGCTATAGATTTAAATTTTTTTTTGTAATGGGGTTAAGTTATAGTCATGGATTTCTATAGAAGTAATAGGTAAGTGAGAACTTAGTTGTTTAATTTTGATTCTAACGCCATCTTTAACTTGCAAAAAGTTTTTACTGGTATGGATGACTACTTCAAATTCTTGTAATGTTTCGTTGGCTATTATGCCATCAAAAAATTTCAATGTAAGCATTAAATAACATTTTATTTTATTATTTATTTAAATTAAACATCCAATTTCTACCTGAACCTTCATAGTGAACAGACGTCTTAGCGGAGTTTTTTTTCATATACATACTAAACAAACAAAAATATTCATAATACATATTAACTTTGACAAATAAGCAAAGCAAATATTTTTTTTACAGCAACAAACAAAAAAACAAAAACAAACAAAAACCCGCAAACAAAGTGCCTTTGAGGAATACTCTACATGAGTACCTCAAAAACAAAAAAATGTGAAGTCAGTTCTAACGGCAAAAATGCCTATTTTAGTGTGAGTTCTGAAGCTCTTAATGTTAACAATAACAATAAAAAATCTGATGATAGTCATTTTCTAACGGGAAAGCCACTTTTTCGTCAGCGATCAAGTTCGCTGTGTCCAATGCGAACTAGAGATTCGTTAACATTACAGTTGCCTAGTTCTTCATCATTTAAGCCAGCGACCTCATCTGCTCCGGGCTCGTGCTCATCTCTTAACCAAGTTATCGCTATTGATAACAGTAGCTCAAAACCCAAGGTCCAAGTCGGAATGGACAGATAAATAACTGGTAAAGCGTGGGCGAAGCCCAAATTCTTCAACAATTTTAACTGTTCCAAAGATGTCTAGGGATAACAGCGCATCATCAACTAATCGTCAAAAAATTGCAAGACAATAACGACAAGCCCGCTGCATCATCGCAAAAGTCTTTTAAGCCACCACCTATCTATCTGAGAGAAAGAAATTCTAACGCGCTTCTAAAAAAAATATTGTCGGCCATTGGTGAAAATAATTTTCACATCATTCCAATTAATCGAGGTAATATTGATGAAACTAAGACCCAAATATATGATGACAAAGATTTCCGAAAAATTATTAGTGAATTTGAAAAAAAACAAAACAAATTTTTACACTTACCAACTTAAAAGTGGTAAAGGCCTACAAATAGTATTAAAGGGCATAGATTCATATGTTGACCATGAAGAAGTAAAATGTGCTCTTATCGACAAAGGATTTAAGTTAAAAAAAAATGTTACTAATATAATTAACAGAGAGAACAGAGGTCCCCCAATTTATAGCGTAAAGTTTCTCTTACACCGAAAAATCACAGTTGAAGAGCCACGTAAGTGTTCAGGTTTCGTACAGTGAAACAATTGCCAAGAAATTGGCCAACTTACTGCAAATTACCTATAGTTTCTTTTATCTGCGGTGAATTGCACGGTTCTGCTAGCTGTACGAAGCCAAAAGATCAAGCTGAAAAAAAATTTATTAATTGTGGAGGTAATCACACTGCTAACTACAGAGGATGTCCTGTATATTCATTCGGTAAAAAGACTATGAGAGAAAAACCTAAATTAACTCCAGTTCAATCAGCAATCGCTTTCTCCGCCAATTTTGTTAAGACAAATTCTTTTCCCACGCAGAAAATGTCCCCACCAAGTCGCCTTGAAGCCACTATTGATGATCTGGTGCAAACTATAAACAACTTTTCTACAAATATGACTAGCATGATGCAAGAAATGCTGCGAATGCAGAATACTCTGCTTCAAGCATTAATTAACAAGCCATGAACACGTTGAAAATATGTTTCTGGAATGCAAACGGCATTCGCCAACACAAAAATGAGTTCGAGCACTTCCTTTCGGAAGAAAATATTGATGTAATGTTGGTTTCTGAGACTCATTTGACTTCGAGAAGCCTTTTTAAAATGAATGACTACACGTTATATGATACTAAGGACCCGAGAGGAAGAGCATGCGGTGGATCAGCAATTTTAATAAAGTCAAGACTAAAGCACTATATTCTTGATAACATCTGTGCAGAACATTTACAAGAAACTAATATTTGTGTTGAAATTTTTTTTACAAATTTCGTTATATCATCAATTTACTCCCCTCCAAGATTCTCAATCACTGAAGATGAATACGAGGATTTCTACAAATCCCTTGGGCCTTGTTTCGTAGCCGCTGGAGATTACAATGCAAAACATACGTTCTGGGGTTCACGCCTTATTACACCTAGAGGAAGAGCGTTGTTCAACACAATTTAAAAAATGGGCTTGGACGTCATTTCGAGTGGAGAGCCCACTTACTGGCCTACAGACATACAAAAAATTGCGGATGTATAGATTTTGGAGACATGAGAAATATTTCCAGATATTTAGTTCATGTTGAAGCTTCCCTAGATCTCTCCTCCGATCACTCTCACACTATCGTTACAATCTGTAATTCACTTCGAAGTGATTTACCTCACCCATATGTGAATATGATCAATCGTTAATTGGCTGAGATTCAAAAAATATCTTAGTAGTCATTGCACGGAAAACATAACGCTAAGAACATGCGATGATATTGAATCTAACATTGCGAATTTTAACGAAATTATTAAGCAGGCTGCTGAACATGCTACTACCTCCCACCCGCAGACTGGGTTTATTAGAATTTATTCTACGGATACTGAACTTCTCGTATGTGAAAAAAGAAGAGCTAGACGGGAATGGCAACAACACAGATCACCCCAACATAAAATCAGGTTTAAAGAGTGCACTAAACTACTCCAATAGTTGCTTGCATCTGAAAAAACTGCATCTCTTAAAAATTATCTGGAAAACATCGATGTCACACTGGCATCTAATTACTCTTTGTGGCGCGCTGCGAGAAAGCTTAAAACACCCGTTGAGTTTAAACGCACTTCTACCGGAGGTTGGGCAAGAAGTGATACTAAAAAAGATAACTTGTTTGCAAAGCATTTAAAATCCGTATTTACCCCAAACAGATGTACTGCTGCTGTTGATTAACCATGTGAAGTTGCACCCCCTCGACCCTTAACATTTAAGATGCATGAGGTACAAAAACTAATTGCTGAACTCAACCCAAAGAAAGCTCCTGGTATTGATGAAATTAGTAATCAGGTGTTGATGAAGTTGCTTCGTATTACAATTAGAATCCTGTTATTAAGTTTTAATTCCATTTTACGACTGGAGTATTATCCACACCACTGGAAGCTTGCCAAGGTCAAAATGATTCCTAAGTCGGGCAAATACCTTACCAAGGCTGAGTCATACAGGCCAATAAGTTTACTGTCGAAAAGCTACTTATGATAAAATTGTACCCAATTCTAACTGATAATGCGTGCATACCGGATTATCAATTTGGTTTTAGAAGTCAGCATAGCACCATTGAGCAAACGCATAGATTGGTTCAATTTATAAGAAGAACATATGAAGAAAAGAAATATTTTTCTGCCCTCTTTATTGATGTTTCTCAGGTATTTGATAAAGTGTGGCATGAAAGCCTAATTTTAAAATTGAAGACATATCTACTAGAGATGTGCACGTACGCACGAATGATTTTGAAAATTTTCACGATCACGCACGCTCACGTATAAAATATTCTTAATCAGGCACGAGGGGTGTACAACTTATCACGATCACGCACGCTTACGAAAAATATATAATTAATTTTTTATGTTTGTTGGTTGAAAAATACACACGTCTGTATGTATGCGTTATGTGTGCAGGCTCGTTCTACCTATATGTATGTATAGATAGACATGTGAAATATCTTGGTATACACTTTGATCGACGGTTTACAAGGAAACACCATATTGACTCAAAGCTAACAGAAATGAAACTTAAATTAACTCAGATACCTTGGCTGATTGGTTGAAATTCCACCCTGAGTCTTGATTGTAAACTTTTGATATACAAGTCGCTCTTGAAACCTATATAGTGCTACGGAATACAGCTATGGGGCACTGCTTCAGCTTCCAATATAAAGAGAATCCAACGAAGGCAAAACAAGATTTTATGACTAATAACATTGGCTCTATAGTGCATCAAAAATTCAAATTTACATCGTGATTTAAATATGCCACTAGTGACTAAAGAAATTAAAAAATACGCAGGCAAATACTTAACAAAACTCGAGTCTCATCCTAATCCCCTTGCTCGTAACATCTTGAATTTTCCTGGACACCTCCGCTTAAAAAAGAGGGATACTATTGCTCTAATACTCAACACTCCAGATGAAACAGCCTGAAAATATTTTTGTGCTTAATACGATATTTATGTATTATTCATTACTATTACTAAATTTATGCCTGACATTGGTCGGGCCTAATTATTATATATAGATTTAAGATTTGGAAACTTATTGTTACGCATGAAAAAAAAATAAATTTAATTAAACATATTAGCAGAAGTGTGTTCCCTGATTTGCACATCACCTGCTACTGATTTTTCGTAAAATATTTCTTTATTTGCTAGGAGGTTTTCAACAAATTTTCGTTGTATGTAGTTCTTTGTTGACCCATTGTCGATAAGAATTTTCAAAATATCACCGATTCTCGTTTTACATTCTATATAGGGCAACGAAGGGCTGGTTATCCTAAAAAATGGATATCACTAAATTATAATTGCTCGTTTTCAAGCATTGATGGTTCTTGTGTGGAGGCTAAGTAATTCTCAAAGGTTTCCTCCTGTTGATTTCTTTTTTGACTTGCGTTCGCCTCATATTGCTGTAAATAAAAAACTAGTAGTCTGGTTGTATTTTGTTTTTTTGTTATTAGAATTTTCATTAATGAAATTATTATTATTTTTTTGGAATTTATTCAAACAACATAAAGAGTTATTATTAAAAAACCTTTATTTGCGCAGCCTTTAATCGAACCTTCGAACGAAATACATAATTAAATATATTCAACCTATTACCATGTAGTACCTTCATTTCGTCCATTTGGTTATTCTTGCGAAAAATGTTCAACAGATTCAATCAATTGAAATTTTTCTATATTACGCACAATATTACCACTGATGAGCAAAAGAAGGCGGTTTTGTTATCTAATATTGGATATTCTACATTTGCCTTAATTCAAACTCTTATTGCACCTAAGGACATCTGTGAAAGCTCTTTAAAATTGGAGGACATAACAACTGCATTGAGTGAGCATTTCGAAGAATCTCGAAGAATCTCCAAACTACATGAGTGCAACTTTTGAGTTCTATAATTGCAAACAAAAAATAAATCAATCTTTCTCTGACTGGATTGCCGAATTAAGGACCAAGGCTAAAAATTGCGGATTCACAGAATCTCAACTATTAATAAACCGCTAGATAGAGCCCTTTGGGACGCCGTTTTAATGGGAACTAATAACACTCATGTTCGCACTGCTTTACTTAAAAAAAAAGATCCTACACTTTTTGACGTAGTTGAAATGGTACAACGAGAATGTGAAAAGATGGATAGAAAACCTTCCCATTCAAATCAGGCTGTTCATAAGGTTGACCAATCTAACAACTACAAGAGAAAGGACAATGCGCATATTGAAAATAAAACAAATTCTTGCGGTCCATGTGTATCTTGCGACAAAGGTTATCACAAAAGAGAAAATTGTAAGCTTCGAAATGCCGATGTTTTTCTTTACAGAAAAAAGGGATATATTGCTAAGGTAAGTCGCTCCAAAGTACATACTTCTAATATTGATGACGTTTCTAATAATGAGAACCACCCAGACATTGAAACTCACATTGTTTATTGTCATAAAACATCTAGAGATGATGAATAATGAAAATTTGTATCTCTTAATGTGATTTTGAATAAAAAAATGGTGAGCTTCGAAGTAGATACTGGTGCTGGTCGTTCTATTATTGGTCTTAGTACTTGGCGATTGATTGGTTCACCAACAATTTATGAACCACTTAATAGAATAAAAGGCTTCGGAGATAATAATTACGTTTCAGCAAAAGGTTTCATCAAGGCCACTTTGGAATATAAATCAAAATCCATAAATGCCATATTCGTTGTAGTAAATCAAGATTGTGAATCCATTCTTGGAATTGGAAATATTTGTAAGCTGGGATTGGATCTTAATCCGCTTGTGCATGTAAAATGTATTCCCGTACTAGGATATCCAACGAATGATTTACATTTTGAACCAAAATTGCTATGCTAAAAATTTAAGTATGTTTTTGAAGCCGGATTAGGACATTGTACTAAAGTAAAAGCCCATATTACACTTCGCGATTCAGCTAATGCCAAAATTTTCAAACCTCGACCCATACCATTTGCAAGACTGTCTGCTACTAAAGCTAAATTGTCTCGATTACAAGAAGCAGATATTATTAGTAGTAGGGGATTGGCGGTTCTGTGACAATTAAAATTGTGAAATTTCCAAGAATTCTTTAAAATTTTGCTGAAATTTGAGAAATTGTGTTTTCGGTGCGCTTTGATGTTTTTTTGTTTACATTAAGTGTTTTTTGTTTACATTAACTGTTTTTTGTTTATATTAAGTGTATGTATGTTTGTACGTATGTATGACCGTGGGAACTTGTGCGTGGAATATCTTGTGGGAATACATTAAGGGGGTTTATAGGTTTGAGACTTTTATATGTGTATGTTATCCAAATGCCGACGCGAAAACATGTTTATTTTTTTTTTAAATGCCGACGGGAAAATCAAGGAAATGATTTTTCCTAATGCCTACGGAAAATTTGTAGGTGTGTCTAGCTGTATTTGAAGTCTGGCTGTGATTCTTGGAGGGCGAGGTGTGTCTTGCTGTAGGAATTGAAGTTTGGCTGTGCTTGGTGGAGGGCGGCGTGTGTTTAGATTGTGAGACCTTAAGCCTGACTGTGATTTGGGTTGGTGAGGGTGTTTTGTAATATGTAACCGTGGGAATTCGGTGGCGTTTATGCTTGTTGGAATTTAAGCCATGCTGTGCTTGGTGGGGGCGGGGTGTATTTGAGGTAGATCGACTGGTGAAGAGCGGGGAGTTGTTGTAATATGTATCCGTGGGAATCTGTGTACATGTATGTGTGTATGTATGTATGTCTGTAAGAGTTTAAGGCTGTCTGTGATTTATGAAAGGCGAGGTGAGAGTGTTCATGTAATACGTATCCGTAGGAATCTGTGTATATGTATGTTCGTAGGAGTTTAAGGCTGATTGTGATTTGAGGTGGGGGGGGGAGTGTTGTTGTGATAGATAGATAGAATGTGCCTATGTGTGTGTGTATGTATGTATGTATATGTAGCAGTTTAAGGCTTTCCTTGATTTGAGGTAGGCGGGGGGTGTTATTGTAATATGTATCTATAGGAATTTGAGTGTTTATATGTCTGTAGGAATTTTTGTGCATGTATGTCTGTAGGAGTTTAAGGCTGATCGTGATTTGGATTGTTGAGATTGATCGATTGTATGTGATATTGAGAATTTGTGTATGTATATCTGTAGGAAATATAAGGCTTATCGTGATTTATGATGGGCGAAGTGTTCATGAAATATATAACTGCGCAATTTGTGTGTATATCGGTAGGAGTTTCAGGCTGATCATGATTAATGAGAGGTGAGGTGAAGGTGTTCATGTATATGTATCCGTATTTGTGTGTATGTATGTCTATATGAGTTTAAGGCTAATCGTGATTTAGGTTGTTGAGATTGATAGATTGTATGTTACCTTGAGATGTTGTGTATGTATATCTGTAAGAACTTTAGGCTGACTGTGATTTGTGAAGGAAGGGGCGTTGTTGAAATAGGTTTAATTTTTCGTAGATGAATTTTAAAAAATGTTTGTGTAAGTGATTTTCTCACCCTAGTATTTATATGTACGTAGAAATAAATTATTTCTCATATGAACATATTTTGCTAGAAAATATTATCATATATCTGAACTTCCCTAATCCTAGTATGTTTTTCATATCGGAGGATGAGATTGCTTTATATTTCATCAAGCTTAAATTTGTCCAGTGTTAAAGTCTGTCGGTCAGAAATTTGTTTATATATGTATAAATATTAATTTCAGATTTTGCAAAATTCTTGTGTACGATCGTGGTGATTTTTTTTTGTGTATGTATGTGTGTATGCGCGATAGAGTTTGACTGGTCTGTGATAAGTTTGTTTATTTAAGTACATTTGTCTTCTTTGACTTTCGTCTTCAAGCGGCAATAGCTTGGAGAACGGTTTGTATGTTTTCATGATGTAGATATGTAAGTGTTATTGTTAAAATCCAATAACTACTTGAGCATGGGTAAGAAATTTGATAATATGTGTATATATGTACATATGGATCTACAAATTGATTTTATATGTATGTATGTACATACAAATAAGTCTGTGGCTAACTCTTTAAATACACTTTTTTTTGTCATGTGCGGTCTTTTATTGTTCTAAATATTCGCCACGTCTTTTGTGTATAGATGTAAAATATCTCTAGTTTTTTTATTTGAAATTAAAAAACGTTGCTTTAATTTTTTATCTGTATTTACTTAGAAGTTTGTGTGGATTTTCTGTTTTAAGTAAAACTGAATTCCTTAAGATACATACTTCATAGTAATAGTAACTATAATATATATGTTTCCTATATTTAATTTACATTTGTTTAAAATTGATGCAGCCTATATAGCCAACGGTAGAAATTTTTTGGTGTATACAATTTTTTCTAACCACCGTGTTTTTCAGCACCTCTTACATTTATTTTAGAATATCTTGCATTGCCTTTTATAAATGTATAAACATTTTTAAATGAAACTGATCCCGTAGTCCAGCTTAGCTAACGATAGTTTTTTGTTAGCCAGTTTGCTTCTTTTTACTTTTTTATTTTTTTATTGATAAACATTTAAAATCAAAAGGGAGTTTTATAATAAAATTGTTATATTCATAATTGCTGAAAACAATCGCTACTTCTTTTGCGATGAAATCATTTGAATTACTTTTGAAACCTTGTACTATAAAAATTAGGGTATTTTCCATATGACTCAATTTATAAGACTTTTCGAACTTGTCCTTTGATGTGTATATATTCTATTATATGATCATGAATAAGAATGCAGTAAGCTGATGTCTTTGCTTACTGTTTCAAATTAAAATTTTATTCAATTGGGCATTTAGAAGTGCTTGAGATTCTTTCATATAAAAGCTTTGTTGGAATCTTAGATACGAGTACATATAATATAGAATTATTATTTTTAATTTTTATGTTAAGATCATCATCATTGGGATATGAGACTGAATTTAAATGTACTTTTAAAGTAGTTAAATCATAATGAGGAAACTTGTTTTCTTCTTGAATAGCGATCAACAGAAAACGAAATCGTTTTCTTACAATTTAGGTCTGGCCTCTCAACGGTTCCTATAGTATACAAAATGACTTTCTATGTCAACATATCTGTCTACTCTTTGTCAGCGTTAAGGGACAATTAAATTTTAAAATTTTAATTCCTCAAATTGTGTTACTTCATACTGATAATATGTTTTCATTAATAAGGTATATGTTTATCTTATGAAGGTTACTCGCCTATGGCTTTTATTTGATGTTCTAGATGATTTTTTTTTTCATTTTATTAAATTTCAGCGTATTGTGCATAGATTTCTGATATTTTTAAGTGCGCTTTATTTACCTGTCAGACAAAGTGTACGTATCAGTTGATCACTCAGTCTCTCTTTTTAATAATTTTTTTCTTTTAATGTGTCACTACTATTTTTTCAGATTTTACTACTTGAAAAAGAGAATATTTGGGTAATTTTTAAATGTATTCATATATACATATAGGTAAATATATGTATGTATGTATAGAGAAATTACTTTATCTACAAAGAATTACATGTTTAATAATCAACTATTCTAGAAAATCGATCTCAAATAACTCAGTTACCTCCACCATCAATTCACCGTCGGTGTTTTCATAGTGTCAGAAACATTAGAATATCTATGTTTGAGAGAATTTTTACATCGAGTTTTTCTACATGAGGTTTGCTGGTTGACCTCCTTGCAGTTATTATTGACGTAGGCTGGGTTGTATCACATTCAGATGTAATAATTTCTTACTTAAAAAAGGTCCTCATCACCATCAACCATATCTGTATACATTTCATTCATGAGTTGGGTTGATCCAGATACAATTGCGGTCTACAGAGTAATGATTAGAAACAAGTTTCTCATCACCTTCTAACAGATTTATATATTTTGCTAGCATGCATGCTTTAGCATGCTTCTATCGATAGTGACGCGAGAGTCCGACATGTAGTGGTGTTTCAATTAAAAATCTATACTATTAGAATTTAAGAATTCACTCTTCTGAATTTTTTACAAAGTAGATACATATGTATTTCATTTCCCACAAAGTCATAAAATTTCTTTGCTTACAAAATTGTATGACGTGAGGAATTTTCTTAAATTATGCATGCTTCCATAATTTGTTTCTCTAAATTTTTTTGATACTCATTCAGATACAGATATAAAGTAAGATCTGTTTACACTACATTTTACAATTTATGCATGCTTCAGCTTGATTCTAGTTGAAGTCTATATTTATTCAGTAAGTTTGTTTGATACCCATTCATACACATGTACATTCTTAAAGATTGGATATCAAAGTCCAATTTGCTTAGTTTATCTATATTTTCTAAAGATCTGATAGCTATAGAAATGAACAGAGTGAAGATCTATTATAATAAGCCCAGATTCACATTTTTAAGTTTTGTATGCTACTGCTTTCGAAATGGAAAATGTACAACTTTTACTATAAAAAGTGATAATACGATGTGTTGCTGAATATTGCACTGTGTTAAACTTTATTTTTAACGCTTACATTTTCACAATATTTCATACAGACCAACAAGTTTAGTTGGTTAATTATCCAGTACATTAAGTTAATTATCTTTCCTAAGACCTAACATTCCTAATCAATCCTTCAAAAAAAAAAAAAAAAAAAAAATACCATGACAAAATAGATTTTTCCTTTTTAATTTGGTCATCCTGCCAACCATAAAGAAGCCGTCGAGAGGTATCGTAAGAGTTTTCTTTTCTGTTTTATAGTCGTACTACCATGGAAGTCTTTCGAAGAGAGATATGGTAGATGGACTAGAAGAGCATGACATTTACTGTTGTGTCGATATTTTCTCCTCGGACCTTGAAAATTTATGGTGGGGTCACGCAAACTTCTCAACAGGCCGTACCAATATCCGCAGCTGGTCTCCAAGGTGAAGAGTCTAGTCGATAGAATAGTCCTTTTTAATTTTATTTATATTGTCATTAAATTTCAACATTTTCTACATCTTCACATTAGTGAATACTGTATTTTCCACCTTTTCCTCATTTGTTGAGTTAACTTTAATTGCAATCATTTTAATTGTGAGATGAGCTTTTCTATTTTAGGCACTAAGTAAATCTTTATATATATATATATATATCAATCCACTTATATGAACCATTAATGCTAAATTCTTAACACATAATTCCTTTGGATGATCTATTAAATCATTCTACTACTGATGCTTTCATATTAAGTAATGTTTAATCTTCTACTTATGGATGCATTTTCCAGTGTCTATTAAAAAATTCTTTAGATTCATCCATTTGTAAGTTTTTTTGTACTCGTAACATTTCAAAAATATTTTCCACAGCCTAGGCTTTTTCGAATGCAACTTTTATTTTCAACGGTATTGACCATAGAAACTTTGAGAATTAATCATTTACAGTCTACAATAATCAATAATTTCTATTTTCTGTAGAATAGTTTCCCATACTACTATTAGAGCCTATATTTGACCATCAACTTGTATTTTATCTTCATTTAGTTTTAGGTTACTATCACCAAACTTTCATTCATTATTCAAATCTTGATATGGGCCATAGTTTGTATCTAATTCAATTCTTCCTTTCAAGACTGATAAAACAGTATAAGTGTCTTCAGAATTGGAAGTCTATGAGTAAAAATCATCTTCATCATCCTCATCATCATTCTCAGTATTAGCAACATTAAATAAGATGATATCATCAAATATTGTTCCTTCTGAAAGTTTCTTTGGTGTCCTTGTCTCTATATTTACTGATGGCTTTAAACTTGTATTATTTTCAGCATCTATCTTGATTTTACTTTCTTCTTTCTTGTGAATTCTTTCCATATTTCTAGAACTAGTTATGAATTCTTTGAGAGGTTCTGTTATAGGTTTAAATGTATCTTTTGTTTCTCACATATATCGATTTCACCAGTTTTTATACTACGAAGCTTTTTCTTCAAGACATGTCTTGTCGACACCAACTGCTTTGCTAACAGCAAATAGCAGAACAGGTATCAACTTATCAGATATAAGATCAGGTTGTCAGGTACCAGATCAGGTTATCAGGTACCTGATCTGGTTTCCAGATCAGCTTATCAGGACCTGGTCTGGTTTTCAGATCAGCTTATCATGACCTGGTCTGGTTTTCAGATCAGCTTATCATGACCAGGTCTGGTTTGCAGATCAGCTTATCAGGACCTGATCTGGTTTTCAGATCAGCTTATCAGGACCTGGTCTGGTTTTCAGATCAGCTTATCAAGACCTGATCTGGTTTTCAGATCAGCTTATCAGGACCTGGTCTGGTGTTCAGCTCAGCTTATCAGGACCTGGTCTGGTTTTCAGATCAGCTTATCAGGACCTGGTCTGGTTTTCAGATCAGCTTATCTGATTCAGATTTGGTTATCAGTTTACAAGTAGCTGGTCATTTATAACATTTAGATAAATGAAGTTTAAGGTCAGATGAAAAACGGAAAAGTAAACTTTTATGTAGTCAAATTCTCTTTTTTTTCTATAACGATCATCGTCTATTGATGCTTTCATATTAAGTAATGTTTAATCTTCTACTTATGGATGAATTTTCCAGTGTCTATTAAAAAATGCTTTACATTCATCCATTTGTAAATTTTCTGGTACTCGTAACATTTCAAAAATATTTTCCACAGCCTAGGTTTTTTCGAGTGCAACTTTTATTTTAAACGGTTTTGACCATAGAAAATTTGAGAATGAATCAGTTACAGTCTACAATAATCAATAATTTCTATTTTCTGTAGAATAGTGTCCCATAAAGCTACTATTAGAGCCTACATTTGACCATCAACTTGTATTTTATCTTCATTTAGTTTTAGGTTACTATCACCAAACTTTCATTCATTATTCAAATCTTGATGTGGGCCATAGTTTAGTTTAGTTTAGTCTAATCCAATTCTTCCTTCCAAGACTGATCAATCAGTATGTGTCTTCAGAATTGGAAGTCTATGAGTAAAAATCATCTTCATCATCCTCATCATCATTCTCAGTATTAGCAACATTAAATAAGATGATATCATCAAATATTGTTCCTTCTGAAAGTTTCCTTGGTGTACTTGTCTCTATATTTACTGATGTCTTTAAACTTGTATTATTTTCAGCATCTATCTTGATTTTACTTTCTTCTTTCTTGTGAATTCTTTCCATATTTCTAGAACTAGTTATGAATTCTTTGAGAGGTTCTGTTATAGGTTTAAATGTATCTTTTGTTGCTCACATATATCGATTTCACCAGTTTTTATACTACGAAGCTTTTTCTTCAAGACATGTCTTGTCGACACCAACTGCTTCGCTAACAGCAAATAGCAGAACAGGTATCAACTTATCAGATATCAGATCAGGTTGTCAGGTACCAGATCAGGCTATCAGGTACCTGATCTGGTTTTCAGATCAGCTTATCAGGACCTGGTCTGGTTTTCAGATCAGCTTATCAAGACCTGGTCTGGTTTTCAGATCAGCTTATCAGGACCTGGTCTGGTTTTCAGCTCAGCTTATCAGGACCTGGTCTGGTTTTCAGATCAGCTTATCAGGACCTGGTCTGGTTTTCAGATCAGCTTATCTGATTCAGATTTGGTTATCAGTTTACAAGTAGCTGGTCATTTATAACATTTAGATGAATGAAGTTTAAGGTCAGATGAAAAACGAAAAAGTAAAATTTTATGTAGTCAAATTCTCTTTTTTTTCTATAACGATCATCGTCTATTGATGCTTTCATATTAAGTAATCTTTAATCCTATAACAGAACCTCTCAAAGAATTCATAAATATTTCTAGAAATATTGAAAGAATTCGCAAGAAAGAAGAAAGTGAAATCAAGATAGAAGCTGAAAATAATACAAGTTTAAAGCCATCAGTCAATATAGAGACAAGTACACCAAAGAAATTTTCAGAAGGAACAATATTTGATGATATCATCTTATTTAATGATGCTAATACTGAGAATGATGATGAGGATGATGAAGATGATTTTTACTCATAGACTTCCAATTCTGAATACACTTATACTCATTTATCAGTCTTGGAAGGAAGAATTGAATTAGATACAAACTATGGCCCACATCAAGATTTGAATAATAAATGAAAGTTTGGTGATAGTAACCTAAAACTAAATGAAGATAAAATACAAGTTGATGGTCAAATATAGGCTGTAATAGTAGCTTTATTTTCTTTAATGATTGATAATAAAACATGGAAATACTATGAGAAATTTGATTTTGAAAACTATATAAAATATGTAATTTCTACTAATACATGGATAAAGAATCATCATCATTCACTGACAGAGAATGATGTTATCAGTAAATTGTTTCTGGAAACTCAAAACGATAAACTATAGGACAAATTAATAATACAGCTAAAGGAAATGCAAATTGATGGAGTACAACTTGAAATACAATTAGAGATAGAAGATAGTTATAAAATTGAAAAACACATACTAAATATTAAATCATCTTTTGAAAAAACAAATTGAACATCTGAGCGATAAAATTTATAGATTGGAAAATTAACTACATGATAGTATAAATAGCTGAAAGTGCATCAAGTAGATCACAACACTCTCCAAAAAATCTTTAAAACAACTCAATGTCTTTAAAAAGAAATTTAGCAAACGAACTCTATAATAAATCTCGAAAATTGTTTGTGCATTGTAGATATGTAATGAAAGGAATAGTTGATCTTTTATGGAGCTGATTTAGGTGAAATGGGAAACTATTCTACAGAAAATAGAAATTATTGATTATTGTAGACTGTAAATGATTCATTCTCACAGTTTCGATGGTCAATACCGTTGAAAATAAAAGTTGCATTCGAAAAAGCCTAGGCTGTGGAAAATATTTTTGAAATGTTACGATTACCAAAAAACTTACAAATGGATGAATGTAAAGAATTTTTTAATAGACACTGGAAAATGCATCCATAAGTAGAAGATTAAACATTACTTAATATGAAAGCATCAGTAGTAGAATGATTTAATAGATCATCCAAAGGAATTATGTGTTAAGAATTTAGCATTAATGGTTCATATAAGTGGATTGATATATATATATATATAAAGATTTACTTAGTGGCTAAAATAGAAAAGCTCATCTCCCAATTAAAATGATTGCAATTAAAGTTAACTCAACAAATGAGGAAAAGGTGGGAAATACAGTATACACTAATGTGAAGATGTAGAAAATGTTGAAATTTAATGACAATATAAAAAAAATTAAAAAAGGACTATTCTATCGACTAGAGACTCTTCACCTTGGAGACCAGCTGCGGATATTGGTACGGCCTGTTAAGAAGTTTGCGTGACCCCACCATAAATTTTCAAGGTCCGAGGAGAAAATATCGACACAACAGTAAATGTCATGCTCTTCTAGTCCATCTACCATATCTCTCTTCGAAAGACTTCCATGGTAGTACGACTATAAAACAGAAAAGAAAACTCTTCCGATACCTCTCGACGGCTTCTTTATGGTTGGCAGGATGACCAAATTAAAAAGGAAAAATCTAGTTTGCCATGGTTTTTTTTTTGAAGGATTGATTAGGAATGTTAGGTCTTAGGAAAGATAATTAACTTAATGTACTGGAATTCTCTAAACTTGTTGGTCTGTATGAAATATTGTGAAAATGTAAGCGTTAAAAATAAAGTTTAACACAGTGCAATATTCAGCAACACATCGTATTATCACTTTTTATAGTAAAAGTTGTACATTTTCCATTTCGAAAGCAGTAGCATACAAAATTTAAAAATGTGAATCTGGGCTTATTATAATAGATCTTCACTCTGTTCATTTCTATAGCTATCAGATCTTTAGAAAATATAGATAAACTAAGCAAATTGGACTTTGATATCCAATCTTTAAGAATGTACATGTGTATGAATGGGTATCAAACAAACTTACTGAATAAATATAGACTTCAACTAGAATCAAGCTGAAGCATGCATAAATTGTAAAATGTAGTGTAAACAGATCTTACTTTATATCTGTATCTGAATGAGTATCAAAAAAATTTAGAGAAACAAATTATGGAAGCATGCATAATTTAAGAAAATTCCTCACGTCATACAATTTTGTAAGCAAAGAAATTTTATGACTTTGTGGGAAATGAAATACATATGTATCTACTTTGTAAAAAATTCAGAAGAGTGAATTCTTAAATTCTAATAGTATAGATTTTTAATTGAAACACCACTACATGTCGGACTCTCGCGTCACTATCGATAGAAGCATGC
The DNA here is from genome assembly GCA_936439885.1 of Nowickia ferox. Classification (NCBI taxonomy): domain Eukaryota; kingdom Metazoa; phylum Arthropoda; class Insecta; order Diptera; family Tachinidae; genus Nowickia; species Nowickia ferox. Next base: position 226,499 of record CAKZFG010000003.1, on the reverse strand, counting down.
TAAAGCATGCATGCTAGCAAAATATATAAATCTGTTAGAAGGTGATGAGAAACTTGTTTCTAATCATTACTCTGTAGACCGCAATTGTATCTGGATCAACCCAACTCATGAATGAAATGTATACAGATATGGTTGATGGTGATGAGGACCTTTTTTAAGTAAGAAATTATTACATCTGAATGTGATACAACCCAGCCTACGTCAATAATAACTGCAAGGGGGTCAACCAGCAAACCTCATGTAGAAAAACTCGATGTAAAAATTCTCTCAAACATAGATATTCTAATGTTTCTGACACTATGAAAACACCGACGGTGAATTGATGGTGGAGGTAACTGAGTTATTTGAGATCGATTTTCTAGAATAGTTGATTATTAAACATGTAATTCTTTGTAGATAAAGTAATTTCTCTATACATACATACATATATTTACCTATATGTATATATGAATACATTTAAAAATTACCCAAATATTCTCTTTTTCAAGTAGTAAAATCTGAAAAAATAGTAGTGACACATTAAAAGAAAAAAATTATTAAAAAGAGAGACTGAGTGATCAACTGATACGTACACTTTGTCTGACAGGTAAATAAAGCGCACTTAAAAATATCAGAAATCTATGCACAATACGCTGAAATTTAATAAAATGAAAAAAAAATCATCTAGAACATCAAATAAAAGCCATAGGCGAGTAACCTTCATAAGATAAACATATACCTTATTAATGAAAACATATTATCAGTATGAAGTAACACAATTTGAGGAATTAAAATTTTAAAATTTAATTGTCCCTTAACGCTGACAAGGAGTAGACAGATATGTTGACATAGAAAGTCATTTTGTATACTATAGGAACCGTTGAGAGGCCAGACCTAAATTGTAAGAAAACGATTTCGTTTTCTGTTGATCGCTATTCAAGAAGAAAACAAGTTTCCTCATTATGATTTAACTACTTTAAAAGTACATTTAAATTCAGTCTCATATCCCAATGATGATGATCTTAACATAAAAATTAAAAATAATAATTCTATATTATATGTACTCGTATCTAAGATTCCAACAAAGCTTTTATATGAAAGAATCTCAAGCACTTCTAAATGCCCAATTGAATAAAATTTTAATTTGAAACAGTAAGCAAAGACATCATCAAAGGACAAGTTCGAAAAGTCTTATAAATTGAGTCATATGGAAAATACCCTAATTTTTATAGTACAAGGTTTCAAAAGTAATTCAAATGATTTCATCGCAAAAGAAGTAGCGATTGTTTTCAGCAATTATGAATATAACAATTTTATTATAAAACTCCCTTTTGATTTTAAATGTTTATCAATAAAAAAATAAAAAAGTAAAAAGAAGCAAACTGGCTAACAAAAAACTATCGTTAGCTAAGCTGGACTACGGGATCAGTTTCATTTAAAAATGTTTATACATTTATAAAAGGCAATGCAAGATATTCTAAAATAAATGTAAGAGATGCTGAAAAACACGGTGGTTAGAAAAAATTGTATACACCAAAAAATTTCTACCGTTGGCTATATAGGCTGCATCAATTTTAAACAAATGTAAATTAAATATAGGAAACATATATATTATAGTTACTATTACTATGAAGTATGTATCTTAAGGAATTCAGTTTTACTTAAAACAGAAAATCCACACAAACTTCTAAGTAAATACAGATAAAAAATTAAAGCAACGTTTTTTAATTTCAAATAAAAAAACTAGAGATATTTTACATCTATACACAAAAGACCTGGCGAATATTTAGAACAATAAAAGACCGCACATGACAAAAAAAAGTGTATTTAAAGAGTTAGCCACAGACTTATTTGTATGTACATACATACATATAAAATCAATTTGTAGATCCATATGTACATATGTACACATATTATCAAATTTCTTACCCATGCTCAAGTAGTTATTGGACTTTAACAATCACACTTACATATCTACATACATCATGAAAACATACAAACCGTTCTCCAAGCTATTGAAGCTTGAAGACGAAAGTCAAAGAAGACAAATGTACTTAAATAAACAAACTTATCACAGACCAGTCAAACTCTATCGCGCATACACACATACATACACAAAAAAAAATCACCACGATCGTACACAAGAATTTTGCAAAATCTGAAATTAATATTTATACAAATATAAACAAATTTTTGACCGACAGACTTTAACACTGGACAAATTTAGGCTTGATAAAATATAAAGCAATCTCACCCTCCAATATGAAAAACATACTAGGATTAGGGAAGTTCAGATATATGATAATATTTTCTAGCAAAAAATTTTCATATGAGGAACAATTTATTTCTACGTACATATAAATACTAGGGTGAGAAAATCACATACACACACACATACTAAAATTCATCTACAAAAAATTAAACCTATTTCAACAACGCCCCTTCCTTCACAAATCACAGTCAGCCTAAAGTTCTAACAGATATACATACACAAAATCTCAAGGTAACATACAATCTATCAATCTCAACAACCTAAATCACGATCAGCCTTAAACTCATATAGACATACATACACCCAAATACGTATACATATACATGAACATCTTCACCTCACCTCTCATTAATCATGATCAGCCTTAAACTCCTACAGATATACACACAAATTGCGCGGTTATATATTACATGAACACTTCGTTCCTCATAAATCACAATAAGCCTTAAATTTCCTATAGATATACATAGACAAATTCTCAAGGTCACATACAATCGATCAATCTCAATAATCCAAATCACGATCAGCCTTAAACTCCTACAGACATACATGCACAAAAATTCCTACAGACATATAAACACCCAAATTCCTATTGATACATATTACAATAACACCCCCCCCGCCTACCTCAAATCAAGGAAAGCCTTAAACTGGTACATATACATACATACATACACACACACATAGGCACATTCTATCTATCTATCACAACAACACCCTCCCCCACCTCAAATCACAATCAGCCTTAATCTCCTACGAACATACATATACACAGATTCCCACGGATACGTATTACATGAACACTCACCTCGCCTTTCATAAATCACAGACAGCCTTAAACTCTTACAGACATACATACATACATACACACATGTACACAGATTCCCACGGATACATATTACAACAACTCCCCGCCCTCCACCAGTCGATCTACCTCAAATACACCCCGCCCCCACCAAGCACAGCTTGGCTTAAATTCCAACAAGCATAAACGCCACCGAATTCCCACGGTTACATATTAGACTCACGGTCAGGCTAAAGGTCTCACAATCTAGACACACCCCGCCCTCCACCAAGCACAGCCAAACTTCAATTCCTACAGCAAAACACACCTCGCCCTCCAAGAATCACAGCCAGACTTCAAATCCTACAGCCAGACACACCTAAAAAAAAAATAAACATGTTTTCCCGTCGGCATTTGGATATCATACACATATAAAAGTCCCAAACCTATAAACCACCTTAATGTATTCCCACAAGATATTCCACGCACAAGTTCCCACGGTATACATAAACAAAAAACAGTTAATGTAAACAAAAAACACTTAATGTAAACAAAAAAAAACATCAAAGCGCATCGAAAACACAATTTATCAAATTTCAGACAAATTTCAGCAAAATTTTATAGAATTCTTGGAAATTTCACCCAAATTTCACAATTTTAATTTCCACAGAACCGCCAATCCCCTACTACTATTATTGAACCCGTTACAATTACAGAGTGGGCTTATCCAATTGTTGTTATTTCCAAACCCGATGGTTCTCTAAGATTATGTGGGGATTTTAGAGTAACAATAAATCCATATATCTAAGTTGATCATTATCTAATTCCTAATATTGATGAAATGTTTTCAAGACTTAATGGCTGCAAAGAGTTAACGAAACTGGATTTCTCAGATGCATATTTACAGATAGAGCTCGATGAAAAAAGTAAATCGTTAACTACAGTAACAACTCCTTTAGGTTTATTTCACTACAAAAGAATGCCGTTTGGCATATCTAATGCACCAGCAATTTTCCAAAAAATTGCAGACCAAATAATTGATGGTGTGTCACACTCTGCTGCATATCTGGATGACATTATTGTCACTGGACATAACCCCAAGGAGCATATGCAAAATCTCCTGACAATTCTAAGACGCGTGGAATATTTTGGTTTTAAATTCAAATTATCGAAATGTGAATTTTTTTAAAAAGAAGCTAACTACTTAGGATTCTTAATATCAAAAGATGTACGCGAGCTTTGAATCCTTCATTGGGAAGGTCTACTATTACTATAAATCCATTCCAAACTTCTCCTCCCTGTGTGCTCCATTAAATCAACTTCGTCAAAAGAATAGAAAATTTTGTTGGAGCTCTCATTGTCAAACTGCATTTGACGAATTAAAATCTTACTTGATGAAAGAACTGATTCTCGTTGTACCTTTATAGTGAACAGACGTAATAGCGGAATTTTTCTTACATACATACTAAACAAACAAAAAAATCATACAAAAAAATATTCGTAGTAAATATTAACTTTGATAAATAAGCTTTTTTTTGCTTTGCTAATATTTTTACATATAGAAATATCAAAAACAAAAAAAAACCGTAAACAAAAAACAAAGACAAAGTACCCTTGAGGAATATATATGAGTACCTCAAATACAAATAATTGTGAAGTGAGTTATAACGGCAGAAATGCCTATTTTACTGTGAGTTCTGATGCTCTCAATGATAACAATAAAAATAACAAATCTGATGATAGACTTACTGTGAGTTCTGAAGCTCTTAATAAAAACAATAAAAATAAAAAATCTGATGATAGACTTTCTCTAACGGCAAAGCCGCATTTTCGTCAGCGATCAACTTCGCTTTGTCCAATGCCAACTAGTGATTCGTTAACATTCCTGTTGCCTAGTACCTCTACATTTAACTCAGCGATATCATCCGCTTCGGGATCGTGGTCATCACTTAACCCTGTTTTCACTATAGATAAGAGTAGCCAAAAACCCAAGGTCCAAGTCGGAATGGACAGATATATAACTGTTGTAAAGCTCGGGCGAAGCCCAAAATCTTCTAAAATTTCATCTGATCCAAATATCTCTAGGGATAACAGTGCATCATCTACTAATCGCCAAAACCGTTTTAAAATATTGCAAGATGACAACGACAAACCCGCTGAATCTGCGAACAAAACCTCCAAGCCGCCACCAATCTATTTAAAAGAAAAAAAAAACTCAAACGCTCCTATTAAAAAATTAATTTCGGTAATTGGTGAGAATAAATTTCACATTGTTCCAATAAAACGTGGTAACATTGATGAAATGAAAATTCAAATTTATGAAGAAAAAGATTTTCGCACAATGGTTTCTGAATTTGAAAAAAGTAAAACAAATTTCTACACATACCAGCTTACGAGTGCTAAAGGTCTTCAGATCGTATTGAAGGGCATAGATTCCTATGTCGCTCCCGAAGAAATAAAAGATGCACTCGTCCTCCAGGTATTTAAGGTAAAAAATGTATCGAACATAATATATAAATAGGGAAAAGATCCCCCAACCTCTATTTCGCGTTGAACTGGAGCCAAATGATATAAAATTGAGAAAAAAATGAGACGCACCCAATTTATAATTTAAAATATCTTTTATACCGAAAAATAACAGTTGAAAAACCACATAAGCGTTCTGGACCCGTACAGTGCCATAATTGTCAAGAATATGGCCGTACTAAAACTTACTGCAATTTACCTACTGTTTGTGTTGTGTGCGGCGAATTACACGGCACTGCTAGTTGCAATACGCCAAAAAATCAAAGTGATAAAAAATGCAGCAATTTTGAAGGTAATCCCACCGCTAACTACAGAGGTTGTCCTGTGTACTCTTTCGTTAAACAGACTATGGGGCAAAAACCTAAATTAGCTCCAGCCCAACCAGCAAACGCTTTATCCTCTACTATTGCGCAAGTGAGCAAACCTAAGCTAAGACAAATTCTATTCCTACTCAAAATGTTTCACCACTAAATAATTTATCAAATACAAACTCAAGCTTTAATTTCAATCACTTTGAAGCTACTGTTAATAATCTTGTGCAAACTATAAATAATTTTAAAGCAAATATGACAGTTGTAGGGAACTGCCAGTACTGGGACAATTAAAATTGTGAAATTTTGAAATTTTAATTACCCAAATTTTAAAATTCTTCGAAATTTGTGAAATCTGATACCTGCGAGGGTGGTTCAATAAGTGCGTCCGATTTTCTGTTTACATAAGGAGTTTTTTGTTTACATAAGGAGTATTTTTATTATTACTACATACGAGGGCGGTTCAATAAGTCAGGTTTTTTATGACCGTGGGAATTTATATGTATGTATGTTTCTGGGGTGGATTAAGGGGTTTCATAAGATTAAGAAAAATTTGTATCCCCATCTCATTCTCAATCATAAATTTAATAAACTCCCAGTTAAACGATTTCTAGTTATCCATGACCAAAGTTTCAGGATAGAACGATAAAAGAATATCCCTCAGGGGTGGCCTTATGTCTTCAGTATTTGGAGAATTTGTCAATTGCAGTCAGTACCAATTCTTCTCCGACTAAAAATATATCTAAATGAACTATTTGCCCTGGGAATTGTGGTATTGGTGTAGCCTGTATCTGCTGCTTCATGGGTGGCGGTCGTACTTGTTTTCCTTACATATCACGCTTATGAAAACTTAAAATTATTTCTTCTTGTTCCTGTTCACTTCTGACATCGGTTATTTGCTGATTTGTAACTCCTAAAGTGATCCATATATACCTCTTGTATTAATCCCATAACAGGTTCTGTTGTTTTTATTCCGTTTATGATAGATGGATACATGTATTTTTTTTAAATTCCAACTAGCTTTTCTGTATTAAAGTATGGTTGAGTTATTGTCTGTCTGTGATACGTGGGAAAAATTATTTCGAATTTGTAGTCGGGTGTGGGTCCAATATTAAAAAATATTAGATTTTTTAAATCATTTATCGGTGAATCTACGTGTGTTATCAAATTATAGGATGAGCTCTCGGCGCTATTTGTAGCAATAGACAGGCTGCTAATGTCACCTTCAAGTGGCATTCTTGAAAGGGCATCAGCTACGAAATTTGCTTTGCCTAGCTTGTATAGGAGCTCATAATTGTACTGCTCTAAGATGGCTTTCCAGCGCTTCAACTTGCTATTGCATAAATTAGTGGCTGATGGTCCGTGTATATTTTTACCTTTACAGACCCATAAAGGTGATTTCGAAACGAGTTAAGTGCCCAAATAATAGCAAGAGATAAATGCTTCCCTGTCCTCAAAGTCTAGTTTTATTGACACTTGAGAGGATTTCCTTTTCGATATTCGCCCTACTTCCCCTCTTAGCGTAATTTCTTACGAATGTCCTATAATACCCCAAAAGTCCTAGGAAGGATCGAAGTTCCTTCAGGGTTTTGGATTCGGGAAAGTCTGATATAGCTTTGACTTTAGTGGAATTCGTTTGTAAACCTTTCTCAGAAATCATATGAGCCAAGAACTCAACTTCCTTCTGCAGAAACTTACATTTAACCATGAACCTTTAGGTTTGCTTCCTCTAAGGTTTTGAAAATTTTTCCTATGCTATCAAAATGTTCGCTCTCTGTTTTACTAAAGATGATTATATTACCGTCGTATACGAGTACATAAAAAATTTTTGCTATATGTTCATGCAAAATATCGTCAAGGCTCGTTGGAAAATCGATGGTGCGTTCTTAAGGCCGAAGGGTAGGCAAGTGAATTGAAATTTGCCATTACAAATGGAAAATGTGGCTTTTTCGCGGTCGCTTGGTTTTAATGGTATCTGATGAAAGCCGCTTTTTAAATCGATTACGGAAAAGAAAGAATTCTCACCTAATTGGGATGTTACATTATTTATTTCGGGTATTGGGTAACGGTCTGGAATAGTTATAGAATTGAGTTTCCTGTAATCTATTACCATTCTATATTGTTTGTTACCTTCCGAGTCAGGTTTCTTGCTAACTATTCTCACGGGAGAGTTGTATGGAGAGCGTGAGGGTTTAATGATGCCATCATGTATCATTTTATCAACCTGTTTTTCAATCATGCTGGATAAAAATAAAGTCTGGTGTAGACAGGGGTGTCCGTATTAGTGCGAATTTCGCCGACTACTTTCTTTGTAAATGTTAGTCTTTCGTCTGGGTCCGCGAAAAGTTTAGGGTGCTTCCCGGCTATAGATTTAAATTTTTTTTTGTAATGGGGTTAAGTTATAGTCATGGATTTCTATAGAAGTAATAGGTAAGTGAGAACTTAGTTGTTTAATTTTGATTCTAACGCCATCTTTAACTTGCAAAAAGTTTTTACTGGTATGGATGACTACTTCAAATTCTTGTAATGTTTCGTTGGCTATTATGCCATCAAAAAATTTCAATGTAAGCATTAAATAACATTTTATTTTATTATTTATTTAAATTAAACATCCAATTTCTACCTGAACCTTCATAGTGAACAGACGTCTTAGCGGAGTTTTTTTTTCATATACATACTAAACAAACAAAAAATATTCATTATACATATTAACTTTGACAAATAAGCAAAGCAAATATTTTTTTTACAGCAAGAAACAAAAAAACAAAAACAAACAAAAACCCGCAAACAAAGTGCCTTTGAGGAATACTCTACATGAGTACCTCAAAAACAAAAAAATGTGAAGTCAGTTCTAACGGCAAAAATGCCTATTTTAGTGTGAGTTCTGAAGCTCTTAATGTTAACAATAACAATAAAAAATCTGATGATAGTCATTTTCTAACGGCAAAGCCACTTTTTCGTCAGCGATCAACTTCGCTGTGTCCAATGCGAACTAGTGATTCGTTAACATTACAGTTGCCTAGTTCTTCATCATTTAAGCCAGCCACATCATCTGCTCCGGGCTCGTGCTCATCTCTTAACCAAGTTATCGCTATTGATAACAGTAGTTCAAAACCCAAGGTCCAAGTCGGAATGGACAGATAAATAACTGTGGTAAAGCGTGGGGAAGCCCAAATTCATCAAAAATTTTAACTGTTCCAAAGATGTCTAGGGATAACAGCGCATCATCAACTAATCGTCAAAATCGGTTTTCATTATTGCAAGACAATAACGACAAGCCCGCTGCATCATCGCAAAAGAAATTCTAACGCGCTTCTAAAAAAAATATTGTCGGCCATTGGTGAAAATACTTTTCACATCATTCCAATTAAACGAGGTAATATTGATGAAACTAAGACCCAAATATATGATGACAAAGATTTCCGAAAAATTATTAGTGAATTTGAAAAAAAAACACATTTTTACACTTACCAACTTAAAAGTGGTAAAGGCCTACAAATAGTATTAAAGGGCATAGATTCATATGTTGACCATGAAGAAGTAAAATGTGCTCTTATCGACAAAGGATTTAAGTTAAAAAAAAAATGTTAGTAATATAATTAACAGAGAGAACAGAGGTCCCCCAATTTATAACGTAAAGTTTCTCTTACACCGAAAAATCACAGTTGAAGAGCCACGTAAGTGTTCAGGTCCCGTACAGTGAAACAATTGCCAAGAAATTGGCCAACTTACTGCAAATTACCTATAGTTTGTTTTATCTGCGGTGAATTGCACGGTTCTGCTAGCTGTACGAAGCCAAAAGATCAAGCTGAAAAAAAATGTAGTAATTGTGGAGGTAATCAAACTGCTAACTACAGAGGATGTCCTGTATATTCTTTCGTTAAACAGACTATGGGACAAAAACCTAAATTAGCTCCAGCTCAATCAGTAAACGCTTTCTCCGCCAAATTTGTTAAGACAAATTCTTTTCCCACGCAGAAAATGTCCCCACCAAGTAATTTAACAAATACTAACACAAGCTTTAATTTCAGTCGCCTTGAAGCCACTATTGATGATCTGGTGCAAACTATAAACAACTTTTCTACAAATATGATTAGCATGATGCAAGAAATGCTGCGAATGCAGAATACACTGCTTCAAGCATTATTTAACAAACCATGAACACGTTAAAAATATGTTTCTGAAACGCAAACGGCATTCGCCAACATAAAAATGAACTTGAGCACTTCCTCACAGAAAAAATATTTGATATAATGTTGGTCTCAGAGACTCATTTGACTTCGAGAAGTCTTTTTGAAATTTCTAACTACACCTTATATAATTCAAAGGACCCGAGAGGTGTATCAGCTATTCTAATAAGGTCAAGACTTAAGCATTATATTATTGACAACTTTTCTGAAGAACATCTACAAATAACGAATATTTGTATTGAAAATTTTTGCACTAATTTTGTAATATCATCAGTTTACTCCCCTCACAGATTCGCAATTACTGAAGATCAATACGAGGATTTCTATAAATCCCTTGGGTGTTATTTCGTAGCAGCTGGAGACTACAATGCAAACCATACGTTCTGGGGTTCGCGTCTTATCACACCCATAGGTCGAGCGTTGTTCAACACAATTTCAAAAATGGGCTTGGACGTCATTTCGAGTGGGGAGCCCACTTACTGGCCTACAGACATACAAAAAATTCCGGATGTTATAGATTTTGCCGTCATGAAAAATATCTCTAGGGATTTAATTCAAGTTGAAGCTTTTCTAGATCTCTCGTCCGACCACTCTACCACGATCGTTTCAATTTGTAGCCCATTAAGAAGTGACTTACCTCATCCTTATGTGGAGATGAAAAAAGAAGAGCTAGAAGGGAATGGCAACAGCACAGATCACATCAACATAAAACTAGGTTTAAAGACTAAACGACTCCAAGAGTTGCTTGCATTTGAAAAAACTGCATATCTTAAAAATTATATGGAAGGACTTGATGTCACACCAGCATCTAATTACTCTATCTGGCGCGCTGCTAGAAAGCTTAAAACACCCGTCGAGTTTAAACCTCTTCTGCGCACATCTACTGGAGATTTGGCAAGAAGCGACTCTGTAAAATGTAAATATTTGCTGTTCATTTAAAACCCGTATTTACCCCTAACTCATATTCTGGTGCTTTTGATTTGCCGAGTGTAGTTGCGCTACCCCCTCGTCCCATAAAATTTAAGACGCGTGATGTACAAAAACTAATTGCTGAACTCAACCCGAAAAAAGCTCTTGGTATTGATGAAATTAGTAACCATATGCTGATGAAGTTGCCTCGTATTGCAAATTAAAATCCTGTTATTGATTTGTAATGCCATTTTACGTCTGGAGTATTATCCAAACAGCTGGAAGCTTGCCAAGGTTAAAATGATTCCAAACCCGAGCAAAGATCTTACCAAGACTGAGTCATATAGGCCAATAAGATTACTGTCAACAATGTCAAAGCTCTTTGAAAAGTTATTCCTGATAAAATTTTCCCTAATTCTAACTGATAATGAGTGCATACCGGAGCATCAATTTGGTTTTAGAAGTCAGCATAGCACCATTGAACAAACTCATTGGTTGGTTTACGTGGCTGCCCACTACACGCAGGCATTCAAGTAGAATCTAGAAGATTCCTTTTTGAAAGGACCACTACACTCATCGGTGTCAACCTTTGTAGAACCGTACCTGAGTATTCTACGGTGATCGTTACTAGATATCTGATAAGGTCATTCAACCCAATCTCAGATAGATCTGATAGATCATCTAGTACATGACTGCCTAAAAATTTGTGTCTCGAGAGATGCAAAGCTGGGCATTCGCAAAGAAAATGAAAGACTGTTTCTTCTTTGCTTACTTCTTGACAACTTCGGCAGAACTCATTGTAGGATAGACCTTTCCTACTAGCATGTCTACCGACCGTCCAGTTCCCCGTCATGACTGCAACGAGTCTCGAGATGTCTCTACGGTTTCTGTTTGTTAATTGTATTGGGCGCCTATCATTGTAGCAAGGTCACATTTTCTTAGCAACCTTGCACGTGACTATATTACGCCATCTACTTTCAGCCTTATAGAGATAGTGCTTTAAAATATAGATTTTAATAGCACCAAACGGCATGGCTACCGATTCGGCATTGGAAACATTCATAGCGGAGCCAGCTCTAGCCAGCTCGTCCGCCTGTTCGTTACCTAAGAAATTGCTATGTGCTGGAACCCAGATGAAGGTGAGGTCAGTCTGACCGCACAGTCTAGATAGCAAACTCTTGCATGGCCCGACTAGAATAGACGAGGTGATATGTGATCTTAGGGATAGTAGTGCTGCCTGGGTGTCGACAAAGATACCAACTTTACCCTGTATCTGCCTATCAATCAGCATTCTAGCCGCTTCCCTAACTGCCAAAATTTCAGCCTGAAATACAGTTGCTTCGTTTGGGAGGCGAAAGGAGCATTCTATACCAAGATCACCTGAAAAGACTCCAGAGCCGACACCGCAGATCATTCTTGATCCATCAGTGTATATACTGACGTCATATTCCCTTACTATTTTGCCTCCCTTCCACTCCCGTCTGAATGGAATCAGAACTTTGAACCTCTTGTCAAAGTCCAGATGAGGCACCATATAATCAGTAGATTTCCTCAGCATGGGGGGTAATTGATCCAGGATTCTGGCATGGCCATATGACTTTGATCTCCACAGCCCATATGCCGCTAATCTTGCCGCACTACTTGAGGATACCGCCAATATATGAAGGTCGATCGGAATAAGGTTTAGTATAGTATTCAAAGCCTCTGAAGGACTAGTACGTAAACATCCTGTTATTCCTACGCAAGCGGATCTCTGTATTTTATAAAGTTGATCTACCACGTATTTCTTACTTGTGGCAGGCCACCAAACTACAGAGCCGTATATTAGTATAGGACGCACAATTGCTGTATACATCCATTTAAGCATTTTGGGGTTTAATCCCCATTTAGCTGCAAACATCCTACGACAGGAGTAGTATGGTACCGTTGCCTTTCTAACCCTATGTTGAATATTCAGTCTCCATGAGAGTTTTTGGTCCAGTATAACTCCTAGATATTTTGCATTGTCTGATAGCGTCAATTCATGATTATTCAACCGACGAAGTCTAAAGTTCTGTACCTTGGTCTTTGTGGTAAATAGTACCAGTTCCGTTTTGTTTGGGTTCACTCCCAGTCCACAGTCTGTAGCCCAGTTGCTAAGTGTGCCCAAGGCGTTGGACATGATATCACTTATCACGTCCATGAACATCCCTGAGACCATTATTATAACATCGTCCGCGTACGCTACAACTTTAACCCCCAAGGTATTTAATCTGAAAAGTATTTTGTTAACTACAAGAAGCCAGAGCAAAGGTGAGATCACACCACCTTGCGGTGTCCCACGGTTAGCCCATTTCGACCTCTCACTGTTGCCTAATTTAGCAGTGACATTTCTTGCCCCCAGCATGGTTATTATCCAGAGTTGCGGATGTAATCCTCAACATCAGCATCCTGGAGAGCATTTTGGATGGCTGTCACTGATACATTATTGAAAGCACCTTCAATGTCTAGGAAGGCAGCCAGGGTGTATTGTTTATGCTCCAGGGATCTCTTTATGAACCTTACTACTTCATGTAGTGCTGTTTCTGTAGAGCGTCCCTTAAGGTAGGCATGCTGACTATGTGAGAGTCTTGACGATCCTAACAGCCGTTGCCTTATATGACTGTCTATTAGTCTTTCGAACGTCTTAATCAGGAAAGATGGAAGACTGATTGGTCGGAAGTCCTTTGCGTCTTCATGACTTCTTTTCCCAATCTTCGGAATGAAGACAACTCTGACTTTTCTCCAGCTGATTGGAACGTAACTAGGAGAGAGACAGAGATTATAGAATTTAGAAAGCTAAGGGATGATGGAGCTTTTCGCGCTCTGTAGCATTATTGGTATGATGCCATCCGGACCTGGTGATTTAAACAATGAAAAACTGTCAATTGCCCAGGAGATTTTATCTCCTTATAGTATCTCACTATCAACAGCGTAATGTTGCCCACTGATAAAGCTGTTCACAGCAGGTGTATCCTTACAGCCAGGAAAGTGGATGTGAAGTAATATGTCTAAGGATTCTGCAGAGGAATCTGACCAGGAGCCATCCACCTTTTTTACAAAAGTTGGACAGGAATGATTCGTAGCCAGGACCCTAGCAAGTCTTGCTGAATCTCTGGTACTATCTATGGACTCACAGAAATTTCTCCATGAGTTGCGCTTGGTAATTTTTAAAGCTTTTTTTGTAAGCTTTTAGCTTTTCAAGATAGGGTTGTCACATTTTATTCTCGTAGCAGGTGTTAAAGGCCCTACGTGCTTCCTTGCGTAGATTGGAGAGCTCCGAATTCCACCAAGGAGGATAGCTTTTCCTAGCTTTTGTTAAGGGATAGGAGATTTCAAAGGTTCTGTTAATAGCCTTGTTGAAGATCTCCACATTGTGTTCGAGTCCTTCGATGTTCTCTATCTCTGGTGCTCTTTTTAATTTTTGCTTCAGAATTCCATTGAACTTAATCCAATCTGTTCTCTTCGGGTTTCTAAAGCAATATTTTTCTTTGTTATGTAGTTTAAAGTATCCAATTGTGATCCGAAAAGGACCTCTTATTGGATACCCTCCACTTGTCAATAAGAAATCTAAATTTGTCGTTCGTGAGAGTAATGTCCAGAATCTCTTCCCACCCGCTAAATCTGTCCGAACTCGGAAAAATAAAGGTTGGCGAGTTACCGGAGTTACAAATAGTTAAATTGTTAGAGTTAATGAAATCTAGGATGTACTCACCTCTGTCGTTGATTTCACTGCTACCCCATATTGTGTGCCTAGCGTTGGCATCAGAGCATATAATGATGTCTTCATTGGCATTTAAGGATGACATAACCGCTTTTAGTTCATCTGGCGGTGCTGGCTTGTCATGTGCGATGTAACATGAGGCTAAAAAAAAGCTCCTAGCTTCAGGCAACTCGACCTTAGCAACTGTTAGGTCCGCTGAGCTGAACTGTGTGCAGAGAAAAATGTTGATATATTTTTTGGCTATTATGCATGTTCTTGGCTTACCATATCCTTTAGCATAAAGTACATTGTACGTGGGCAACGGAAATCCCTTCACCTCGGAGTTCACCACCAATGGCTCTTGCACCACGCAAATATCAAGTCTCTCCTCAGCTAGGAGAACTTTCAAGTTATCTGTCGCACACTTGGAGTGCTTCAGATTTATCTGAACAATTCGTATCGCCATTTAGGTGCTATTATTTCGATGCAGGTTCTGCAAGCTGCATGCCAACTAGAACGTTGTTGGCCGCTTCGACGACGTCTTCGTCTATTCCTGCAGAACCGGTTGGGCGGGTCACCTTAACCTTGGCGTCCCTTAAACCGAAAAATAGTTTTGAGCCTACCTTCTCAATGGCCGCTGCACCAGGCTCCGTGATGGAAAGGAAGAGGCAGGTACCACTGCTGCCATGGTCCTCTGTCCGTATGACCGACCAGTCATCCGTCGGAATACTGGGATTCTGCAGCTTCTGACATTCCAGCATTTTTCCGCTGTCCTTGCCCATTTTTTGTAACCAAACCCTTGCTCGCGGTCTCAATGGAATTTCCCCTGCAGGGATGAGTTTAAGACTTAACCCATCCCAAGCTTCACTAATCTTAGCGATGCTATTGCTGAGGAATTCCTTTGAGAACGCGTCCAAGCATTTAATTATCCTGTACCCCCGTTGGATCTCACCGGAGTCGAAACGAGGTGCCGGCTTGTCCTTATTGGCGATTACGTAATCCATTACGAGTTCCGCCAATTTGGATTCGATGGCACCCCATTCCTTTGTTACAGGAGCAATTTTGTCTTCCTTATTGTTCACCAGAGCCACTAGCAGTTGGTCTTTAACTACCTCGTTAAAGGGCCTTCTCGTGGATGATGATGTGGGCGGATTAGGAATGGTCGTCTTCGATGAGACCTTCCTTCTCTTAGGCGACTTTTCTCCCTTAGCCTGAGAACGGTTGCGCTTTGTGTTAGCCGCTTTGGATGTGCTGGGGACCGAATCCTTAATCTTTAGGTATTCGTCTACCACAGCCTGATATCTCAGCTTATCCGCGGCGTCACGCTAGTGAGTTACTCCGTTCGCAGCATTCTTGGCAATCTTGTCCAGAATGAAGACGGCCTTGGAGTATTGAGATTTTAGGATGTCTTTCTGACTCCTTTTTTTTCTTTTGTTTTCCCTTCAACTGGCTCTCGGACTCGAGTCCCGGTATAGGGGTTTTTTGAGTTTTTGCTTTCGCATATTGTGCAGATAGTGGGGTACTGTGACTTTTACCCTCACTATCCGAGAATACGACTATTGTCTCCTGACTGGAGGCAAGAAGGTCGTCCTCTGAAGAGAAATCTTCCTTTCTGTTTTTTTGTTGGTTTTGTTTTTATTTAAATTTTCCATTAGGTTCCCACGAGTATGCCAGTAAGGGTTGGACCATCCACGCAGTGACGGCGTGCGTAGACTAGACAAATAAAAATTACAACCGGCCCTTGAACTGGCAGCGGAGGGGGGGGCTGCTAGCGACTAGTCATCTCTAACCACTGACTAGCCATTCAGATCCTCGGCACAGCCCCCGCACCTTGATCTTACAAGTGGGGGAGAGACAGGATAGGATAGGATAAATATAGTATATATGAGAGGGAAATTGGGAGGAAATGGGGGTGTAGTTAACCTTTAGTCGTGAAGGGCTTAATGAATCCTAACCCCAAGCCAGGCGATGTGTGCACAGAACCTGGACCGGGATAGGAAACTCAGCCGACACTTAAACCACCACATCGCGACAAGATACAGGGGAGTATACTGGGGCCAGTTTTGTATTTGATTTATACTTGTGATATGCCTTTGAGCAGTAATATTCACACATCTACATTTGCCGATGATACAGCCTGCCTTAGTATGCACGAAAACCCTCACGAGGCTTCCCGATATCTACAGCAACATATTACCCAGCTAGAACTATGGTTAAACAGGTGGAGAATAAACGTAAACGAACAGAAGTGTGCTCAGGTAACATTTACCGTACGAAAAGACACTTGTTTCCCCATTACAATCAATAATCCAATTGTTCCTCAAAATTTACAAGTGAAATACCTTGGTATACACCTTGATCGAAGGCTTACATGGAAACACCACATTGACTCTAAGCTAACGCAAATGAAACTTAAACTAACTCAGATTCATTGACTGATTGGTAGAAATTCAACCCTCAGTATAGATTCTAAACTTTTGATATACAAATCGCTTTTAAAACCTATATGGTGCTACGGAATTTAGCTATAGGGAACTGCTTCAGCTTCAAATATAGAAAAAATTCAACGAAGGCAAAATTAAATTTTACAGATAATAACATCGGCTCCATGGTACATAAGAAATTCAAATTTGCATCGTGATTTGAATATGCCACAAGTAACTGCAGAAATTGCAAAATACGCAGACAAATATCTTACAAAACTCGAGTCTCATCCTAATCCGCTTGGTCGTAATATCTTTAATTTTACTGGACACTTCCGCTTAAAAAAGAGGGACACAAGGGGTCTACTACTCAACACTCCAGAAGAAACTGCTTGAAAATAGTTTTGTTTTTGCTTATCACGACTTATGTATTATTAATAACTATCACTAAGTTTATGTCCGACACTGATTGGGCCTAATTAATTATATTTAGATTTAAGATTTAAATAATTATTGTTAGTTCATATTTGAAGATACAATAAATAAATATATGTACTAAAAAAAATTAAAGGACCTTTGCTAGTGCATTATGATTAGTATTGATGCTTCTGCTTACGGCATTGGAGCAGGTATTTCGCATCGTTTTTCCAGTGGGTATGAACTCCCAATAGCGTTTGCTTCGAAGACTTTATCTGCACCTGAAAATAACTATTCAACAATTGAAAAAGAAGATTTGGTTATTGTTTATGCTGTTAAAAAATTCCATCAATACTTATCGGGAAGTCTATTTGAAATTTTACCTGGTCATCAACCGCTTTTGGCTATTTTTTCTCCGAAAAAGGGCTTACCACAACATACTGTGTTACGTCTACAACGATGGGCTCTTGTGTTGATGAACTAAAACTATGACATACGATATAAACCAGGAAACAAAACCATGTCGCCGATGCCCTTCCAAGGCTACCCGCTGGTCCGGATAATTCTCTTGGATATATAATGAGTTTTCACACGTCTACTCATCAGATCCACTGTACATCCTATGAAACTATGAAACTAGATAGTTCAGACATTGGTAAGGCAACAAAGTCCTGTGATGTTCTTAAAAAAGTTTTGCATTACATCAAATTCCGTTGGCCAAATAATTTCAATAAAAAGGACGATTCTCAGTTGCTTCCATATTTTCAAATTCGTAACAATATACCTACAGCTGATGATGTACTTTTAATGGGAAAAAGAGTTATTACACCCTAAAACCTTCAAACTCACTTACTTAATACACTTCACCCTTTACATTTTGGCATAGTTAATATGAAACAACAGAGCCGAATTTTTTTGGTGGCCAGAACTCAACAAGGATATAGAAAATATTTCAAAAAGTTGTCAAATTTGAGCAAAGTATGCAATATCACCTAAAAAAAGTGGATTCAATATGGCGAGAACCTGACACAGTTTGGTCAAGATTACATATAGACTTCGCAGGTCTTTTTTTTTGGGAAGAAATGGTTAATAGTTGTGGATGCTAAATCTAAATTTGCTTTGGTTAGAGATATGAATAACACAACTGCTACGTCTCTTATTACTGCCTTGGACGAGATATTCACTTGCTATGGATACTGTGACTGTATTGTGTCAGATAATGGACCTCCTTTTATAAGCAAAGATGTTCAAATACTTCTGCAAAAACAAAATTGAACATATAACCACAGCACCATACCACCCTTCAAGCAATGGTGCTGCTGAACGTTTTGTTCGCTCATTTAAAGACGCTTTAAAGAAATTGACAGAAGATGGCAAAACTCCAAAAGATGCATTGAAATTATTTTTAGCAAGCTACAATTGGTTATCCATTCAACGACATTAAAAATACCTGCTGAAATTATGTTTTCAAGACGCATTCGAAGTGACCTGTCTTTGCTTCATCCAAAAAGTACAATTAAAAAATGGAAAGAAAGTAAGTTTCGAGTAAATGAACCAGTCTGGATACGGTTAAAAAAATCAGATACCAAATGGAATTCCACTGTTATTAAAAAAGTTTTAAGTCGCCAAATATATCAAGTTAAAGTTCATAATCGAATTATTAAAATTCATGACGATCAGATTCGCAAACACAATGCACACATATGTTCTGGTATGGCTCAGTTTGATCTTGAATTGGGCTCTTCTATTTCAAGGTCACTCACAAATGGATTTACCTCATCAGATTCCCAAAATGTCTTTAGTTCCTTCACTTCAATCAAGACCACAACGAAATTGCAGAAAATCAGACCGCCTTGGTTATTAAGCTTAAGGGAAAGGATGTAAATAAAAAACTATAAGTCTGGTTGTTTTTTGTTTTTTTTATTATTAGAATTTTCATTAATAAAATTATTATTGTTATTTTGGGATTTTATCATAACATAAAAAACCTTTAATTGCGAATACTCAGAATTTATGTGAAAATTCAGTGCGATTTTACGTTGAGGTTGATTTACTGATGCCGGTGGCCTATCAACGGTATAGCCTGGCCTCGGCCTATTCATATAATTGATTTTCCTACTACTCATAGATTAGTCAATCTCCACCGGTTCTGCCCTAGGTTGTGGTTTCGGATCTAGAGGTCTGGGTGGGGTTTGCGGCTGGTAACCGAAAGATTTTTCAAAACTAAGATCCTGATGGTTAAAGCTCTGAATTATTCCTGAGAGGTTCGTGGTACTTGAGCCAGCTCATATAATGGGGTTGTTGAAATCCTGGCCGACTGTGTGGTGGTAATGGAGGGTGTTGAATTCGGAAATTGTTGCCCATTCCAATGAAATTAGTATTCCGAGCAGAATTCACTCGATACGTCTGGTTTTCAAGTTTTAAACATAAATGAAGGGCCTGCGGAAGGTCCGATGGTTCTCTCATTCCAAGGAGTTTAAGCAAATCGCCGTCTAAACCTCTAATAAAGGTGTCAAGCGCTTTATCTCTATACGTTTGAGTAAGTAGACATATTGATTTATTTGATGCGATCAAGCATCCTAATTTGTTTAATATTAAGGAGAGGTGTTTATAAACACACGGATAAAATTCTTGTACCGATGAATTGCCTTGTATAAGCGAAGTCATTTGGTATTCGAGAGTTGCATGGTCTCTATTGTCTGCATAATGCGTTGTCAAACACTTTAAAATTGCCACCCATTCTAGGGGCGTATTATAAGATTCAAGTAGTATGTCCGCGTCTCCTACTGTCTTATTTCTGATAATACTCAAAATACCATAATATCTTGATGTACCTTTCGTACTCTCGCCTTGTTTTCCTAAGAATTCACGCAAACCTTTTACGATATCGGGAATCTTATCAAGATCCCCAAGATTGTCTCTATAATGTTCATTTATTACTTAATATCGTAACTATACCATGTCCTGGTTCAGGATTAAGACTTTCTTGAATAATTCCTGGTCCTTGTCTCCTAAAAACTTCTGTCGCTACATTTGCTATTAAAGCGTTTAAGTCCTCTTAACTTAACTGCGCATTGGCAGGACGCTTATTACCCTGGGGAAGGACTTCTGGCCTAATTAGATTCTCTGAGTTTGACATGTCAAACAATAAAAATATCCCTATAGTATAATCTACACTTTTCTATTTAATTGTTTTTCCCGAGGACCACTTTTTCCAATTTTTTTTTCATGCGTATATTTATTTATTGTATCTTCAAAAAATGAACTAACAATAAGTTTCCAAATCTTAAATCTAGATATAGTAATTAGGCCCAACCAGTGTCAGGCATAAACTTAGTGATAGTAATCAATAATACATAAATATCGTATTAAGCACAAAAATATTTTCAAGCTGTTTCATCTGGAGTGTTAAGTATTAGAGCCATAGTGTCCCTCTTTTTTTAAGCGGATGTGTCCAGTAAAATTCAAGATGTTACGAGCAAGTGGATTAGGATGAGACTCGAGTTTTGTTAAGTATTTGCCTGCGTATTTTTTAATTTCTTCAGTCACTAGTGTCATATTTAAATCACGATGTAAATTTGAATTTTTGATGTACCATAGAGCCGATGTTATTAGTCTTAAAATCTTGTTTTGCCTTTTGTTGGATTCTCTCTATATTGGACGCTGAAGCAGTACCCCATAGCTGTATTCCGTAGCACCATATGGGTTTCAAAAGCGACTTGTATATTAAAAGTTTACAATCTAGACTGAGTGTTGAATTTCTACCAATCAGCCAATATATCTGAGTTAATTTAAGTTTCATTTGTGTTAGCTTTGAGTCAATATGGTGTTTCCATGTAAGCCGTCGATCAAGGTGTATACCAAGGTATTTTACATGTGAATGTTGAGGAACAACTTGATTGTTGATTCGAATTGGGGAACAAGTATCTCTTCGCAGGGTAAATGTTAGCTGAACACACTTTTGTTCGTTAAATTTAATTCTCCATAAATTTAACCATAGTTCCAGCTGTGTAATATGTTCTTGTAGATATCGGGAAGCCTCGTGAGGGTTTTCGTGCATACTAAGGCAGGCTGTATCATCGGCAAATGTAGATGTATGGATATTGCTGCTCAAATGCATATCACAAGTATAAATCAAATACAAAACTGGCCCCAATATGCTCCCCTGTGGCACACCGGATGATATAGATTCGGGCACACTCATGAAGTCTCCTTCAACAACCGTGAACTTCCGGGTAGTAATATAACTTTCCAATAGCTTCAGAAAATTTATTGGTAGATATGATTTCAATTTTAAAATAAGGCCTTCATGCCATACTTTATCAAATGCCTGAGAAACATCCATGAAGAGGGCAGAACAATATTTCTTTTCTTCAAGTGCTCTTCTTATCAATTGGACCAATCTATGCGTTTGTTCAATGGTGACATGCTGACTCCTAAAACCAAACTGATGGTCTGGTATGCACCCACTACCAATTAGAATTGGCGACAATTTTATCATGAGCAGTTTTTCGAAATGTTTTGACATTTTTGATAGTAGACTTATTGGCCTGTACGATTCAGCCTTGGTAAGGTCTTAGCCCGGCTTTGGAATCATTTTGACCTTGGCAAGCTTCCAGGTGTGGATAATACTCTAGTCTTAATATGGCATTAAAAATAAATAGAAGGATTCTAATTGCAATACGTGGCAAATTCATCAGAATCTTGTTACTAATTCCATCAATATCTGGAGTTTTCTTCGGCTTGAGTTCAGTAATTAGTTTCTGTACGTCACGCATCTTAAACTTTAAGGGTCGAGGGGGTAGAGCAACTACACTCGGTAAATCAACAACAGCAGTACATCTGTTTGGGGTAAATACGCATTTTAAATGCTTTGCACACAAGTTACCTTTTTCAGTATCACTTCTTGCCCAACCTCCGGTAGAAGAGCGCATAGGAGGTTTAAACTCAAAGGGTGTTTTAAGCTTTTTCGCAACGCGCCACAAAGAGTAATTAGATGCTGGTGTGACATCGAGGTTTTCCAGATCATTTTTAAGAGATGCAGTTTTTTCATATGCAAATAACTGTTGGAGTCGTTTAGTGCACTCTTTAAATCTGATTTTATGCTAGGGCGATCTGTGCTGTTACCATTCCCGTCTAGCTCTTCTTTTTTCACATACGAGAAGTTCAATGTCCGTAGAATAAATTCTATTGAACCCAGTCTGCGGGTGGGAGGTAGAAGCATGTTCAGAAGCCTGCTTTATATTGTAACGACACGTTTCCGCTGGTTGCCGGGATAGCTTCAGAGGAGTCCAGGGAACGTGTATAGTTGCATAAAAAATTGAATATATTCTCTCTTATTTTCTGAATTCCAATTATTTATTAATTAGGTTGCTCGTCTGCAATGGTTCTTCCAACGGTTGACCGGTCACGTGACGATATGCAGGTGTCGGTGAGTCGCCCAGCGAGTAATAGTAAAGCTACCAGGACTCGGTAATTCCGTACGAATGCCCAGTCACCAAGTGGGGTACCTCCGAGGGATTGATTCCCTCCCGAAGTGTCCGGATGGAACAGCAATAACGTAGCACTGGTATTTGTAGGAATTGATAACTCCAAACAAATGCCCAGCACCAAGTGTCCTACCTAGCACTCGTATTTGCAGGAATTGATAACTCCAAACAAATGTCCAGCCACCAAGTAGAGTACCTCTGAGGGATTAATAATTCCTCCAGAAGTATCCTGATGAACAGAGCCAACGGTCGTACCAACCTAGCCGGAGTAATTGCAGGAATTGATAACTCCAAACAAATACTCTCTAAGCCACACGACACCACAAGCACAAATGCAGCGCAAAATATTAATTGTAGGAATTGATAACTCCAAACAATAAGATCTTACCTGCAGGTCGCCTGCACGCCAACTGCCGCTTCGCTTGTGATGTTCACTCTTTTATACCTGTTTTCAGGCACACAGTTGGTACACACACACAGCCACTCATTATGGGCACACATGTGTTTCGTCGTCGATAAGCGTTGTGTTTAAATAGTACGAACAGCTGATCATATATAGTTTCTCACCACCAGATGTCGTCACGGGGTCGGCCATCCGTTAATTTGACTCCTACAGACAGTTAAATACAAGCGAAAATTCAAATAAACACTATTCTTAAGATTAATAAAAATAAACAATAAAGTATATAAATGAATTTAATATAATAAGTATAGTAAATAAACTATAATTATATGAAAACAACAGAAAAGGAAAATAATATTATTCTTATAAGAAAAGAAAATTCATGTATGTAGCTTAAAACGAGAGTAGCGACTTTAAGCGTTACAATATTTTCGTTAAGATTCGCAATGTTAGATTCAATATCATCGGATGTTCTTAGCATTATGTTTTCCGTGCAATGAATACTAAGATATTTTTTGAATCTCAGAAAATTAACACGATTGATCATCTTCCTATATGGGTGAGGTAAATCACTTCTTAGTGGGTTACAGATTGTAATGGTAGTGGGAGAGTGATCGGAGGAGAGATCTAAGGAAGCTTCGACATGAACTAAATCTCTAGAAATATTTTTCATGACTCCAAAATCTATAACATCCGGAATTTTTTGTATATCTGTAGGCCAGTAAGTGGGCTTTCCACTTGAAATGACGTCCAAGCCCATTTTTGAAATTGTATTGAACAACGCTCTTCCTCTAGGTGTAATAAGGCGTGAACCCCAGAACGTATGTTTTGCATTGTACTCTCCAGCTGCTACGAAACGAAGCCCAAGAGATTTGTAGAGATCCTCGTCTTCATCCTCAGTGATTGATAATCTTGGAGGGGAGTAAATTGATGATATAACGAAATTTGTAAAAAAAATTTCAACACAAATATTAGTTGCTTGTAAATGTGCTGCACAGACCGTTATCAAGAATATAGTGCTTGAGTCTTGACTTTATTAAAATTGCTGATCCACCGCATGCTCTTCCTCTCGGGTCCTTAGTATCATATAAGGTGTAGCCATTCATTTTAAAAAGGCTTCTCGAAGTCAAGTGAGTCTCAGAAACTAACATTACATCAATATTTTTTTCCGAAAGGAAGTGGTCGAGCTAATTTTTGTGTTGGCGAATGCCGTTTGCGTTCCAGAAACATATTTTTAACGTGTTCATGGCTTGTTAATTAAATTGAAGCAGAGTATTCTGCATTCGCAGCATTTCATGCATCATGCTAGTCATATTTGTAGAAAAGTTGTTTATAGTTTGCACCAGATTATCAATAGTGGCTGCAAGGCGACTGAAATTAAAGCTTGTGTTAGCATTTGTTGAATTACTTGGTGGGGACACTTTCTGCGTGGGAAAAGAATTTGTCTTAACAGCATCGGCATATGATACACGTGAAGTACTTGGTTGGCTCATTGTAGGAAAATTGGCGGAGAAAGCGTTTGGCTGATTTAGCTGGAGCTAATTTAGGTTTTTGTCCCATAGTCTTTTTAACGAAAGAATATACAGGACATCCTCTGTAGTTAGCAGTGTGATTACCTCCACAATTACTACATTTTTTTTCAGCTTGATCTTTTGCCTTCGTACAGCTAGCAGAACCGTGCCATTCACCGCAGATAACACAAACTGTAGGTAATTTGCAGTAAGTTTTTGTATGGCCATATTCTTGGCAATTGTGGCACTGTACGGGACCTGAACGCTTACGTGGCTCTTCAACTGTGATTTTTCGGTGCAAGAGAAACTTTACGCTATAAATTGGATGGGTTTCATTTTTTTTCAATTGTATGTCATTCGGCTCCAGTTCGACCTGAAATAGGGGTTGGGGAACCTTTTCTCTGTTAATTATATTAGTAACATTTTTAGCCTTAAATCGTTTGTCGATAAGAGCACATTTTACTTCTTCGGGGTCACCATATGAATCTATGCCCTTTAATACTACTTGTAGGACTTTAGCACTTTTAAGTTGATAGGTGTAAAAATTTGTTTTGTTTTTTTCAAATTCACTAATAATTTTCCGGAAATCTTTGTCATCATATATTTGGATCTTAGTTTCATCAATATTACCTCTTTTAATTGGAATGATGTGAAAAGTATTTTCACCAATGGTCGACAATAGTTTTTTTTTAAAGCGCGTTATAGTTTTTTTCTCTCAGATAGATAAGTGGTGGCTTAAAAGACTTTAGCGATAATGCAGCGGGCTTGATGTTATTGTCTTGCAATAGTGAAAACCGATTTTGACGATTTGTAGATGATGCGCTGTTATCCCTAGACATCTTTGGAGCAGATGAAATTTTTGAAGAATTTAAGAATTTGGGCTTCGCCCACGCTTTACCAGAGTTATATATCTATCCATTCTGACTTGGACCTTGGGCTTAGTGCTACTGTTATCTGTAGTGATAACTTTGTTAAGTGATGTATACGAGCCCGAAGGGGATAATATCACTGACTTATATGAAGAAGTACTAGGCAATTGTAATGTTAACGAATCACTAGTTGGCATTGGACAAAGCTAAGTTGATCGCTGACGAAAAAGTGACTTTGCCGTTAGAAAAAGACTATCATCAGATTTTTTATTTTTATTGTTAACATTAAGAGCTTCAGAACTCACAGTAAAATATGCATTTCTGCCGTTTGAACTCACTTCACAATTTTTTGTTTTTGAGGTACTCATGTAGAGTATTCCTCAAGGGCACTTTGTTTGCGGTTTTTGTTTTTTGTTTCTTGCTGTGTAAAAAATATTTGCGTTGCTTATTTATCAAAGTTAATATGTATTACGAATATTGTGTATTACGAATATTTTTTGTTTGTTTAGTATGTATAATGTAATGTTATAGATTTTGGAGTCATGAGAAATATTTCTAGGGATTTAGTTCATGTCGAAGCTTCCCTAGATCTCTCCTCTGATCACTCTCCCACTATCGTTACAATCTGTAACTCACTTAGAAGTGATTTACCTCACCCATATGTTAATATGATCAATTAATTGGCTGAGATTCAAAAAATATCTTAGTAGTCATTGCACGGAAAACATAACGCTAAGAACATCCGATGATATTGAATCTAACATTGCGAATCTTAACGAAAATATTAAGCATACTGCTGAACATGTTTCTACCTCCCACCCGCAGACTGGGTTTAATAGAATTTATTCTACGGATATTGAACGTCTCGTATGTGAACAAAGAAGAGCTAGAAGGGAATGGCAACAACATAGATTGCCCCAACATAAAATCAGGTTTAAACAGTGCACTAAACTGCTCCAAGAGTTGCTTGCATCTGAAAAAACTGCATCTCTTAAAAATTATCTGGAAAACATCGATGTCTAATTACTCTTTGTGGCGCGTTGCGAAAAAGCTTAAAACACCCTTTGAGTTTAAACCTCCTATGCGCACTTCTACCGGAGGTTGGGCAAGAAGTGATACTGAAAAAGGTAACTTGTGTGCAAAGCATTTAAAATGCGTATTTACCCCAAACAGATGTACTGCTGTTGTTGATTTACCGAGTGTAGTTGCTCTACCCCCTCGACCCTTAAAGTTTAAGATGCGTGACGTACAGAAACTAATTACTGAACTCAAGCCGAAGAAAACTCCAGATATTGATGGAATTAGTAACAAGATTCTGATGAATTGGCACGTATTGCAATTAGAATCCTTCTATTTATTTTTAATGCCATATTAAGACTAGAGTATTATCCACACCTCTGGAAGCTTGCCAAGGTCAAAATGATTCGAAAGCCAGGAAAATACCTTACCAAGACTGAATCATACAGGCCAATAAGTCTACTATCAAAATGTCAAAACATTTCGAAAAACTGCTCGTGACAAAATTTCCCCAATTCTAATTTGTAGTGGGTGCATCCCAGACCATCAGTTTGGTGTTAGAAGTCAGCATAGCACCATTGAACAAACGCATAGATTGGTTCAATTTATAAGAACATTTGACGTTTCTCAGGCATTTGATAAAGTATGGGATGAAGGCCTTATTTTAAAATTGAAACCATATCTACCAATAAATTTTCTGAAGCTATTGGAAAGTTATATTACTACCCGGAAGTTCACGGTTGTTGAAGGAGACTTCATGAGTATGCCCGAATCTATATCATCCGGTGTGCCACAGGGGAGCATATTGGGGCCAGTTTTGTATTCGATTTATTTAAAGGCATATCACAAGTACATTTGCCGATGATACAGCCTGCTTTAGTATGCACGAAACCCCTCACGAGGCCTCCCGATATCTCCAAGAACATATTACACAGCTGGAACTATGGTTAAACTTATGGAGAATTAAAGTTAACGAACAAAAGTGTGTTCAGCTAACATTTACCCTGCGAAGAGATACTTGTTCCCCAATTCGAATCAACAATCAAGTTGTTCCTCAACATTCACATGTAAAATACCTTGGTATACACCTTGATCGACGGATGACATGGAAACGGATGATTGGTAGAAATTCAACACTCAGTCTAGATTGTAAACTTTGAATATACAAGTCGCTTTTCAAACCCATATGGTACTACGGAATACAGCTATGGGGCACTGCCTCAGCTTCCAATTTAGAGAGAATCCAACGAAGGCAAAACAAGATTTTAAGACTAATAACATCGGCTCCATGGTACATCAAAAATTCAAATTTACATCGTGATTTAAATATGCCACTAGTAACTGAAGAAATTATAAAATACGCAGGCAAATACTTAACAAAACTCGAGTCTCATCCTAATCCCCTTGCTCGTAACATCTTGAACTTCATTGGACACATCCGCTTAAAAAGAGGGACACTATGGCTCTAATAGTCAACACTCCAGATGAAACAGCTTGAAAATATTTTTGTGCTTAATACGATATTTATGTATTATTGATTACTATCACTAAGTTTATGCCTGACACTGGTTGGGCCTAATTACTATATCTAGATTTAAGATTTGAATACTTATTGTTAGTTCAATTTTTGAAGATACAGTAAATAACTATACGCATGAAAAAAAAACTTTCATTATTCTTATTTGTCTCTTCAGGATTTTCATTTTTTTGGTTAAATTTCCCAAAATTTATTATTTAAGAACTTAAGATTTATTTAATTTTATATTTTCACACGTCCTTACTTGTTATTCTCAGGATTTTCGGTTTTTGGTTAAATTTTTCAAAATTTATTATCCATGTATATTTGTGCACGTCCTTACTTGTTATTTTCAGAATTTTCGGTTTTTGGTTAAATTTCTCAAAATTTATTATCTATTTATATTTTTACACGTCCTTATTTGTTATTTTCAAGATTTTCGAGGTGTTTTTGTTGTATATATTTATATAATATGGTATATCTACAACTATAATACTTTACTTTATATGTCAAATTAATAAAATAAAACATTCACTTTTCATTTATCTAATAAACGATTAACACATGGCGCGGCCGGTTAAATTAAATGGTTAATACAAGAGCGTTAGCAAAAAAGGAAACTGAAAAGGTTCAATTAAACGAAGAAAACTGTACTGAAATTTTAACTGAATGCGAAGACGGATTTGAAATGGGTATAGAAGGAAATTTCTTTAACCCAATTGATGCCCGTAGGCTGGATCCCTTATGTTTCGACGAGAATATTTCTAAAAATTGGAGAGTTTTCAAACAAAACTTTAATGTGTAGTCCATAGCTATTGAGCTAGAACATCGTAGAGTCGCAAAAAATTGGTATTTTTTTTTTCAACGCATGTGGTGCAGAAGCAATTGAAATTTTTAGTACTTTCGGTTTATCAGAAGAGCAGAAAAAACAATATAAGGTCGTGGTGGAAGCTTTTGAAATATATTGTACGCCAAAGAAAAACGAAGTGTATGAAGCGTTTAAATTTAATTCCAGAAAGCAGCAAGAAGGTGAGTCTTTTGATTCCTATTTGTTGGACTTAAAAAAGCTAGTTAAAACATGTGGATATGTTGATTCGAATCGTATGATACGAGACAACATTGTTATTGGTACACATTGTTCCAAACTGAAGAAAAAAACTGTTAGAGACCTCTGATTTGACATTGAATAAAGCAATTGAAATTGCCCGTGCATCAGAGCTTGCCGACAAACATGCAAATCACATGCAAAGCCAACAAATATTTTCAACTGGAGTTAATGCGATACAATATAAGAAGAATAACGGAACAGGGGGAGGGAAAAAGTATTTCTTTGAGCAGCAAGTATAAGCAGAAATTAATTAACTGCAATGAAAACAGACTACAAAGAAATCATAATAACTGCAAATTTTGTAAAGGCATACATGAGTATAAGAAATGCCCTGCATTTGGGAAAAAATTCAATAATTGCGGACGTCTTAATCACTTCAGTGTAGCTTGTTACGATCAGAAAATTCGTGAAATTAGAGAAAACGATTTAGAAAGAGAAAATGATGATTTATTACTACACAATATTAGTACAACAAATATTCGAAGAAGTTGGTATGAAAAACTTCGTGTCAATAACTGCTTGAATAATTTTAAATTAGATACTGGTGCAGATGTTAATGCTTTGCCATTGCGTTATCTAAAATATATGAGAGACATATGTCTAGAAAAAAATGGCATTCCTCCTAAAAGTTATAGTGGAAATGATTTAGACTTTAAGGGCATTTTAAGTTGCGTTGTAAAGTGTAGAAATGAAGTCACTATATTAAGATTTTATGTAATAGACACACCATTCGAACCGCTGTTAGGACTAACGGCTTGTGAAAAATTAGAGCTAATTAAACGAATCCATTCTGTGAAGTGTTCAGAAAAAGAAATATTTATTAAATCAAACATGGATGTTTTTCAAGGCTTATGTTGCTTTGTTAAAGATTTAGACATAAAAGTTAAATCTAATTCTATCCCTGTGGTGAAACCTGCTAGACGAATTACATTGTCTCTATGTGCTCGAGTTAAAAAGGAGTTGCAAAATATGGTTGAAAGGGGTATTATTGAACAAGTAGATGGCCCCGCAGAAAGAGCGT
Organism: Nowickia ferox; assembly: GCA_936439885.1. Lineage (NCBI taxonomy): Eukaryota > Metazoa > Arthropoda > Insecta > Diptera > Tachinidae > Nowickia > Nowickia ferox. The sequence continues at coordinate 196,033 of CAKZFG010000003.1, read as the reverse complement.
CAAATTTAGTTATTGTGGAGAAAAAGTCCGGTCAGCTTCGTTTGTGCATTGATCCTCAAGATTTAAATGTTAACATTCTTCTAAAAATTATACATTGCCTACATTTGAATCAGTTGCAGCGAGGATTACAAACAAAAGGTTTTTTACAGTTTTAGACCTTAAAGAAGGATTTTGGCAAGTTGAATTAAGCCCAAAATGTAGTAAACTTTGCACTTTTAGCACACCGTTTGGATCTTACCGATTTAGAAGACTGCCATTTGGAATAAAAATCGGACCTGAAGTTTTTCAAATGTTACAGTACTCATTGATGATATACTAATTGCAGCTGAAACAGTCGAAGAACATGACAAAGTATTAAGCCAAGTATTAGAGTGTGCACGTAAGTTAAATATAAAATTTAATATCGATAAAATTCAGTACAAAACAACTGAAGTTAAATATTTAGGAAAGATAATTTCACATGAAGGTATAAAATGCGATCCAGACCGAGTCACTGCTATTATGAAAATAAATCCACCTAAAACTAAGAAAGACTTACAGAAGTTGTTGGGAATGATCAACTATATCCGTTACTATGTGCCAAAACTTTCTGAAATTTCAAAACCTTTGCGTGAGTTGCTGAAAAACAATGTTATCTTCGATTATCGCTAATACACCAACTTTGGCTATTTATGATGAAACGAAAGAACTTACAATTGAAACCGATGCTTCGAAATTTGGAATTGGATGTTGTTTAATGCAGAACGGAAAGCATCAAGAAGCCTTACTGAAACAGAAATAAATTTCGCGCAAATAGAAAAGGAATTTCTAGCTATTGTCTTTGCTTGCCGAAAATTTCACTATTACGTATATGGCCTATGATAAACATAAGAACAGATCACAAACTCCTTATTGAAATTATGAAAAAAACAATTCTGCAACATACCCTCTGCTAGACTTCAACGAATGAAATTGTCGTTAATAAAATACAATTTAAAATTGACCTATGTTCCCGGTAAATATTTATATTTTGCAGACTTACTGTCGCGATATTTTAATAAAGATGAAAAATCAACTGAAATTGAAGATCTCAGCGAGTTTGTGCATACTGTCAGTATTGCAGATGAATCTATCTCGAATATTCGTGATGAGTTTAAATTTTTTTTGGAAAAATCGCAACAATATTTTTATAGATAATGATTTATTGTTTTTGAACAACAGGATAATCGTTCCACAAACACAACGAAAGGAGATTATAAACCAGCTTCATATGTCACACTTGGGTGTGGAGAAAACAAAAAGGAGGGCATGTAATTTAGTGTATTGGCCGCGGATGGACGTAGACATCGAAAATAAAATAATAAAATCTTTGACTTGTCAAAAATACCGCAATTCTAATATAAAAGAACCTATGATTTCCCATGAAATACCTGCACTGCCGTTCAGCAAAATTGGCATGGATATTTGTGAATATTTATCAAAATTCTATCTTATCGTTTCAGATTTTTATTCTAAATATTTAGATATAATACCAATTGCATCCAAAACAGCGAAATAATGTGTTAAACATTTAAAAGTATGTTTTTCTAATGACGGTATTCCTTTAGAAATCATATCTGACAACATGCCTTTTAACTCCTATGAGTTTCAAAATTTTTGTAAAGAAAGTGGAATAAAACTTACTACTACCAGCCCGGGATATTCTCAAGCAAATGGATTTGCTGAAAGATTTGTAGGAATCGCAAAAAATCTGATTAAAAAAACAGCAGAAAATAATGAAGACTTATGGCTTGCACTTCTCGAATATAGAAACACACCTCTTAAGGAATCGAATGCTTCTCCAGTGGAACTTCTTATGAGTAGGAAAACTCGTACGTTATTACCAATATGCAACGAATTGCTTCAACCACATTTAATTCCTAATATTACCAACGACATTAGAAGAAAGCAGCTGCGATCGAAAAAATACTTTGATAAAAAAGCAAAATACAAACCAGATTTCGCAAAAGGGGGAAAAATATGGTATCAAGACAGAAAGGTATGGATTAAAGGTATTATAGCCGACCTCCATGGAACCTCCAGATCGTATTGGGTTGAACTTGAAAATGGCACTATAGTTCGACGGAACTCAAAATGGCTTCGTAAGAGAGCAGATTGAATTATATTGTTAAATTATAAAATTATATTATTAACTTATAAAACTTAATATATTTATGTATTACATACATACATACAGCATTATTTTATTAATTTTATAAATAATATCTTTAAAAGGGAGATGTTGTATATATAATATGGTATCTCTACATAACTATTATACTTTACTTTATATGTAAAATTAATAAAATAAAACATTGACTTTTCATTTATCTAATAATAAACTAATAAACAGTTTTTACACTTTGCTCGGGTGCCAGTTATTATTTTCCTTTATTAGGAAAAAAACTTAAATTAATTTACATTTTTACTCTTTTTTATATTTTAATTTTTGCTTAATTCTAAAAGTGACATGATTATTGGGTTTAAGCTGTTGCCTTCATTTCCTAAGAAATGCAAAAATGATTTTTTAAAGAAAAGCGACTTTTGCATTATTTTTAGGTTGCATTATTTTCGAGTGCAATAAACTTTATAATTTCTTACTAACCAATTGCAACAGCTTGGCGAATTGCGACTTTGCACTTTTTACTTCAATTATTTTATTTTACTTTAAATTTTTTAATAAATGTTTACGTTAACTTTTTAATTAAAGTTTACGTTAACTTACATATGGAATATACGCATCTAATTTTTTTTAGAACAGGCCAGTTGTTCTTCAATGCATGAAGAATATTCGTTTGTTTATGCATTGGTTAAGCAACGTCTTTCTACATACATTTCGTTTCTGGTGAAGAAACTCGTCGGTAGACTTCAACCAAAAATTTTTTCAAATAAGCTAAAAACTATTCATACACAGAGAAAAAAATTTCCTGCGATAAACACGTTTAATTGAAAATTTTTTTTCAATTAAACTTGTTCATCGCAGGAAATTTTTTTCTCTGTGTATGTTTGTAAAATGGCTCTCAATATGTTATTGATAATTACGTACACGAACATAATAAGCAGGGAAATATGCAATTTCATGTTTTTTCTTGTGTGAGGTATTAATGGGGAGATATGATATTTATCCGTTTCAGGATTTTATGCATTTTGGGATTGATTTTTAGTGCATATTTTTGAATATTTTACTCTTTAAAGCATGTTTTTGCATATTTCAGTCTTACACGCATCCTTTAAGCATAATTTTGATTTTTTTAGAGCGTATTTGCTTGGTCAAACTTTTTATTTTAATTTTTTTCCGTCTAAATCTTATTTCCAATGTTCTATCATGCATAGTGTATAGCGTACACATTTGGATTATTTATTACGCCATACAATATAAGTTTTTAATAAGCACATTTGCTTTGAATAAAACCAATCACATTACAATTATCCAACTTTTGACAATTCAATAAAAATATTGAACTGCAATTTCAATAAAAATTTGATTTTGCTATATGTGTCGGACCTTGCATCTTTTAACATCAGTAGAAGTTGAAAGAAAATTGTTATCGTTTAAAAGTTTATTTAGATGTGCCTGGCAACAATTTTTAAATGAAAATCTAAGTGAAAATCAAAATGAAGTTCCACAGATTTAATTCTGATATAGGGATCTCTTTTGAAATTGAAGTAAATTTTTTTCCTTATTAAATTTTTTATTGTTTTTTTTATTTGTTTTATTTTTGTCTTATTTTATATGCAAATGTTATTGCATTTTTTAATTAAAAATATATATATTTTCCAAATAAATCAAATTTAATTATTTTTAAGAGCATATTATTTGCGTTTTTAGGACATATTTTTAAGTTTTTACTGCATATTGAATGCGCATAAAACACTTTTTACCCGACTGCGTAAAGCAAAGAATGGTATTGTGTTTATCAGCCTATGTATGTATGCATGTGTGTTTCTTTGCGGCAATACCCTGCAGTTGACGTATCTAGCGAATATCTAACTATTTCGTTAACCAAAACTCGTTACCACTAACTACTAGCAATGCAAAAGACTTTCGATTTTAACATGGTGATGAGATTGTCGGTAGTCAATTGCCACCATTTGCATAACCCTTCGTCAGTGATTTCGCTAATGAATACAATTAATTTTTCTATTGATAAAACAAATAATTATTCACCCTTATCGGAAATAAAAGGCGATCATTTGTTCACGTGAAATATTTTCCGTGAACAAAAAATGGTGAACAAAATTAAAGAATAATAACGAAAACATTGGCGATCACAATTTTAGGGAAAGGGAACACATTTCACGTGAACTTTTATCCCCGATAAGGGTGATTAATACATTTTTCAATTAATTATTCTTTTTTCCTTTTATGCAACGTTTTAATTGACTTCTGCTGCTCATTTTAACTTTTTAAAAGAAAAGCTCTTTTTTCACTAAAAATTACATGTTCACTGGCCACGAACTTCCAATTGTAACTAACGCCATCACAAAATCAAAATAATTGTGTACTTACAATAATTTTTTTCTTGTTAATTTTTTTAGAATAACAGCACAGTTTTTTTCCACTCGCAAAAAAATTGCTTTGCGGTTAAAGGCATTAACATATCCATGAGTGAGAGCGTCAAAAGGCGAACTAGCATTACTTGTGGCTAGTGTAGTAGCTAGTCGATTTTTCGTTAGGGAAATACCTAACGATTTGGAGTCAATTTCTACTTTTAAAACTCGACGGTATATAAACCGAACGCGCGGACCGATTTTGACGATTCTTACATCAATCGATTTTTCTTAATCCTGGTGTCACTAAATATATGACAGTAGTCAAAATTCAATATGGTGGCTAACAGACGCCATTTTGTAATCCGAGAAAATTAAAAGTCGGAGAACTGTATCAAAATGGGTATCAATCGACAGGTATTTTAAAATCATCTTTAGGTTTCTCTTATAATTTTTCATTTCGAATGAGCATTTAGCATATTTAATGGTTAAAAGTTGGTCGCAGTCGGGTTTTTTGATTTTTTTAATTACTACTTTTTTAGATTTTGTTTAATTTTATCAATTATTCGGTACTGGCGTTATTTTGTTTGTTTGATGATTTCTTCTTTTTCGTATATTATTCTGTGCAATTTTTGTTTTGGCAATTTTTTTTAGATCATATTTCTGGTTTTCCTGATAATAGGTTTAAAAGCTTCAAACAAAAATCTTTACAAACACATATCTTTATTCGATTTTGACTCCATTTTTAATTTTTCACAAAGTTTTAACAATTAACATTTTTAATTTTTCACAAAGTTTTAACAATTATTTGCTACATCGGTAGAAATCTACTGGTGAATTTCTTAAGCAGAAACGAAATGTATTTAGACGTTGCTTAACCAAAATATCATATGATATTATTTTTAAACAATCTGGAGATATAAATGTGTTAACACAGTGGGAATTTTTCAGCTTTAGGTAATCTTTTGTAAATAAAACACCTACGAGATGTTCAGTTCCCAAACGATTATGAACTTTTGTTTTATTCAAGTTCACCTGACTGAAAATATTTTCGATACTTGAAGACGAGGCCTGGTTTTAATTCAAATATTTTTTTTTCAGAAGCTTACTAAAGTTACTTTTTCTTTAATAACATCTTTAAAGTTCAAGTCCGAGTCGTTCAAATATAAAAGGAACAATAGATAATAGCATTATGAGGAAACATTTTTAAAAAAAGTTTTCATATTAATGGATTTCAAAAATTGCGTTTTTTTCGCCAAAAATCTTAAAATTTGTATTTCGCCTTTTTGGAAAGTAAAAATCTGCAAAATGATGATAAATCTGCATTTCTGACAACCGTGCGTGCCGTGTCGGGATATATTCTAAAGTAGTCCGGGCAAATGCCGGATATGCAGAAAATCTGTACTATTACGCGCCGTGTCGTGAAATATTATAGATAAGAAAATCTTTGAGCCCGGCCGAAGGCCGGATATGCAGACCACCTTTATTATTACGCGCCGTGTTGGGAAATATCATAAAGGAGAAAATTTCTGAGCCCGGCCAAAAGCCGGCTATGCAGAAGATCTTTACTTCTACACGCCGTGTGGTAAAATATCATAGCGGATTTTTTTATATATTTAATTTTGTTTATTTTATTAATAGTTTTGATAATCTTTCATATGATATCCATATTGTTATACTAAATCAGAAACTTACTACGAAAATGCCAAAAGACATTCAAAACTTTGGAGGTCCGTAACTCCGTAAATATGCCTTACGAGGATTTTCGGGCAAAACAGTTTTTTCTTAGAATTCACTTTTCTTCATCTAAGATAAGTTTTTTTATTTGGAGGAGCTTCACTAAAGTACATTTGTTGGTTCCCACTTTTATTTTCAGATCGCCTACCAAATATATCATCGAATTTCTTAGCTATAGAGAATCGTTATCAATATGCTAGGTGCGTTCAGCCATCATATCACAAACAACCCATCATTGCAGTTGGCTTGGGAGATGGAAAAATTGGAATTAGCAATTTCTATGAAATAGTTGACAACAGTTTGGAATACAGTAAGAATTTTCTTTAACTGGTAATCAGTCTAAAGTTTAATTTTTTCATTAAGCCCCCCGCCAGCAAAGAATGTGTTTATGTTTGGCTTGGAATGAAACGGAACCCAATGTTTTGGCCATCGGTCATGATCGCTATAAGTCTGACTCTTGCATAACAATTTGGGATATTGAAAGAGGTCTACCGAAAGAAAGCAGTAAGTATAATTTACTGATTATTTTTCACATCCTTCAAAGCAAATATAAACTTTTTGCAGAAAATTATATTATTAAAGATGTTAAACAAACAGGGTACAATCCATTTGTCTGATATTTTTAGACAATAAGAATTGACGAATTATTCTGCATTATTATTCTAAGCATAGTACTCTGTTCAAATTTGTGAAAAATGTTGAGCAACATTGATTATTTGATACGAAAAATTTGACATGTAAACAATATTATATCTTGTTTTTAAAAACTCCCCATGTGTTTGTTGTAAATTTCATTCGAAGTAAGTGCCACCTATTCTTATTTCGCATGAAAACTTAAAATGTTGAAGATACATTTCATACGATTTTCCCAAGATAAACAGAGTACTATTTCTGCAACATTTTTTTAAGAACAATTCGTGCCAATTTTTTTTTATATGTATTTTGGCAGCATCTCACGTGAAATGTTGAACAGAGTACCAGGCTATAAGGAAAAATGGAGGTAACGTAATAATTAGTTGTATATACAAAATACTAAATACTCTGATAGAACATCCAAACATTCAAATTAGACATATGAGGAGTGATTTGTGCGTTGCCCAAAATAAAAATCAAATGATGTCCACAGCAATTTCAAAATATTTGTCAGACCATTTACAGGTCAAAAGTATACTGAAATTTTCTGAGCCTACTCATTCACAAATCCAAGTAGTCAAAAGCGTTTGGTTGTTTAGACAAACACTGAAACGTTTAGAAATTCATAGCATTTTGCCAGTCTTATTTTTAAAAATTGTAATACAAATAAAATAAAACGGTATAAATGCAGTTTAATAAAGCAGCTCCAAACAAAGTAAAAAGTAACTTATGTATGTAGGTAATAGCAAATTAAAAAATAAGAAAAAAATAGTAAAGGAAAAAGTTTGCGGCGACGCATATTATTATTTCCCGAGTTGTTGGCCTCTGAAGTTTTTATAGAAAATTGTGAAGTGTGATTAGAGTTTGGGATTTCCCGGACTTTTGTACTTCCCGAGAAACGGAAATGACAAAATCGCGTTCAAGGAAATTTCCGGGATTACTGAAAAAAGATAATTTTCTAATTTTCGATTGTTTTATTAAAGTTCTAAGACTTAGTAAGAGCTCATATAAAGACTAATTGACGACTGTTACAGTAATTCTTATTAGTCTGGAAAAATTTCCAGGAGGATTCTTATCGTTAAGTACAAGCAAGTTAAAGTAATACACTTAGTTGCGCCAAATTTTACATAAATATCTTTCATTTTTAATTTTCTCTCTCCTAAAATATTTCTTTCAGGATTCTTAAAATAATAGCGTCGAATTATAATTAATTTAAGTATTATCAACTAAAACTTTTGGCTTAACATTTGATTATTGCAATCATTAATACTTATACAAAGTATTCCACTTTTGTATGTTATAGTGATTAAGGCAGTTTCAGACTATAATACAACTATTAATAGTTTTGACTAAATTGGCTAGCTGATTTAATTTCAGTTTAAAAATTTCAAAAAAGAATAACAACTCAGCATTTCAGAGTTTAATTTTTCACAAAAGTATTAGGTGTGTTTTTTTTTACTTTTGTAGTAAAATGCAGTAAATGAGTAGTTACTGCAAAAATTTTAAAATTTACTCTCAAAAAGAGTTGTTGCCGAAAAAAGTACGCGAACAGAAAAATAATAAAAATTAGTAAGATTAAGGAACCAGCTGACTCCAATTCCAAATAGTGCTGAAAAATATATGCACTTTTGACTATTTAACTCTTTTTCTTATTGGTACTCGATACAATACTTTGTATAACATGACGAATCTAAGAATAAATTTCTAATTTATTTTATGTAATATTTGCAATTAATTTCTTTTTGATTTTTCTGAGTTGTTAATGTTACTGGCTACCTTAAAAACAAGTGCAGTACTAAGTAACCATATACTTTACAGTTATATAACTCTGAATAATTAAAGTTATTCACAAAACAAAAGAATTAATAAATTAAATTATAATATAAAATATTAACAGTTATTATTACCATTCTTTATAAATTATCTATTTTGTAATGACTTCCACAATTTTTATTTAACCTTTTCTAAAATGTTTACACTTTCCGTTTGCTTTCTTTTCGTTTGTTTACATTTTGAATCATATGTTTTTATATTACTAAACTTTACTACGACAAATTTCTGCAGTAAAAATTTGCAAAATACTCAGTCAAAAACTGTCACTTTACTCTCAATTTGTGTTCTCATTTACTGTATTTTGCAATTTAGTAAAATGCAGTAAAGTTCAGTAAAAATTTTTAAAAACTTTTGAGTACGCGAACGCAATTATTAAAACTTGTATTATTATAGTATACTAAATGCATCTTGCATGTCGTTTTCGTATAGAGCAATAATTTGTCTCGTAGACGAATTAGGAGAAATTGTATGACTTCATTTTTATGGAATTTTTATAAAATTTCCGCATAAATTTGAAATATGGAGATTTAACTGCTTGTTTATCTGTGTCGAAGGAATTCTTTCTTTCTTACAGATACATTTGAAACAAAAGCAAAAAAGAAATTTATTATTCGACATATTGTCATAATTATATTGTAAGTGAAATTTATTTGCTGGTGGTTAAGCGATTTGTTAAAGCAACAATGAAATGCATATAGACATCGCTTAACCACCAGCAAATAAATTTCACTTACAAAAGCAAAATTTTAAAATTTGTTTGTATTAGTGTTTAAACAGACGATGAAAAACGTATCAACCTTAAAAAATAACTTAAACAATTTCATCGTTTGAATTTAGTCATACCATCATTCAAACGACCTTTGTAATATATACAAAAAAAAAACACTGAAAGTTTTGATATTAAAGTAAAACATGATTATAATTCAAATTTCTTATATGAATGAAAATAAATATCACTGTCACTTACGCCATTTTATAAACATGTGTGTCACAAAAGTCTACATGTTTAAGTACAAATTCTTTATGTTTCGGTTAATACTTTTCTCTCAGTGCTTAATGCAAACTTAAAGTACTTTTCTTTCAACCTTGTTGCAAACCTTTTATACGTATTTCAACGAGTAAACCACTAACGGTATTTAAGCATTGTTTTGCCAAATTTCACTAGTTATGCTAGTGTTTATCCATAAATTATTAGTCGTCATTTAGAAGTCAACGAAGCACTGCGTGCAATTTTACGAGGTAAAGTTTAAGAAAATAAAGAAAGATTACGTCTTAATATTTATTACAAAATATTGGGAGCTATTCTGGAAAACGCGTCGAAGAAGTGAAACTTTACATTAAAACAAAAACAAATTTTCAAAAATTGTTTTTGTTTTCCATACATGTCTAAAATTAAATAAACGTTTACATTTACATATTTTTGTTTTTGTTTTGCATGTAACTTTCACCAAGTCGACGCTTATTCCAGAATAGACACCATTAATTCTTGTTTGTTTTATTTATATATATTTATACCTCATCGGATATACGCTGAAGCATTGGTCCTTCTAGCCGGATAAAGCAACAAGAATTTAATCGTTCTACCTTTACAAGGAAATATACGCAACATATTTGAAAACTCATCATAAATAAAGTTATTTTGTTAAACAATTCAAGATAATAGAGTATTCCCAATTTTATCAATAGAAAATTGTCGGCAATTGCAGTTCCGAATATGTGTACCTATGTAATTTCTAATTATTTAATCTTTATCAATTATTTCTATCAAAATATTTCCACATAATAAATAAAAGTGTGTAAATTAATTAGTTTGTTTTTGCATTCGTTTTCCACTTCTTTCTATTTACATTGATAGTCACCCTACCGTCGGACGATTTGACTGCGTATATTTTTTGATTAAACAATTGATAATAAATTAAATTTCAAAATTTAAATTCTTCGCATAATTAATTACGAATTCATTTGAATAGTTTAATTTACTTTCCAAGATGAAAAAGTTTCTTGAACATTTTATACGTGCTTCAGATGCCATTTTTAAATTCGAAGCAAGATTTCAAAGGGTTCGTGATTCAGATCATCACGCATATACACTGGAAGTGACTAGCGATGAATTAAAGCTTTTATGGGAAAAAGCTAGAGCTGCATACGATGAAGCAGTAATTTATTCCCTCAATCCAATTCCCTCGGAAAAATCAAAAACGGTATGCACAGAGGATTTAGAAATCATTGAAAATAAATATGAAACAGCCTTTGCGACTTATGCTCGTTGTATGAAGGCAATAAAAATAAAATTTACTATTTAAAATCTATTCCTGAAGCTAGACTACCTGCCAAACAAGCTGAAGCTTCGGCAGGAGACCAAATATCACATAACATACCTCTAGCACCATGCGAAATTGATATCTTTAATGGGGATTATTTATCATGGCCAACTTTTAGAGATCTTTCTACAGCTCTATATATCAATAATAGTCGTTTCAGCAAAATTGAAAAACTTTTTTATTTAATGGAAAGAACAGACAAAGATGCTAGGGATATTGTGTCAAAATGTCCACTGACAAACGCTGGGTTTGATATCGCGTGGAAGAATTTAAAAGATTAATATGAAAATCCTCGTATGATAGTGCATAATCAATTAAAATGCCTTTTTAGTTTAGAATCAATCACTAATGAGACTACTTCAGCCTTAAACAACTTGCAACGCGGAATCAATAGTTTTTTGAGTGATATGTCAATTTATGACATTTTTACGAATAATTGCGATCCAAGTATTATATTTTTTTTATTCAGCGGCTTCCTGCACATGCAGTCACTCTGTGGGAACAGACTGTCAAGGACAAAAGTGCCATATCTTTGTGGAAAGATTTGGATTTGTTCTTAACAGAACGAATTCAAACTTTAGATTGCATTCGCGATCTTACAAGCTTACAAACTGGTAAAGGAATCGTGGGACGGAAAGAAAATAATAAAGATTTTAGTGCTAGTCTACCTCATACATGTATTCTGTGTCCAAATCAAAGACATTTACTTTGATTTTGTCGTCGTTTTAAGAACATCTCTGTTTCTGAAAGAGTTGCGAATATAAAGAAATATCATTGTTGCTTGAATTGTCTTTCAAGGTCACATGAAGTCGAAGATTGCAAAAGCGAACATAGTTCTTTATGTGCAATATGAGGCATCATACTCTACTACATCATGAGTTGCCTGATAATTCTCATCAGTCTAATGAAGTCGACCTTCAAATTCCTTCGATATCGGCAGCGGTATATACTAGTTGGAGTCGCCAAGCCTTCCACACATCACAGAATTCGCCTTTTTTTAGGAACGGCAATGGTAAACATTATTTATCAAGGTAAAACTTATTCGGCGAGGGCTTTAATTGACCCAGCTTCAGAGGCTTCATTTATTTCAGAGTACTTGCAAAATCAATTGCGACTTCCGTCTTTTTCTACGAATGTAAAGATTTTCGGTGTTAGTAAAGAAGCTTCTATTACTTCTACAAAATAGTGTACTATTCAAATTGGATCTAAAGTTTATAAGAAATTTTTTAAAAACACATGCGCTTATTTTACCATAAATTTCGAATAATCTACCTTCATTTATTTGTCCTTCGGATATTACAGGTGAATTACACAATCTACGATTGGCAGATAATAATTTTTATAAAAGTAGGCCGATAGATATTTTACTTGGAGCTGATATATACCCTAAATTAATTCTGAAAGAAGTCGGCAGAATGTACTTGGGTCAAAAAACAGTTTTCGGATGGATTCTCACGGGTTCTATTAATTCTTCCGTTAACAGTTCTATTAATACTTCTTCCACAGCTATTTCGATTTCCCATAAAAGAACTTCAAACACACTCCTCGTGAGGTTTGACCATTAAGTAAAACAATAAAATAAAATAGTTAATTATAGTTATGATGCTTTTGAGCTAACGTGAAGGTGCCAAGTAAATCGAATAAAAATCCGTCAACCGAAATAAGAACCAGTTCAAGCCAATTGGCCAACAAAGAAGTCAGTGAAGCTACTCCATCAATCCCGGGAGAGACACGAGCGATTTGATGATACAAGCCCATAAAGAAGGTTATATCTGTGAAAAAAGGCGCAAAAAGGGAAGCCATAAATATGTATTGTTAATTTTGTATATGTTTTATATAATTATTATATGTTGAATAATATTATTATAATTAAGAATTAAGAAAGGATGATTACAGTTATTTGTATAGTGGATCTACGTTCGTTCCTTGCATTCAAATAAAATGTTCAAAAGTGGTAAAGCTGCAACAATTCTTTCAGGACAGTAAAAAAAAATATGAGCTTTATTCGACTTCGTTAGTTTATAGATTTTGAGTTTTGAAGTAAAGTAAGAGACTGCAAAGTGGCAGTAGTTATATCACCTTAGGGAGCTCCCTCAGGCAGGTAAAATTTGGTGTAACTTTTGAAAATTGTGATTGACCTTAAAATCAAGTGCAACGAGGGTGGAACGAAAAGATAATTTTGTAATAGAAGATAATAAATGAAATACTGACAGAAATGTCGTAGGATGCCGCAAAATTTTAAGAAAATTAAAATTAACTAGGAAAGTAAAACTTGTAAATAAACTTGTAAATGTTAAACTTTTGTGGTTAAGATTTTTTAAAGGGATTTTGATGTAAAAGAAATGCGTGAGTAATCAAACAATTGAGTGAGGTCATGAAAATTCTCCGGATAAGGACGTGACCATGGTAGGGAAAGGACGGCTGAAAAAAACAACTTACTTTCCATATAATAATATGTGTTATGTTCAATGTTTGTATTTATAATTGCTGCTTGTCTCGAGCTTAAGTGTACGTTGAGATCACAAAATATCTGGCTCTGAGCTAACCGCGGAGATACACTTATGTGCCGCATGAGGCATGTAACAACATACAGGCCATGTCAGATAAAACTTTTGCTTCGCGTTGCGTTGAAGATTCTCTTTGACATCTAAGATGAAATGTACATGCTTTTATGAAACATGTCACATAAAATACCTTGAACGCGAAGCGAAAAGTTAGGCAACTCTCAACTTTTTGCGTATAATTTTCTTAATAAGTTTAGCCAAATTCGCATGTATTTTATTATACTTTTGGTAAATTTACATAAAAAACGAGTTAGTGACATCAGAGTAATCGATTTGTGCATAAAACCAAATAGTGAAACAAACAGTGACTGTTGCCAAAGTTTTTATTGTGTCATACACATTTTGCTTTACGCTTTTCTGCCAACGTTAGAAACGTCATGCAAACTTTGAAGTTGTATCTGACTCGGCCTTAGTTGCATATCTTTACATACGAATGTTGCTCACTTTTTAAATTAAATTTAATTTAAGTGATTTTAGTCGCTTAAAACGCGTATTATTAAAAAAAAATTTGCATCATCATCGTTGGCCACAGCTCGAGTCCTTAGAATAAAACGGTTCCAACTAACCAACTACGTTGTATTACAATTTTCACCATCTTAAAATGAAAGTTCTAGCTAAACTTAGTTCTAACTCAGAGATTTGGTGAATCTTTTGATTTAAAAAGGTTCTATTTGACAGTTAGAACTTTGTTTTATTTTATTTTAAAATGATACGATTTTAAATGTATTAAATAAGTTCAACTGTTCATATACACACATTTCATATTCAACTTACTTAATAAGTTTGCCTTTGACTTTTAAGTTAAAGTTTTACTGTCAGATTGTACAAACCACATAATCGAAAGTATTAAAAAATTAGTTACAAATAAATAGGTTATTACGTTATTATAAAAAAATTAGTTACAAATAAATACGTTATGTCCGCAAGTCCTTTTAACTAGATATATTGACCCATATGGGAGTGAATCGTCTTGCTCATATTACAATCCCTGTAAATCAAGTGAAGTGATAATGGATCTCAAACGAATGGGTATGTACTAGGGATGCCAACCCCGAAATCCCGATCCCGAAAATCGCGGGATTCAGCGAATCCCGAATCCCGGGATTTACATGTTTTAATCCCGGGATTTTCGGGATTCTGTCAATCCCGAAATTGTTTACTAAGTTTTTTTAGTTTTTTTTTTTTTAATAAATTCATCATGGCCTAACCGTGGCAACACAATATTGATGTTTTATAATTTAAATTTATTTGGCGGTGGTTAAGCATTGTCTATATATGTATTTCATTGATGCTTTGCCAAATCATTAGTAGACTTCAACCACATATTTTGAACAATCACAAACTTCTTATCTTATGCACAGACTTTAAAAAATTATTTGAGAATTCACAAATAATAATATTTTTGAAAATCACAAAAGAAAAATAAGCGTAGTAAGCTCAGAAACTTTAATAAACCCCAGCAAATAATTTATATTCGATATGAATCTGGGGTTTGTTAAAGTTTCTAAGCTTACTGAGCTTATTTTTCTTTTGTGATATTCAAAAATATTGTTTGTGAATTTTCAAATAGTTTTTGACTATGTAATATGAAATAATTATAAAAATATTGTTTGTGAACCTCTTTTTAGTAAATACCTATAAAAAGCATGTGTCTTTTAATGTTCAATAAACCCAGAGTCCCGAATAATTCCTGAATCTCAAAAAATTTCGGGATACCGAAAAATTCCGGGATTTGATTTTTTGAAATTCCGAATCACGGTATCGTAAAAACCAGTCCCGATTGGCATCCCTAGTATATGCACCTACTAGCTATGATGAATATCTTATAAAGAAATAAAAAACTATCATCAATATCTTAGTTAATTTTAATTATTATTGTCCGAACTTCATTTGTTTCTTTATTTGTCATTTGATCAGGCTAAATATCGTTGTTATGTATCAGTATGGTAATTTTGAATTCTCTGTCTGGCAACTTGTTTTTATATACTTCGCTTTTTATGTAAATTGTATGCAAGCGTGGTTTTATATACTGTCACTTATTTTATATGTAACAATTATTTATTGAATTTATAAAAAATTGATACATTAATAAATACGGCCTTTTTATTGGAAACATATTAGTGGTGTCAGAAGAGGAATCTACAAGATGCCGGCTTTACAACAGTGTGCAAATAAGACAGCAGCAAATACTTCACAGCAAACTGCGGGGCAACGTACATCATTACCGCCAGTCTCAGTCTCAGGATATAAAATCGATAATGCTACATCGGTCCAGAACTACTTTATACGTTGTGAGTGGGCGTTTCACTTAGGCCAAATTCCACAGGATGAATACAGGAACTACATTCTTGTACACATGGGTACGGAATTGAACAATGCCCTTAAGACCCTCATTAATCGCAAGTCGCCAAAAGATCTAACGTACGACGAGATCAAAACAACCCTTATAAACCATTTTGATAAGAGGAGGAATCAGTACGCTGAGAGTATCAGATTTCGGAAAATTGTACAAGAAAAAGAGGAGTCATTGTCTGATTTTACATTACACCTAAGACAAGCTGCCACACACCAAAACTACGGTGATTTTTTGGACAGAATGCTTATCGAGCAACTGTTGTTTGGGCTATAGTCAAGCGGCACGTGCGATGAAATAATTGCAAAAGAGCCCAACAATTTTAAAGAGGCGTATGAAATAGCTCAACGTTTAGAGGCATCGCATAAATCGGCAATGGAAATGAAAAATAGTGCAGGTGGTTGTACTCCCACAGTGGAATATACATATAAAGTAGCAGCGTATGGGTCTACACAATATAAGAATAGAACTAAATATAAAGTAATACGGTCACCGAAGAAGCAGAAACCACATGAAGTTAACGCAAGTCAAACCAATTGTTATGGCTGTGGAGGAAATCACTTGATAGCTCAGTGTAAGTTTCGTAACGTGACATGTTATGTTTGCAGCAGAACCGGGCACATTGCGCGAGTGTTCAAATCGAACACGGCTCAGATTGCAGATGAAGAAACAAACAGTAATGATAATGATATTCAGCGCTTGAATAAGTTGGGTGGCGTCAAAGGTAAAGGCTTAGGCAGACATATGGTTATAAATGGTAGCAGAGTGAGCATGGAATTAGACACGGACTCCCCCTGCGGCATAATAAGTAAGACAATGTTAAAATCAGTCAGTGGCAGTCATCACTTATTGAAAACTGATCGAATATTCACGAGCTACACTGGCCATAGAATCAATTATATTGGGAGGGTGGAAGTGAATGTCCGAGTTGCCTCTACTGCCTACACACTTAATTTATACATCGTTGACGGCAATTTCGATTCTTTATTTGGCAGAGAGTGGATTTCGTAATTCGTCCACACCACATTTATCCCCAATTGAATCTCAGATGTGCAGCAGGTATTGAATCAATTCGATGAAATTTTCATTTTGGTAAGTTAAATTTTCCACCTATTAAACTTCATTTAAAACAGGATGCGAGGCCAGTATTTGCCAAAGCCAGTGAAATACCGTTTGCATTGAAATTGATAAAAAGATTAGTGCGGGTTTTTACAAGAGGGCGGACTTTTCAGAATGGTCCTCAACAATGCACGTCGTCTCTAAGAAAGACGGGAGAATTTGAATAACTGGCAATTATAAGCCGACAGTAAACCCGAGAATTATCGTGGATGAACATCCTATCCCTAAAACAGAGCATATAAATATTTAGTAATTTAATGGGGCTAAACTTTTCTGTCACCTCGACATAACAGATCCTTATTCGCACTTGTAGATCGATGATGATTTGGCACATGCGCTAACTTTAAACACGCCCACCCATAAGTTGATTCGTCCTACCCGTGCAGTATAAGGGGCTGCAAACATACCAGCAATTTGGCAGCGCATGATGGGAGCAGTTTTGCGGGACATTCCGAACGTATGATTTTTTTTTTTACGACATTTGATTTATGCCGATAGTTTTGAAAATTTAATGGCGGCACTAAAAACTACACTCGAACGCTTTCGTTAAAAAGTTTTAACACTGAACCGGTCCATGTGTGTATTTGCAGCACCGGCCGTAGAATTTTTGGGTCACCGAATTGATTGCGGAGAAATTCATAAAGCTGATAGGCACGTAGAGGCAATAATGAATGCTCCAAAGCCTACAAATGCTTATGAGCTACAGCTCTTTTTAGGAAAAGCTAAATACTATGGTTCGTTCATTCTCAATCTGTCCACTTGTATTACACCAATTCGTGATATGATCTCAGACAAAAATGTTCAGTGGACTACAGCAGCGGAACGTTCGTACATTGACATCAGGGATGCATTAATA
Organism: Nowickia ferox; assembly: GCA_936439885.1. Taxonomy (NCBI): domain Eukaryota; kingdom Metazoa; phylum Arthropoda; class Insecta; order Diptera; family Tachinidae; genus Nowickia; species Nowickia ferox. Next base: position 178,108 of record CAKZFG010000003.1, on the reverse strand, counting down.
TCTCCACAGGTCCTTATACCATATAATACTATATTGACACTCCCTCTGGCCACGGATGCCAGTAAAATAGGTTTGGGTACCGTTTTATCCCACCGCATTCCGGGTGGAAGGGAACGACCCATAGCATACGCTAGTCGTACTCTGAGTACTACAGAGCGTAAATACCCACAGATTATTATTACCAATCATAAACCTCTCAGCCAGATTTTGGATCCCTGCAAGTCTCTCCCTGTATTATGTATTAGCCGTATGGCTAATTATACGCACTTTTTAGGAAATTTTGATTTGAGGTGATGTTTAAAAAGACTAAAGAGAATGCAAATGCGGATTATTGCTCAAGAGCTGTTAACAATACTGTGGTTAATCATGTAACACGAGATGCATAATATGATGATTTTGATTCATTCATAGTACAACAATTTAATCAACTACCAACAAGTGCTGAAAAAATTGCTGCAGAAACAAGGAAATATGATAGATTGGGTGCGATCAAAAAATTCCTAGAAAGCGGTAAAGCCCTCCACGCCTACGCTTAAAAGTCCCCTGGAATAAACTATAAAATAACGGGAATTTTTTTAACGTTCGAACACCGTGTAGTTGTACCTGAAAAACTGCGTCACAATGTATTGCGGGACTTGCACTCAGCCCACTTGGGTATTGTAAAAATGAAGGGGATTGCAAGATCTTTCGTATATTGGCCAGGGATTGATAAATATATCGAAGCTATTGCAAATAACTGCGGCGACTGCACCAAATGTGGTAATAATCTACCAAAGTTTAATGAACATCATTGGCAATATTCAAGGGGGCCATGGGACCGTATTCATATGGATTATGCGAGACCGTTTATGGGGTCAATGTTTCTTGTGGTCACTGACGCCGACAGCAAGTGCATAGAGGTCAAGATAACTTCTTTATGTACTTCGGCTGTTACAATAAATATACTCGATGAATTATTTTCTAGCCATGGGGTGCCAACCACTGTAGTCTCGGATAATGGTACCTGCTTTGCCTCAGCAGAATTTAAAGAGTTTCTCACCAATGTTGGAGTCAAATATCATAAATTCACATAATTCTACAACTGGCAAAGCTCCAGCTCTACAACTGGCAAGGCTCCAGCTCTCTTATTTCTGAGACGAACATTGTGTACTCGACTGGATTTGCTTCTTCTACAAGACTTGACAACAAAAATTACTGATAAGCAGTACATGCAGTCATACTTTTCGCTCTTAAGAACCAATGCAGGATATTTACTTTCTTTCAAACAACAAACGCATGAGAAAATGGTTGCCCGGAGTAATTTTAAATCGTCTCGGAGACTTACACTACGAAATTTTGTACAATGGTAAATATATCAAGCGGCACATCGACCAGGTCAGAGGTAGAAACAATGCGAACAATTAAGAATGCACAATAAGAGCAAATATGGGACCTGCTAACGATAATAAAATACAGTGTAGATGGCATTCTTACTTTTAACAGAACGATGAAAGCACTACAGAAGGCAACCCAACAAATAACACCTCAACACCACAACCTAACTTGACTAATGATAATAATATATCATTTTCCACACCACAAATTTTTTTTGAGGCTTTTATGCTTCGGGGAGGATGATGGAAGTATACGAGGTCTGATCAAAAAATAATTGTTATTTTAAAATTTCGTGAGTTACGTATGTTCGATTGTCGCATTTTTTTTTCTGTTATGTTGGTACACATGGCTGTTATATAAAATAAAGGTTTTTGACTTAGCGTGGAAAAACCTCAAGGATGCTTATGAAAATCCTCGTATGCTGGTTAACAATCAGCTCAAAGTACTTTTTGGTCTCCCTACAAAACTTATACGGGTTTCAAGAATTTATTCAGCGATTACCTGATTGCACTGCCACATTATAGGAACAAAGTATAAGAGATAAATTGGTTTTATCTTCTTGGAAAGATTTGGATGCCTTTCTTACGGAAAGGATTCAAACTTTACAATGTCTATGTGATATTAGAGAAACGCCACAGGATAAAAAGAAATCAGTTCAAAAGGTGAAAACTCACCATACTAACATATTGTCTTCGGATTCTTGTATACTTTGCAAGAATAGTAATCATTATTTGAGAGATTGCAAGCGATTTAAAAATCTTTCAATTTCGAAAAGATACTCGACAGTCAAAAAATTTCATTGCTGTATTAATTGCTTATCGCACACACATGAAGTTAAAGATTGTAATAGCGCTCATAGTTGTTCGAATTGTAATAAAAGACATCATAGTTTATTATATATAATTATAACTTTTATAGAAGTTCATAATAGAAATTCAAATGCGGTCTCTAGCGCGGGTGTTGTTTCACAACAACCTAATTTTATATCAAGGCAGGATGAAGTACCTTCTACCTCTCATGAAATTAGTTCATCACCCGTTCAATCGTCAAATTTTTCATACTGCACAGAATGGAATTGTGTTATTAGGGCCTGCAATGATGAATATACGTCACCAGGGTACTACGTATCCAGCTTGAGCCCTTATTGATCATGCTTATGAAACTTTGTTTATTTCTGAACGTTTACAGAATCGTTTAAAAATTTCTGCGCATTCTACGAATGCCAAAATTTCAGGTGTAAACCAAACGGTCTCTGCCACTCTAGAAAAATTTGTTTCATTGAAATAGGCTCTCCTATGGATTCTTCTGTATAGTGCCAACTACTGCTCTTGTTTTACCAAATATTTCGGGTAATTTACCATCATTTATTCTAAATTATGAACATAGAAAAACTGCCAGATTTGCGTTTAGCAGATCCTCAATTTTTCGATTGTAGGCCGGTTGATTTATTATTAGGTGCTGATGTATACCCACGTATATTTATGGGCGATATTCGGCAAAATGTGCTCGGGTCATTATTAGCTCAAAATACCATATTCGGCTGGCTTATTACGGGCCCCATACAATAATCTTCATTGGAAGTATATTCCACTATGGTTAAGTTTTCTGAGGAAGATAATTTGAATCAGAATTTGACGAGATTTTGGGAACTAAAGGAGATGGCGAAACGAAAGATTATGTCTCAATATGATTTAATATGTGAAAAAAATTTTCAAAATACTACTCATCGGGACATCGATGGACGTTATATAGTGACTTTACTATTTAAGTAGTTTTTAATGCTTCAAACAAGACTTATAATGGTAATAGTCTAAATGATTGCCTGTATGTAGAACCAACTCTGCATGCTGATTTAGTACTTTTAATTCTACGTTGGAGATTTTTCAAATTCGATTTTAATTGTGACATTACTAAAATGTATCGACAGATCAAACTATATGAGGAATTTCAAACAGTCACCTTTGGTGTCAATTGTGCGCCTTATCTGGATATTCGTACTTTGCTCTAGTTGGCTGACGATTGTGAAACAGAGTTTCCCCTCGCCACAAATATTCTACGTAAAGGTATATACGTTGACGACGTATTAACAGGGACGCATCATGTCACCACTGCATTAGTTGCTCGTGATGAACTTAGAGGAGCTTTGTCATCAGCAGGATTTGAACTTCGAAAATAGACTTCAAATAAAGAAGCAACTTTAGCTGATCTTCTCCCTGATAAATTTTTGACCTTTGTTGAGTCAAGTAGTTCCAAAACCCTGGAACTTCAGTGGAACGCTCATTTAGACGTGTTCTATTTTAAAGTGGATCCAATTACGTTGCAATCTAACTATACAAAAAGGGAAGTTTTGTCCATTATCGCAATACTATTTCATCCCGTTGGCTGGCTCGCACCTGTCATTATAGTTGCTAAAATTATTATGCAAAAGGTTTGGCAAGATAATACTGATTGGGACGACTCACTTAAATCTTCAACGAAGATAGAATGGGACAAATTTGTTACTTCTTATAGTGAAGTTAACAAATTCCCAGGTGGGTTAACTATGAAATTGACTGCTCTGTTGAATTGCATGTTTTTTCTGATGCCTCGGAAAAAGCATACGCTGGGGTGGTGTATATACGTGTTGAGAATGCCAATAATAAAATATTTTCGACTAAAACTTTGTGCGCAGTTTTGGCTTCAGATCTCTTAAAAACTAGTCTTAGTGAGATTGATGTACCACTTCATAAAGTTTATTGTTGGGCTGATTCTACAATCGTCCTTTCCTGGCAAACAAAAGACGAAAGTTCCTGGACTACATGTGTTGACAATAGGGTATGCAAGATTCAGGAGATTGTTGGTAGTCACAATTGGCCTTATGTAAAATCAGAGTATAATCCTGCTGATTTAGGAAGTCGTGGTGTTACTCCGGCAGACAACACATAGTGATCTTTGGTGGCATGGCCCACATTGGCTACGAAATAATAAATCTAGCTGGAATATAAGAAATCTAAATTCATTAGACACCGACCTTGAAGCTCGTGTAGTGAAATCTCATGCTTAATTTTTTATAAATTATAAAGACGTGTAGAATAAATTTCTTCACTAGATCGTGCTATTCGTGTGATATCTTATGTATTCAGATTCTTTCACAAAACCCATTCTTCCCACAAGGATAGCTTTTTGTATGAGTCAACTACAATATCAAATGTGGAGGTGAAATTTGTGAAGACATGTTTAGCTCTTATCGCCCAAAAAGTTAATTTTGCTGAGGAATATAGATACCTTTATGATAAAAAGCCTCTTTTTGCGAAGAGTTCACTCTTATGTTTAAATCCTATTCTGCATAATGAAGGTGTTATTCGTATTAATAGTAGATTAGTAAAATTACCTACTTTAACTTATACTGAACGACATCCTATGCTATTGCCATATTCTTGTCGTTTTACTTTACTTATGGCTGAATTTGTTAATAAGATTTCTATTCATGGAGGAAATCAATTTATGCTTAGGATTATTCGAAGCGAGTATTGGGTACCTAGGTTGAAAACTTTAGTTCGCATGGTAGTCAATCGTTGTAAGCGTTGTATTCTCGATCGCAAGCACGCTTGTAATCAGATCAGAAAGGACTCGTCTGGATCGACCATTTACGACAACGGGAGTCGACTTCGCAGGTCCATTCGATATGAAAAGTTCTTCCGCCAGGTCTAGCCAGGGTTTGAAATCCTATGTTTGCATTTTGGTGTGCTTTTCCACTAAAGCAATTCATTTGGAAGTCACGTCGGATTTAATAACGGATAGATTTTTAGCGGCATTTAATCGCTTTGTGTCATGATGTGGTTGCCCGCATATCATATTTTCCGATAATGGTACAAATTTGTTGGGGCTTCTAGAGAACTAAAAAGGCAATTTAAGACTTCTTTTTGGCAGAAAGTCGAGCTAGAATGTGTTCTACCTTTGGGATTAACGGTCTATCGTGGCATTTTATACCAGCTGGCACTCCTCACATCGGAGCTCTGTGGGAAGCGGGAGTTCGATCGGTTAAGTATAATTTCGAAGAACTTTCCACAATACTTGCTAGGATCGAAGCGTATCTTAACTCTCGTCCACTTTGCCCAATTAGCGATAGTCCTAATGAATGGCTCTCACCCCTGGACATTTTTTGATAGGTTTTCCAATATTGGCTCCTCCAGAAGCCTCTATATTCGAAACTCCTATAAGTCTCGTTAATCGGTATATGAAAGTTAAAGCGTTTGCTCAACACTTCTGTCTACGATGGAAAGATGAGTATTTATCGAATCTTCATAAACGCTACAAGTGGAAATTTCCACAGAGATATAGCGATAAACGACTTAGTTGCTCTCCGTCGTGAGCAACTTTCTCCCACTTCGTGGAAGTTAGGCCCTGTAATTAAAACGTACCCCGGAAGTGATAACCACGTTCGCGTTGCTGACATACGTACAGAAAATTGAATTGTGAAGCGACCAATTACAAAACTGGTCATATTGACTGGTTAAACATTTTTCAAAATAAACTTTTGTTAACCTTCATTATTTCCTAGTAACATGGACTCTGTATCTCAAAAATTTGAGGATGCGTTGTTAGAGGATTACGAGGAAGTGATGGAGGTGGAGGCTAAGAAGGCAGCCTAAGGAAATTCTTCGCCAGTCACTGAGATCCAGGACATTGGAAAATCTACGAATGACCTACCGGCTCCTGATGCCTCCAACGTGAAGGATGCTACGCATTCTGACGCCGCTGTAGTTACAGTGATTACGGCTCCAGTAGCCCCATCGTCATCGTCAAATCCTGACCCCATGTCAGATGTCAAGGCAAATTCGGGTTCGAATATAGAGCGAAAAGCGGTCGTAGTTTGTAGAATCTGCAACAAACGACATCAATTATCGGCTTGCATTCGAATATGGCATTAAAAAAACGTTACGCATGGTCCTTACATGTGGCTGTGACGTAATTTTGACGTCATCATGAAGCTACATTGAATATATGCCGTGTACTAGTAACACATGTAAATGTAGAAATTCATATCTTTACGCATGTGCTGCCTTTGAAAATGTATTTAATTCGGCTAACTGTGTCTTATTTGGATTTTGGGACAAAAATACTATAAAATTTTGACGGCATATACACTATACACTACTACTAATTTGATAAAATGCAACTAACATGTTGAAAATTCTCGTGACGTCACAGCCACATGCACATGTAGATCTTTACAGGTCGTGTACTATAGCCTTAATTGTATTTTTTTAAACATTGTCCTTGCACATTATTAACTCCTTGTTTTGAACGCTTAGAGTGCCTACATATATTGAGCTATATTTGTGTCATCACAAATTGCATTTAAAAAAACGTAAATTAAATAAAAGAATAAATTGGTTTATCAAATTTTGAATATAACAAAATTTGTTGTATTTTCTTAATTTAACAAAACTAACACAAAATGAAAAACATTTTTTTATTCTCAACACAACTACTACTCATTGTTCTACAGTCAGACCAAATAAAATCTTAAATAATTCAAAAAGAAAATATTCTTTTTCATACCATGTGAATGTCAATAACGAAAAAATGCAAGTTTGCAAAAACTTTCATTTGGGTAATCTCCTCGGTATATCTTAGAAACCTGTATATAATGTTCACAATGAGAAAGATAGTGCTAATACCTTAAAAGCAGATGGCGTAAAACTCCAGAAAATGTCGACTTCATTAATTTTTGTCACACAGTGTAATTAAATGAATAGAAATAGCATTATTTTCAGTGGTATTTTTGGGTATAGTACAAATTACATGTTGGGGAATTTTGGGATAAAATTTATTTTAAAAATTTATGATGCCAGTCGAAAGAAATCTGGGAACACTGCTTCAAGTGCACATCTGGAAGTCAGGAAATATTTTCAATCAAAACCAATTTTGTATACCTTATGTATCGTACATATTTCAAAAATGTTTTCGTTTTCTTTGGAATCAAAACACATAATAAGCTCTCAGGTTTTTCGATTTCTCTAGTGTAAAAAAGTAATAACTCAAATTCGAAAAATTTCTTGTTTCTTTGATACATATTACGGTTTGTATCGGAGCTACCATAAGGAGCGGATATATCTATAGAGCTTTGAATTCTTTGAAAGAAATATTTTTTATGTAGAAATAATTGAAGTTGGTCTCAAAAATTATCCCTCTATGGTCACGCGTTAGCCCCTTAGGGTCCGAAAACGATTTTCGGTTCAGAGCGGCTTTTTTTGGAAAAAGCCATGTTTATATATCGAGATAGAGCTTTCGCATACAAGAAAAACGCTGAATTTTATTAAAATAATGGGAGATCGACGAACATTTGTGATGTATAGGATATATAGTTTTTTAGTTAATCGACGAAAAGTGTAGATTTTACCGAAGTTACTGACTTTGAGAGCCTGGCGCCGCACTTTCAAATTTTTTTGTCTCAAAAATAACAAATTTGGTGTTATCCGTAATCTTTTTCCCGGACACTGCCCCTTTTTTGTCAGCTGTCCGGAAAAGTCCTACTTTTTGGACCAACCATTAGCTATCTGTTTTATTAATAAAAAAAGTTTCAAGACGCATTTATTTTTTCTTTGATTAATTCCTTGAAATAACCTGTATTCCTTCCTCAGTTTTTTAATGTTATACACTAGGGATGTCAAACGGGAAATCCCGCGAGAAATTTTTCCCGGGGAACAATTTCAAACAAAAGCAAGTAATAGGGAAAACATAAAATATTTTATTTTTTATTATATTTTATTCATAATTGTCGTGTACCTATATGTCGATTTTCCTCAACCCCATACAAGTAGGAAGTAGCAACGTGGTTGTTAAAGAAATTTCACAACAGAACCGCAAGAATATACGGTTATCCGTGGCAGATCAGTAAACCAGTGCGAGCGAGACGAAAAACTCTCGAAAGCCAAACAACACACACAAGCCTGAACGCACTTAAGAAATAATTACGATGATGCGAGAGCTGTTCTTCAACCCAGATCTGCTTAAAAAAATTTTTTAATATGTCATTGATTTCTTTTAAAGTAGTCATTTAAAAACAGCATTTATCTTGTAGACGATTATTTGTTTTACTTTTAATAAAGGAACAAGTAGAAAACTTTCTTTCGCAAGTTGTTAATGCTGGTGTCACCCTGTATGAAGATGCAACGCTTTAGATTTATCTTTTCATTTTCTTATCTTTTCTTCTTTTTAGTCTCTCGTTACTATGAAATATGTCGTGTTCTAAAGAACCATCAATTTGTAAAAATAAAATAAATATTTTTATTACTTATATATATGTATGTGTGAAAGACATTATTTACATTTCCTGATAACCTTTGATGTCCACATAGGTGACATCATATCAAAAGCAGAGTTACCGTTTGTGCGACTAAAGTGGCAATTTTACACTTTTTTTAAGCCTTGCCACTTTTGTTGCCACTTTTTCAAAAATCCCCTTTTTTGCCACTTTTTTTTATAAATAAATACTTTATAATTTAACATTCCAAAGGTCAACTATACGTTAAATTATCTAAGTACTTAATATTTAAATAAATATTTACATATGTACGAGGTCTGATCAAAAAATAACCGTTATTTTCAAATTTCGTGACTTACGTATATTCGATTTTCGCATTTTTTTTTTGTTATGTTGGTACACATGTCTGTTATATATGTTGGCAATATCAGCCATTTTGGATTGTCAGTTTGTTTTTGACAGATAAAAAGGTTAGTCGTGTTTTGGTGTGCTCTTCGATTTTTTACTAAATTTTGAGCAAAAACAACGTCGTATGGACATCGCTCTGGAGCTGTTGAACATCGCCAACTACGATCCAGATTTCCTCATACGGCTATGACATTGAAACCAAAGCCCAATCATCCCATTGGAAGCGTCCAGAAGAGCCAAGACCGAAAAAAGCACGTCAAGTTCGGTCAAATGTGAAGGTTTTGCTCATTGTTTTCTTCGACTGCAATGGTGTGGTGCATCATGAATTTTGGACAAAATGTCGTACGGTCAATAAGGAATACTACCTTGAAGTTATGCGCCGTTTGCGCGAAGCAATTCGTCAGAAACGCACAGAATTGTGGAAAAAACAATCATGGATTTTGCACCATGATAACGCACCAGCTCACACATCGATGCTTGTGAGTGAGTTTTTGGCCAAAAACAAAACCGTTATCATTCCTCAACCACCGTATTCAGCGGACTTGGCCTCCGCTGACTTTTTCCTCTTCCCAAAACTGAAGACACCGATGAAAGGAAAGCGTTTTGCTACGATTGAGGAGATAAAAGAAAAATCGAAACAAGAGCTGTTGGCGATACAAAAAAGCGCGTTTCAGAAGTGTTTCGAGGATTGAAAAAACGCTGGCATAAGTGTATTATATCTGAGGGGGATTAGTTTGAAGGGGACAAGATAGTTATTGTTGAATAAATAAAAACGTTTTGAAAAAATTTCAAATAACTGTTATTTTTTTATCAGACCTCGTATATGAATTTGCTTCTATGTATCTTCTAAAGAATTGTTGTTTAGTTTTAATGTTAATTATTAATATATTTTATTTTATTATTTTACCGCTTTTATAAATGAACTGATTGTTTTTTGTTATGTTTTTGTTAATTTTTACTAAATTCCAATGTTTTGTTTAAAATAAATGCCTTTATGAAAACGTTGCGACTTCTTTTTTCAAAATCCCCGTTTTTGTGCCACTTTTTTATAAATCCCCTTTTTGTGCCACTTTGAAATTTCTCAACGGTAACGCTGATTCAGAAGTGAGATTTATAGTGATTAATATGCATCCATCAGAGAAAGCCAGTCGATACAAAAAATGTTGGATACTCCAGCACATATCGAACATTTTTTATGCTAGTGCGCATTGATACCCATTCATTCTCATACCTGCGTATACCCCTGCGCATTTTATTTCATACTTGTATGTATCGATGCGCATTCTTCGTTACATCCCGCATATCTACGAATAGCTATCGACATACCCATTACTTGCAACACATTCGGAATTGTAAATATTTTTTGATAAGTGTTGTCAGAAATACTAGTTTGTAGTTGTTGAAGTACTAAATTTTTTTCAAACTATTGTAAATTAATTAAAGATCTTCACAGTCTTTAGACCTAAGCCCTATTAAATATTTTCAGGAGTAATTTGACCGCGTATGTGAAAACTCGCTCCATTTTAAATAAATCTGAGCTAAAAGCCGAAATAGTAAAAGAATGGCTTAACCATGGCATTCCTTACAACTTCAGCAACTTTTAAATCATTTTAGCTCATGCTTGCAGTTTGTCGCTTATTTTCGCGATAAAAGTGACTTTTTAGCCAAATCTTAGCTTTTTTTTACCATATTACCGATTTTTAATCCATCTATCTATTTGATTTTAGCGAATTTGGGCGAATTTTCGTGATTCTGGCCTTCCTTAGATCTTAGGTATTTGTAAGTTATTTTTAGGGCTTGTTTGCAATTTTGCAATTTATTGCGAATTTTCTCCATCTTCGAAAGAAAGGTGTTCTTCCCAATTCTTTGTTTTTTGACAGTTTTAAATCTTTTTAATCAGTATCAGACTTTGATATCTTTTTAATGCTACCAAAGTTTTTGGGAATTTTCGACATTGTCGCAAATTTTTCCAAGTTTTTGACATTTGTTATAATTTTTTAGTGCTTTTTAATAAAAATAAATAAAAGCCTTAAGCTTTTTTAAATTAAGAAATTATTCGCGAATTTTCGCAACTTTTTGTACATGAGATTATTTTTGATTCTTAAAATCTACTGATTTTCTTCGTCCACATTTTTTGAGGTTTTACAAATTTTTTAATGATATTCGCATATTTCCAAGTTTTCGCGATTAATATCGAGCTACATTTTCGATTTAATTGTAACAGACAAAAATTAAATTTACAGAAAGTTTTTTTTTAATATTCAAAATTTTGCAGCTCGTATCCCAAAAGTTATCCACAATTTTGGCATTTTGATAATTCTAAACTATGGGTATGGCCATACAATTTTAATTTCAATAAAAAAGTATATTTTCCATAACATGTCGCTTACGAGCCTATGCTCTAAGCCAATTTTCGAGTTATTGCTTTTTTTTATTGTTTTAATACTTGTGAGCTTGTATAATTTTTGCAATATATAAATTTTTTAATAGGTTTTCCAATATTGGCTCCTCCAGAAGCCTCTATATTCGAAACTCCTATAAGTCTCGTTAATCGGTATATGAAAGTTAAAGCGTTTGCTCAACACTTCTGTCTACGATGGAAAGATGAGTATTTATCGAATCTTCATAAACGCTACAAGTGGAAATTTCCACAGAGATATAGCGATAAACGACTTAGTTGCTCTCCGTCGTGAGCAACTTTCTCCCACTTCGTGGAAGTTAGGCCCTGTAATTAAAACGTACCTCGGAAGTGATAACCACGTTCGCGTTGCTGACATACGTACAGAAAATTGAATTGTGAAGCGACCAATTACAAAACTGGTCATATTGACTGGTTAAACATTTTTCAAAATAAACTTTTGTTAACCTTCATTATTTCCTAGTAACATGGACTCTGTATCTCAAAAATTTGAGGATGCGTTGTTAGAGGATTACGAGGAAGTGATGGAGGTGGAGGCTAAGAAGGCAGCCTAAGGAAATTCTTCGCCAGTCACTGAGATCCAGGACATTGGAAAATCTACGAATGACCTACCGGCTCCTGATGCCTCCAACGTGAAGGATGCTACGCATTCTGACGCCGCTGTAGTTACAGCGGTTACGGCTCCAGTAGCCCCATCGTCATCGTCAAATCCTGACCCCATGTCAGATGTCAAGGCAAATTCGGGTTCGAATATAGAGCGAAAAGCGGTCGTCGTTTGTAGAATCTGCAACAAACGACATCAATTATCGGCTTGCATTCGAATATGGCATTAAAAAAACGTTACGCATGGTCCTTACATGTGGCTGTGACGTAATTTTGACGTCATCATGAAGCTACATTGGATATATGCCGTGTACTAGTAACACATGTAAATGTAGAAATTCATATCTTTACGCATGTGCTGCCTTTGAAAATGTATTTAATTCGGCTAACTGTGTCTTATTTGGATTTTGGGACAAAAATACTATAAAATTTTGACCGCATATACACTATACACTACTACTAATTTGATAAAATGCAACTAACATGTTGAAAATTCTCGTGACGTCACAGCCACATGCACATGTAGATCTTTACAGGTCGTGTACTATAGCCTTAATGGTATTTTTTTAAACATTGTCCTTGCACCGCTCTATATATATAAAAATACATAATTATTAACTCGTTGTTTTGAACGCTTAGAGTGCCTACATATATTGTTCTATATTTGTATCATCACAAATTGCATTTAAAAAAAGGTAAATTAAATAAAATAATAAATTGGTTTATCAAATTTTGAATATAACAAAATTTGTTGTATTTTCTTAATTTCACGCAAACAAGTTGTTACAAACTAACACAAAATGAAAAACATTTGTTTATTCTCAACACAACTACTACTCATTGTTCTACAGTCAGACCAAATAAAATCTTAAATAATTCAAAAAGAAAATATTCTTTTTCATACCATGTGAATGTCAATAACGAAAAAATGCAAGTTTGCAAAAACTTTCATTTGGGTAATCTCGGTATATCTTAGAAACCTGTATATAATGTTCACAATGAGAAAGATAGTGCTAATACCTTAAAAGCAGATGGCGTAAAACTCCAGAAAATGTCGACTTCATTAATTTTTGTCACACAGTGTAATTAAATGAATAGAAATAGCATTATTTTCAGTGGTATTTTTGGGTATAGTACAAATTACATGTTGGGGAATTTTGGGATAAAATTTATTTTAAAAATTTATGATGCCAGTCGAAAGAAATCTGGGATCACTGCTCCAAGTGCACATCTGGAAGTCAGGAAATATTTTCAATCAAAACCAATTTTGTATACCTTATGTATCGTACATATTTCAAAAATGTTTTCGTTTTCTTTGGAATCAAAACACATAATAAGCTCTCAGGTTTTACGATTTCTCTAGTGTAAAAAAGTAATAACTCAAATTCGAAAAATTTTTTGTTTCTTTGGTACATATTACGGTTTGTATCGGAGCTACCATAAGGAGCGGATATATCTATAGAGCTTTGAATTCTTTGAAAGAAATATTTTTTATGTAGAAATAATTGAAGTTGGTCTCAAAAATTATCCCTCTATGGTCACGCGTTAGCCCCTTAGGGTCCGAAAACGATTTTCGGTTCAGAGCGACTTTTTTTGGAAAAAGCCATGTTTATATATCGAGATAGAGTTTTCGCATACAAAAAAAACGCTGAATTTTATTAAAATAATGGGAGATCGAGGAACATTTGTGATGTATAGGATATATAGTTTTTGAGTTAATCGACGAAAAGTGTAGATTTTACTGACTTTGAGAGCCTGGCGCCGCACTTTAAAATTTTGTTGTCTCAAAAATAACAAATTTGGTGTTATCCGTAATCTTTTTCCCGGACACTGCCCCTTTTTTGACATCTCTATTTTTTATTATATTTTATTCATAATTGTCGTGTACCTATATGTCGATTTTCCTCAACCCCATACAAGTAGGAAGTAGCAACGTGGTTGTTAAAGAAATTTCACAACAGAACCGCAAGAATATACGGTTATCCGTGGCAGATCAGTAAACCAGTGCGAGCGAGACGAAAAACTCTCGAAAGCCAAACAACACACACAAGCCTGAACGCACTTAAGAAATAATTACGATGATGCGAGAGCTGTTCTTCAACCCAGATCTGCTTAAAAACATTTTTTAATATGTCATTGATTTCTTTTAAAGTAGTCATTTAAAAACAGCATTTATCTTGTAGACGATTATTTGTTTTACTTTTAATAAAGGAACAAGTAGAAAACTTTCTTTCGCAAGTTGTTAATGCTGGTGTCACCCTGTATGAAGATGCAACGCTTTAGATTTATCTTTTCATTTTCTTATCTTTTCTTCTTTTTAGTCTCTCGTTACTATGAAATATGTCGTGTTTTAAAGAACCATCAATTTGTAAAAATAAAATAAATATTTTTATTACTTATATATATGTATGTGTGAAAGACATTATTTACATTTCCTGATAACCTTTGATGTCCACATAGGTGACATCATATCAAAAGCAGAGTTACCGTTTGTGCGACTAAAGTGGCAATTTTACACTTTTTTTAAGCCTTGCCACTTTTGTTGCCACTTTTTCAAAAATCCCCTTTTTTGCCACTTTTTTTTATAAATAAATACTTTATAATTTAACAATAGTTTCGGCTTAAAGTCATCCGTGCGAAATGAAAATCCAAACATTCCAAAGGTCAACTATACGTTAAATTATCTAAGTACTTAATATTTAAATAAATATTTACATATGTACGAGGTCTGATCAAAAAATAACCGTTATTTTCAAATTTCGTGACTTACGTATGTTCGATTTTCGCATTTTTTTTTGTTATGTTGGTACACATGTCTGTTATATATGTTGGCAATATCAGCCATTTTGGATTGTCAGTTTGTTTTTGACAGATAAAAAGGTTAGTCGTGTTTTGGTGTGCTCTTCGATTTTTTACTAAATTTTGAGCAAAAACAACGTCGTATGGACATCGCTCTGGAGCTGTTGAACATCGCCAACTACGATCCAGATTTCCTCATACGGCTATGACATTGAAACCAAAGCCCAATCATCCCATTGGAAGCGTCCAGAAGAGCCAAGACCGAAAAAAGCACGTCAAGTTCGGTCAAATGTGAAGGTTTTGCTCATTGTTTTCTTCGACTGCAATGGTGTGGTGCATCATGAATTTTGGACAAAATGTCGTACGGTCAATAAGGAATACTACCTTGAAATTATGCGCCGTTTGCGCGAAGCAATTCGTCAGAAACGCACAGAATTGTGGAAAAAACAATCATGGATTTTGCACCATGATAACGCACCAGCTCACACATCGATGCTTGTGAGTGAGTTTTTGGCCAAAAACAAAACCGTTATCATTCCTCAACCACCGTATTCAGCGGACTTGGCCCCCGCTGACTTTTTCCTCTTCCCAAAACTGAAGACACCGATGAAAGGAAAGCGTTTTGCTCCGATTAAGGAGATAAAAGAAAAATCGAAACAAGAGCTGTTGGCGATACAAAAAAGCGCGTTTCAGAAGTGTTTCGAGGATTGGAAAAAACGCTGGCATAAATGTATTATATCTGAGGGGGATTACTTTGAAGGGGACAATATAGTTATTGATGAATAAATAAAAACGTTTTAAAAAAATTTCAAATAACTGTTATTTTTTATCAGACCTCGTATATGAATTTGCTTCTATGTATCTTCTAAAGAATTGTTGTTTAGTTTTAATGTTAATTATTAATATATTTTATTTTATTATTTTACCGCTTTTATAAATGAACTGATTGTTTTTTGTTATGTTTTTGTTAATTTTTACTAAATTCCAATGTTTTGTTTAAAATAAATGCCTTTATGAAAACGTTGCGACTTCTTTTTTCAAAATCCCCGTTTTTGTGCCACTTTTTTATAAATCCCCTTTTTGTGCCACTTTGAAATTTCTCAACGGTAACGCTGATTCAGAAGTGAGATTTATAGTGATTAATATGCATCCATCAGAGAAAGCCAATCGATACAAAAAATGTTGGATACTCCAGCACATATCGAACATTTTTTATGCTAGTGCGCATTGATACCCATTCATTCTCATACCTGCGTATACCCCTGCGCATTTTATTTCATACTTGTATGTATCGATGCGCATTCTTCGTTACATCCCGCATATCTACGAATAGCTATCGACATACCCATTACTTGCAACACATTCGGAATTGTAAATATTTTTTGATAAGTGTTGTCAGAAATACTAGTTTGTAGTTGTTGAAGTACTAAATTTTTTTCAAACTATTGTAAAAAAAATTAATTAAAGATCTTCACAGTCTTTAGACCTAAGCCCTATTAAATATTTTCAGGAGTAATTTGACCGCGTATGTGAAAACTCGCTCCATTTTAAATAAATCTGAGCTAAAAGCCGAAATAGTAAAAGAATGGCTTAACCATGGCATTCCTTACAACTTCAGCAACTTTTAAATCATTTTAGCTCATGCTTGCAGTTTGTCGCTTATTTTCGCGATAAAAGTGACTTTTTAGCCAAATCTTAGTTTTTTTTTTACCATATTACCGATTTTTAATCCATCTATCTATTTGATTTTAGCGAATTTGGGCGAATTTTCGTGATTCTGGCCTTCCTTAGATCTTAGGTATTTGTAAGTTATTTTTAGGGCTTGTTTGCAATTTTGCAATTTATTGCGAATTTTCTCCATCTTCGAAAGAAAGGTGTTCTTCCCAATTCTTTGTTTTTTGACAGTTTTAAATCTTTTTAATCAGTATCAGACTTTGATATCTTTTTAATGCTACCAAAGTTTTTGGGAATTTTCGACATTGTCGCAAATTTTTCCAAGTTTTTGACATTTGTTATAATTTTTTAGTGCTTTTTAATAAAAATAAATAAAAGCCTTAAGCTTTTTTAAATTAAGAAATTATTCGCGAATTTTCGCAACTTTTTGTACATGAGATTATTTTTGATTCTTAAAATCTACTGATTTTCTTCGTCCACATTTTTTGAGGTTTTACAAATTTTTTAATGATATTCGCATATTTCCAAGTTTTCGCGATTAATATCGAGCTACATTTTCGATTTAATTGTAACAGACAAAAATTAAATTTACAGAAAGTTTTTTTTTAATATTCAAAATTTTGCAGCTCGTATCCCAAAAGTTATCCACAATTTTGGCATGATATTATCTATGATAATAATAAAACAGTTTTATGATTTTTTTATATTAAGAGCTATCTATACTACATTTATACTCGTCTTATTTGCAAATAAAAATGGTATTTGCAAATATAGCTGTTTAAAAGTCCGGTATTATAGAAATATATTCAGTCGTCATATAAGAAATTATAAAACTTAAAATTTTATTTTCTGTATGCATACATCTCGTTCCCAGTAATCAGTAATTGTTCTCGTGAGTTAGTAAGTTAGAATTTTTACTTGCAAATAACACGTGTGTATAAGCTTAGTATATGAGTTTTCATGAAATGAATGTTTTTAGCCTTCTTATACATGAAAAATTTGTTTTTATTGTTTGTTTTTAATATAAATAACTTAATAAATATGCTTGCTTCTTTAATATTTCTAGATTTTGAAGTGGTCCTTTTTTTCTTAGAAATCCCCTCTTTGCACCACTTTTTTGAAAACCCCCTTTTTGTGTCCCTTTTTGCAGACAGGCGTTAAGGTTCAGTTAGCCGACTGTAATATAATGTAACTGTAATGTAGGAAACAGCTGATCGATATTTTTATATGAAAAGTATGTTACGTTACATTACATCTCTATAACCATTTGCATTACTTTTCACATAACAATATCGATCAGCTGTTTTCTACTGTTGCAGTTACATTACATTACAGTCGGCTAACTGAGCCTCATTGCGGCATTTGATATCGATCGAAATTCTAATAGAAAGTAAATGAAAATTTCGTTCGATATCAAATGCAATTCATAAGACTTACAAAAAATTAAAGAATATATAAAAAAAAATTTTTGGAATTTTTTTGGACATTGTACTATCATTTATTTACTTAAAAACCAGCATATTTAAAAAAAATTTACTTTACCATTTAAAGTTTTGATAAAAATTTTAAAATTCGATTCTGAAGATGATAATATAGTTATGCTAGTCTTTTTAGGTTTTATGCATAGTTATTAAATGCCTTAAATACTTATTCTTGGAATCCATTCTTCCAAATCGTTTCGAAATAATTTAAAGCAGACAGCATGGACTGACAAGTGTCTACTTTCAGTCCAATTTGTCCATTGACTTAAACGAGTAGTTGCAACTTATCATCCTTAAAACAAGCTTCATTTCAACAATAGCCACTTTTCTCCGAAAATCGGTAGTTTTTGTAGTAAAAAATCGAATATTTTTACATCATATGTTTTTGGCAATTGGTCACGCGTGTGGCTGTTTTATCATGGCATTCCAAATGATTCATTTGGCAGATGACCACCGGATTGCAGAAAACACAAATGGTTTTTTTTGGTATCTGCATCCATCTTAACCCACTTATGCGGTCACTCCTAATCTTTGGAATACTTTCGTGTTACTTTTTTTACTGGTTTTTCCGAGATAATAGGCTCTCCTGATGAACTAATTTCATCGAGGAGACCACTTCTGAGGCTTGTAACTTTTACAAAAATTATCCGATTTTTATGGGATAAAACTAAGCTCAAAATTTTTAAGAAATAATGGAAAGGGGAAACGTTTGATTATCGAAGATGAAGACTGTCGCTTTGAAAAAATTAATTGTCTTGAAGCTTCAGATGAACTTATACCGTCGGAAAAGGGTAGATTAAAAGAATTACTTTTTAAACATCGTTCTTGTTTTGCAGAAGACACTTTCCATCTTGGAAAGAGCACCGTACCCAAAATGGGAATACCTTTCGGTCTCCTGAACCCTCCGCAGTTTTTCAACGTGTCATGAATAAACTTATATCCAGAATGAAGACTTGTGCGATTTTAGCCTATCTGGACGATATCGTGATTCCCAGCCGATCAATTGAAGAAGGATTATATCGCCTTGATAGATTTTTCTACATCTCAGATGAAAGTGGCCTTACCCTTCGATTTGATAAATGTATTTTTCTCGCGAACAAATTTCCCATTTGGGACATATCATTGATGTAAATGGTATACCACCTGGAGAGGAGAAAATAGGACGATCAAAAATTTTAGTCAGCCGACAAACGTAACAGAACTTATGATGTTTCCTTCATCTATTTTATTTTTAAATGATTAACATTTTCGAACCCTTGGACTGGTCGGAAATGGCACGCTGGTTAAGCTGCGGCGTTAGCTCGCCGGATGAGGGAATCTTTTCCGTAGCCTTGCACAATAGGTTCGTACCTTAAAATTCAATTACCACACAGACTAATAGACTAACATACCACTCAGCTAAGGAGCAAATCGGATACGCAAATAATGACTACTGTTTTTTGTGGGAATTGTTACAATTTAAGTTTAAAACTTTTTAACGCACTACTAATCCCAAATTATTATTTTACTTATTAAGTAAAATATTTTTTATTAAAAATACATTGAAATTGATTATTGAGGGGTTTAGCTGGATCCTATGCACATTTCACTGTTGCTAATGCAGATCATCAGGGAACCTTTACTCAAAAATTTCTTAGAACAACTAGAGTTAATATGTTAAACTTTCATTTAAGTAAATGAGAAGCTCAACAAATAACAAAGTCAAAGTCAGCCAATAAGTCAATAATCAACATGTTTTTTATTTACTTACTTTATCATTAGTACATTGGCTGACTTTTTTTCAGCTTCAAATTGTAGTTGTAAGAGTATGTACCGAAAATAAATGTAAATAATAACAACAGCTATTCAAGAATAGACTGTTGCCACACAAGTATTTTTTTTGACCGTGTGCTGTCAAGTTAATAACTACTGGTTTTGTGGGAATTGTTACAATTTAAGTTTAAATTTTTTTAACGCAGTACTAACCGCAAATTATTTACTTATTAAGTAAAATATTTTTTATTAAAAATACATTGAAATTGATTATTGAGGGGTTTAGCTGGATCCTATGCGCATTTCAGTGTTGCTAATGTAGATCATCAGGAATTTCTTATGTGTCTTCTACATGTGCGCATTGCCTTGATATAATTTAAAAATAACTTTGATGAGTAAACAAAAACAAGCCACAACGTTTTTCGGCTGCTTGTCGGAATTCACACGTATACCACACGAGCAATCAAAATATACAACAACAATAGCAGATCACCGCGTTGGGTCAACCAACAAGCAAGATAAACACCACCACAAACAAATTAAATTAAACGATATTTTAAAATGTGCGGTATTGATAAAATATCGTATTGAGTTAATGACAAATATTATTGAATTTAAAATTTGTTTTCAGTAACATGGTTTTGTTGAAAATAATTCTTGACTATTTTTTTCTGTGCAGAGAAATTACAATAAATTAGTCCATAGATAGAATAAAAAAACAAGATATTCTGCTTTGCATTCGCTTAGCCGGAAGGGTATATTACGGACGGACGTAGGATTTCACACCTCAAAAGACACTATCGGACCTTAGAACCAAATGACGAAGTTCCAATTGGCTGCCCACCACATATGACTCATCGTAGTCATCCATGACATAATTTTGCGCCTGTCAATGAATTTGAGTAATGTCCCTAATTTAAACTCACCTAGTACGTCTTACTCCAACTACATTTCAACCAATATAAAATTAACACATTTTGATTATACTTCCTTTTTTATAGAATTTCACAATAAAAGCCTTTTATTTTTTATTTAAGTATAATTATCTTACTAGGTGTATATATATATATGTATATATATATATATATATATATATATATATATATATATATCGAATTAGTAGGAATATTCTTTTCAGTATTATAATTTTCCATGTTTTTTAAATATATTTAGAAAATTTATATAAACTTAAAATTATTTTCAATAAGACTTCAAATCAAATTCAAATATTTTTAATATTTATTTATTTTTTTATTAATTCAACGAGGCAGTCTCGAGCTCGCCACTACTGCTTCGCAACTGTTCTTCCGCCTTCTCAATCCCTTCTCTTTTTTTCAGTAGCGCCAGTCGATTCTGCCCAAGCTTGACATAACAGTCAACGCTTGCCGTTTTATATACAAAATACATTCAATACTCCGACATATATATATTAGGGCGGGTCAAATTGTATGGAACGATTTTTTTTGACGAAGCGTATAGCAAAAAACTAATCTATAGATGATTCTGAGAAATTTTGCTCAAAAGACCATAGCTCTAAGTCGGATTTGGAGCCCCCAAAATTTCAAAATAGATATTTTTCCATATATACATAGAATAATTTAATTAAATTCATATTTTTTTTTATTTTTAAGTTTAGTGTGACACAATCAATGAGTTCAGTGATAATATCAAAGTTATTATGGATAATCAAGAAACATCAACTGAATTAAAAATGTAAAAATAGTGTTTTTTTGTTGAAACCTTGAAAATGTTGATTTTTTTTTCAATTTATAAAGGTGTTCGAAAACAAAAAAAATTATCGTAATAAAAGTTGTTGGAAATTATCGAAGAAAATTCAGAATTTATTAGTTAAAAGTTCATTTCAGCCTATTTTCGACAAAAAATTCCTAATATCTCTACTAAAAATAAAAAAAATATTGGTATCAATACAGATTCTAAAAGGTGATAAAAATATCTTTCAAACAAGCCCAGATTGAGAAATTTACTATAATTCTATCTGATTTTATGACGAATTTAATTAAATTATTCTATGTATATATGGAAAAATATCTATTTTGAAATTTTGGGGGGCTCCAAATCCGACCTAGAGCTATGGTCTCTTGAGCAAAATTTCTCAGAATCACCTATAGATTACTTTTTTGCTATACGCTTCATCAAAAAAAAAAATTAACCCGCCCTAATATATATATATATATATTAGTAGATTTGTAAAACACGCTAAAGGCACTAAAATCAAAGGTAAAAAAGCACTAGTTTAGTGCCTTTTTTAAAAAAAACACCAAGTTGAAAAAATTCCGCACTGTTGAATTAAAAAGAACTAAACTTAGTGCAAAAAGCTCTAAATCTAGAGCGAAGAGCACTAAATTGGCACGCTGCACACGAAGCACAGATGAACCGTGTAAACAGCAAGATTTATAAACATGATTCAGAGAGCGAAGCAAGTGATTCAACTCATCGTCTGAACATACTATAAAGGTTTTTAGTTAGCAAAATTCGTAAGCGCAAATACAAAATATATGTGGCAGACAAAATTAAATTTTTATTAATTTTCATTTAATTTTTTGCACCAATGTACAGACTAATCAAATCTTTTTTTTGTGTCTTTTTAGTATGTTTTTTTCGTTATTTAATTTTAATACGTACACTACGATCATAGCAATATCAGCACGAAAATTCAAAAACGCTTATCTTTACTAAAAAATAAAGTGTTCATAGACAATTTATCTAGTTTATACTTTCATCTATTCTATAACAGATATAAGTATTGAATATGCTAATATATTTTGTAGATGCCGGTTTGTAATTTTGTTTATATCTCGTTTTTTTCAAATTCATAATTATACATTTTTAGTACTAATCTAGTTGATAATTTTCAGTCATCATATAATTTTTCTACCGACGAACAAAATACTTACAGATCATATTTACATTGTTAAGGAAACCCGTTTTTCTGTCCTTTTAATTTTTGACCTTCAATTTTTTATTAGCTAAGTAAATATTTTTTGGCTTATTTTTTTATTACTTTAAACAAAGATATGACAGAATTAATAAACAATAAAATACTTCCTTAGTTATCAAAAATGTTGAAGGTCAAAATTAAAAGGACTGAAAAACGAGTTTCTCTAACAACACAAATCTCGTTATACAATCTGTTCTAGATAGACGAAAACAAAAGCTAGATAAATTATCTATAAAACACTTTTTATTTTTCCGTAATGTTCGATTTCGTTTTAAAGATAAGCCATTTTGAATTTTAACGTTAGATGCCCATAATATTTCGTGCTGCTATTATTTTGATCGTAGCTGCAGATATATACATATGGATAAATGAACTGAAAGAATTTATGTTTAGTTATATTATGATTTCATTTTCGTTATTTAGTTTTAATTCTTAAATACATACAGTGGCTCCAAGCGAAAGTCGTACACTCCTATTACACTTTTATACCATCTTATAACATTAAAACAAAATAAATAAAAACGTTTGAACATACATATATATTTTTATACTTCATTTTATGAGAAACTTAATAGTTAAGACAAAATTAAACTTTTGATTCTAAAGAACTTTATATAAAACAAAAACATAAAATAATGCGGATTTAAAGTAAAACAAACTCGTACACTAGATCTAAATTGAACGGTATTTTTTCTTCATATAAATCCTAATATTTTGTATTCATGCCTTTATTTTTATTAACAATTTTAGACTATTTGGCATACTTTTAACAAGCCTTTCGCAGAAACTTGGTTCAATTTTGCAACATTCGTCCTGGAGAGCTCTTTTTAAATCATAAATTCTCTATTGGGTTTATATCTGGGCTCTGAGTTCTTGCTGAACCTTCATAGTGAACAGACGTCTTAGCGGAGTTTTTTTTTCATATACATACATATTAAACAAACAAAAAATCATACAAAAAATATTCGTAATACATAATAACAGTAATACATATTAACTTTGATAAATAAGCAAAGCAAATATTGCTGATATTTCTTTTACATAGCAAGAAACAAAAAAACAAAAACAAACAAAAACCGCAAACAAAGTGCCCTTGAGGAATACTCTACATGAGTACCTCAAAAACAAAAAATTGTGAAGTGAGTTCAAACGGCAGAAATGCATATTTTACTGTGAGTTCTGAAGCTCTTAATGTTAACAATAAAAATAAAAAATCTGATGATAGTCTTTTTCTAACGGCAAAGCCACTTTTTCGTCAGCGATCAACTTCGCTTTGTCCAATGCCAAGTAGTGATTCGTTAACATTACAATTGCCTAGTACTTCTTCATATAAGTCAGCGATATCATCCCCTTCGGGCTCGTATACATCACTTAACAAGGTTATCACTGCAGATAACAGTAGCACTAAAGCCAAGGTCCAAGTCGAAATGGATAGGTATATAACTGTTGTAAAGCGTGGGCGAAGCCCAAATTCTTCAAAAATTGCATCTGCTTCAAAGATGTCTAGGGATAACAGCGCATCATCTACTAATCGTCAAAATCGGTTTTCACTATTGCAAGACAATAACGACAAGCCCGCTGCATTATCGCTAAAGTCTTTTAAGCCACCACCTATCTATCTGAGAGAAAAAAACTCTAACACGAATTAAAAAAACTATTGTTGGCCATTGGTGAAAATACTTTTCACATCATTTCAATTAAACGAGGTAATATTGATGAAACTAAGATCCAAATATATGATGACAAAGATTTCCGGAAAACTATTAGTGAATTTGAAAAAAATAAAAGAAATTTTTACACCTATCAACTTAAAAGTGCTAAAGGCCTACAAATAGTATTAAAGGGCATAGATTCATATGTTGACCCCGAAGAAGTAAAATGTGCTCTTATCGATAAAGGATTTAAGGTTAAAAATGTTACTAATATAATTAACAGAGAAAAGGTCCCCCAACCCCTATTTCGGATCGAACTGGTGCCGAATGACACACAATTGAAAAAAAAGAAACCCATACAATTTATAGCGTAAAGTTTCTCTTGCACCGAAAAATCACAGTTGAAGAGCCACGTAAGCGTTCAGGTCCCGTACAATGCCACAATGGCCAAGAATATGTCTACACAAAAACTTACTGCAAATTACCTACAGTTTGTGTTATCTGCGGTGAATTGCACGGTTCTGCTAGCTGTACGAAGCCAAAAGATCAAGCTGAAAAAAATGTAGTAATTGTGGAATTAATCACACTGCTAACTACAGAGGATGTCCTGTATATTCTTTCGTTAAACAGGCTATGGGACAAAAACCTAAATTAGCTCCAGTTCAATCAGCAAATGCTTTCTCCGCCAATTTTCCTCCAATGAGCCAACCAAGTACTTCACGTGTATCATATGCCGATGCTGTTAAGACAAATTCTTTTCCCACGCAGAAAGTGTCCCCACCAAGTAATTCAACAAATGCTAACACAAGCTTTAATTTCAGTCGCCTTGAAGCCCTTATTGTTAATCTGGTGCAAACTATATATAAACAACTTTACTACAAATATGACTAGCATGATGCAAGAAATGCTGCGAATGCAGAATACACTGCTTCAAGCATTAGTTAACAAACCATGAACACGTTAAAAATATGTTTCTGGAACGCAAACGGCATTCGCCAACACAAAAATGAACTTGAGCACTTCCTCACGGAAAAAAATATTGATATAATGTTGGTATCAGGGACTCATTTGACTTCGAGAAGTCTTTTTAAAATTTCTGGCTACACCTTATATGATTCAAAGGACCCAAGAGGAAGAGCATGCGGTGGATCAGCAATTCTAATAAGGTCAAGACTCAAGCATTATATTATTGACAACATTTCTGAAGAACATCTACAAGCAACGAATATTTGTATTGAAAATTTTTGCACTAATTTTGTAATATCATCAATTTACTCCCCTCCCAGATTCGCAATTACTGAAGACCAATACGAGGATTTCTTCAAATCTCTTGGCCCTTGTTTCGTAGCAGCTGGGGACTATAATGCCAAACATACGTTCTGGGGTTCGCGTCCTATCTCACCCAGAGGTCGAGCGTTGTTCAACACAATTTTAAAAATGGGCTTGGACGTCATTTCGAGTGGGGAGCCCACTTACTGGCCTACAGACATACAAAAAATTCCGGATGTTATAGATTTTGGCGTCATGAAAAATATCTCTAGGGATTTAATTCAAGTTGAAGCTTCTCTAGATCTCTCGTCCGACCACTCTCCCACGATCGTTTCAATTTGTAGCCCATTAAGAATTGACTTACCTCATCCTTATGTGAAGAAGATAAATCGTGTTAATTGGCTGGGATTCAAAAAATATCTTAGTAGTCATTGCACAGTACATCCGATGATATTGAATCTAACATTACCAACCTTAATGAAAATATTAAACAGGCTGCTGAACATGCCACTACCTTCCATCCGCAGACTGGGTTTAATAGAATTTATTCCACTGATATTGAACGTCTCGTGTGTGAAAAAAGAAGAGCTAGAAGGGAATGGCAACAGCACAGATCACCTCAACATAAAACTAGGTTTAAAGTGTGCACTAAACGACTAAAAGAGTTGCTTGCATTTGAAAAAACTGCATCTCTTAAAAATTATCTGGAAGGTCTTGACCAGCATCTAATTACTCTTTGTGGCGCGCTGCTAGAAAGCTTAAAACACCCGTCGAGTTTAAACCACCTCTGCGCACATCTACCGGAGATTGGGCAAGAAGCGACTCTGAAAAAGGTAAATTATTTGCTGAGCATTTAAAATCCGTATTTACTTCAAACTCATGTAGTGGTGCTGTTGATTTGCCGAGTGTAGTTGCGCTACCCCCTCGACCCATAAAATTTAAGACGCGTGATGTACAAAAACTAATTGCTGAACTCAACCCGAAAAAAGCTCCGGGTATTGATGAAATTAGTAACCAGATGCTGATGAAGTTGCCTCGTATTGCAATTAGGATCATGTTATTCATTTTTAATGCCATTTTACGTCTGGAGTATTATTATTCAAACAGCAGGAAGATTGCCAATGTTAAAATGATTCCAAAGCCGGGCAAAGATCTTACCAAGGCTGAGTCATATAGGCCAATAAGTTTACTGTCAACAATGTCAAAGCTCTTTGAAAAGTTACTCATGATAAAATTGTCCCCAATTCTAACTGATAATGAGTGCATACCGGACCATCAATTTGGTTTTAGAAGTCAGCATAGCACCATTGAACCAACTCATAGATTGGTTCAATTTATACGAAAAACTTTTGAAGAAAAGAAATATTGTTCTGCCCTCTTCATTGATGTTTCTCAGGCATTTGATAAAGTATGGCATGAAGGCCCTATTTTAAAATTGAAATCATATCTACCAATAAATTTTCTGAAGCTATTGGAAAGTTATATTACTACCCGGAAGTTCACGGTTGTTGAAGGAGACTTCATGAGTGTGCCCGAATCTATATCATCCGGTGTGCCACAGGGGAGCATATTGGGGCCAGTGTTGTATTTGATTTATACTTGTGATATGCCTTTGAGCAGCAATATCCATACATCTACATTTGCCGATGACACAGCCTGCCTTAGTATGCACGAAAACCCTCACGAGGCTTCCCGATATCTACAAGAACATATTACACAGCTGGAACTATGGCTAAACTTATGGATAATTAAAGTTAACGAACAAAAGTGTGTTCAGCTAACATTTACCCTGCGAAGAGATACTTGTTCCCCAATTCGAATCAACAATCAAGTTGTTCCTCAACATTCACATGTAAAATACCTTGGTATACACCTTGATCGACGGCTTACATGGAAACACCATATTGACTCAAAGCTAACACAAATGAAACTTAAATTAACTCAGATACATTGGCTGATTGGTAGAAATTCAACACTCAGTCTACATTGTAAACTTTTAATATATAAGTCGCTTTTGAAACCCATATGGTGCTATGGGGTACTGCTTCAGCGTCCAATATAGAGAGAATCCAACGAAGGCAAAACAAGATTTTAAGACTAATAACATCGGCTCCATGGTACATCAAAAATTCAAATTTACATATTCGCTTAAAAAAGAGAGACACTATGGCTCTAACACTCAACACTCCAGATGAAACAGCTTGAAAATATTTTTGTGCTTAATACGATATTCATGTATTATTGATTATTATCACTAAGTTTATGCCTGACACTGGTTGGGCCTAATTATTATATCTAGATTTATGATTTGAAAACTTATTGTTAGTTCATTTTTTGAAGATACAATAAATAAATATACGCATGAAAAAAAAATATTTGGGCTCTGGGCTGGTATATCCATAACATGGAGGCAATTATACAGCCTTATGCTTTGGGTCATTGAAAATAAAAATTTTCGCCAAGACCAAGTTTTTCTTTACAAAGTGGCAAACTTTCTCTTAAAATGTTAAGATACATATGCTGATCCATAATAACTTTTGATGAAATACAAACAGTACGAGTTTGGCTTGGGCGTAGAATGTTGCAATGTACAATGTAAATCTTCTATATATATATATAGATATATATAGAAGATATATTCTATATATATAAAATCGCAGTGTGTGTTTGTTCCTAACTCATGATCTCTGGGACTATAAGACCTGTAGGTAGGTTTTCGATTTTGACCCAACAAGTAACCACTATGTAGAGCAAGGGTGTCAAACTCGCGGCCCGCGGGCCGCATGCGGCCCACAATGTATAACTTTGCGGCCCACTCGGTATAATAGCACAAAAAATAAACGAAAATTTAAATTGCATAGCAACCATAGAATTTTTGCATTGCCTATTCTAATCAGAGTATGTTCACTAGCCCAAAATAACAAAACAAGCAACAGTGGGTCATTCAAGAACCGCTGCAGCACACACCTTTGAGCACAAGCGAAGTCGAAGTGTCTTTTCGATTCTGTTTTTAATCGTGTCCGCTGGCAACATGTTTTTTTTGCACAATTCCCTAAATTTTTTGATTTTCTCTTTTTTCATCTCTCTCTTGCTTTTGATTGATTGCTTACGTCTTGGATTTAGTGGTCTGGCAAAAAGTTCTTTTGTAAAATAAAATTAGTTGTAAAAAAGAGATACCAATAAAGAGGTGGATTAAAACTGATAGTTTGGGCCATAATAAGAAAAGTAAGAATAATTTGATATAACCGTTGGTGTTTCCGTGCCAACAGTTAGTGTCACCGTTAGTATTATGTGCCCATAAAATTATAGTCAAACTATTAGAACAACTATATTTAAGTTACGTTTTTAACAATTTGTGTCAGAATATTTTGTGTTTAGTAAGTTAATGTTGATTTTTTATAAAAATCTTTTTTTGCTTTTAATTTGTATTTATTAATTAATTTCAAGCCTTTGTATTAAGTATGTCTTCATCGATACCAAGTGAACACCAAACGAAAAATTTTTAAGGATCATCGAAATTTCCAAGAAGAGTGGGAATTGGAGTATTTTTTTCTGAAGTAAACGATAAAATAATCTGCTTGATATGTAATAGTGCTATCAGTGTACCCAAATTATATAACGTTAAACGTCACTAAATCAAAATATGAAATTACGAAGGATTAATGAGACAAGACAAGTTAAAATAGTTTAAGTTGGGACTGAAAAAACAACAGTTCATGTTTACTAAAGTATCACAAGAAAGTGAAGCGGCGGCGCATGCAAGCTACGTTTTGTCGTAATTAATAGCTAAACACTCGAAACCTTTTAACGAAGGTGATTTCATCAAAGAATGCATAATTAAAGCTGAAGAAATTGTTTGCACGGGAAGTGTGAAGGCATTTCAAGTAATCTCTTTGTCTCGAAATACCGTTGTGGAACGAGTTACTGATATGGCCAGCAATTTAAGTGATCAGATTAAAGCAAAATCATCTTGTTTCGAAGCATTCCCAATTGCTTGTGATGAGAGTACGGACATTGTTGGCGTTTTTTGAGCGTGCGACACAAATTTTAACATTTACAAAGAATTATTGGAACTAGTACCGATGCATGGCATTACTACAAGAGAAGATATATTTGATTGCGTTTATGAATTTCTGCAAAAATACAATTTACCTCTGTCGAAATTGATTTCTGTACCAACAGACGGATCTCCTTCAATGACTGGCAAAACCAACGGTTTTGTGGCATTACTGCAAAAAAAAATAAGTGGAATATATGATGGGACTAGGATTCATCATACCCATTGCATTATTCAGCAGGAAGTATTATGTACAAAAGTAATTAAAATGGAAAATGTGTTGAAGCCTATAAAAAAAATTATAAATTTCATAAGATCTCGAGGCTTAAATCAACGACAGTTCTCTAGATTTCTAACTGAATTAGAAAGCGAATATTCTGGTTTGTCATACTATACTGAGGTGCGTTGGTTATCATGCTCCAAGGTTCTTAAACAATTTTGGAATTTGAAAGAAGAAATATGCCAGTTTTTATCATCCAAGAATCAAGACATCAGCTTGTTTTCTGATTCAGTGTGGTTGCAAGATTTATTCTTCATGGTTGATATAACGAAACACTTATCCGATTTAAATTTGAAACTGCATTCAAATATAAACTAGTTCTTTGGGAAAGGCAGTTGAAAAATGGAAATTTAATGCATTTTCAGACATGCAACATGTATAAATCCAGCTTAGGTGTTACTGCATTCTATGAAAAATATGCGGAAAAAATTTTAAGCACTGAATTTGAAACAAGATTTGCTGATTTCAAATCGTTGGAAGACAAGTTTTCTTCGTTTTCTTCTATTTTCTCAATAAATATAGAATCAGTACCTAACCATATGCAAATGGAGGTTATCGAGATACAGTGTGATTCTAATTTAGAGGCGAAATACATTGAAGTTGGATTGCCGGATTTTTTTCAAATATTTGCCTGCCACATTTGAAACCATTCGAAATTTCGCATGTGAAATTATGTCCATGTTTGGAAGTACTTATCGTTGCGAACAGTTATTTTCTCTTATGAAAGGAAACAAGTCTCCACTCAGATCCAGCGTTACTGATAGTCATCTCGGGTCGGTTTTTAAATTAATCACTGCGAATAAGATTGCCCCCGAAATAGGAAAAATGGTTGCAGAGAAAAGGTGCCAAATATCTGGGGAAAATATTAATTTTACATTTTTTTCTACTTTTCAAAATAAATCAATGTATGTATATATAATTTACAATAAAATTTTAAGTATTTTATTTTTTTGTGGCCCACATAATCTTTTAAATTTTTTATGTGGCCCTCGTTATGCTTTGAGTTTGATAAGCTTGATGTAGAGTAATTTGTAGTTAAGAAAATAGTTGAGGTAAGATAATGTTTGTCGGGCTCATCTAGTTTTTTAATAAAATTGTTTGTATAACAAAAAAAAGTAACTCTTTTTTCGTGAAAATTTTATTTCAAAATGTTCAGTTTTTTTTATCAATCCCGCTTTTTTAATTCAAATGTCCAGCTTTTTGTTACCCTCAATCTGGCAAGCCTACCTTAGACCAAAGTCGGGCAAACACATGCATATATAATACAACGTACGTGTAAAAAAGAGCATAACGAAGTGCTCACTGGCGTCCTTTTGCTTATCTCTGCCCTAAATATACATATAAATATTTTAATTAAAGAACAAAGCCATTGTAAGGCACAGTTATTTGAAATCGCGAAAGTTATATTGGTTGTTCCAGCTACACAAGTTTTTGTAGAAAGGGTATAGGGTATAAAGTGAACCCTTACCATAATTAACCTGACAAGACATCCCGCTTTTCATAGGTCGATCCTGCCTCGAATTTATGTCCCGCTTTATCACGCTTTTTAGACTTTTAAAATTTTCAATCTCTTATTAAATTTTTATTAATATGTAATTAGCAAAAATTCGTTCCATTTTCATTTTGAGATGAAAAGAAAAATCTTGTGGTTCAATCTTCACTATTTTGTAGAATACAATTTTTATTATTAACAAATAAAAAATCACGAAGAGTTTCAAACTTCTCACTGCATTAAAATATCATCAAGCAAATCAGTAAGATCGGTACGCTGGTATTATTTTTGAAAAAAAAATATGCCCTATATGAGACGCACCACGCCTACTGGTTAAATTCTTAAATTTATATCAACAGAGTTATCCCCACAAAATTTTAAGGTCTCCTTATATTAGTTTTCCAGATATCTGACAGTAAATATTTTTTCCTTATGGGAGGTGTCACATCCATATGTCCAGTTTGAACTTTTATACGACAACGCACATTATAAAAATCGTTACATACACATAAGACCAAACAAAATTTCGTTATGAACACATTTTCCATAATTTTTTTTTAAACAAAAACAAAGAAAAATAAACACAAAGGAAAATATAACAACATTTAGGGAGAAGTTGAAGTTACTGTCTTAGATTTTATTATGGGCTTTGGTAATTTATCAGCGATTGTTTCTGAAGTTGCACACTGCAGACAGTTGTTTGGTCATTTAGATGCAAAGATATTTCAAAATACAAAAATTTTGTATGGGAGGTGCCACTTAAAAAAGAGCGAAATCGGTGCAGCCGCTCTTAATTGAATACAAACCAACATTTGATTTTTATTTATATAGACAAATATTTTTGTTTATAAATATTTGTGTTTCTTTAAAAGCATTTCTTTTGAGTTGAAAACTGCACTCAAAATATTTCATAGGTAAAATAAACGAAAAATGTGGTTTATTTTACGAAAATATTCGTTGTTTTTACGGTACGAAATGCTTCGTAAATAGTATTTGTATTTTTTTATTTATTATTTATTATTTATTTATTTATTTTGTATTTTTACAATTTTTTTTTCGTAAATTTACGAAAAACAATGTTTATATTACGAAATAAATTCGTACATTTGAAAAATGGTTTTGTTGAATAGTCTGTAAAACTTGAAATTAAAGGTCGTAATAATTATGAAAAGAAAAAGATAATTAAGGGGAATTGTTACAGCCTCTGTTACTACGTTTATAGGCGCACTATTTGCAAATAAAAATATTTGCAAATAAATTTAACTCACTGTTTATAAGGCATTGTGAATATATAAAAACTTGATAGCACTTCTATAGAAAAGTTGTATAAAGTAACAAATAATCATTTGTTTTCATTGCCATTATTTTCTTCTATCAATGTTTTTTTGTGCAATATTTACCATTTTTTTCTCTTTTATTAGCAAACATAAGTAAGTGTGACAACCTCAAGCATTTTATTTGCAAATAGTGCGTTAATCGTGAGTAGTTTTCTGAATTAGTAAGTTGCAATAAAAACAATAATACAACAATAAACAATTTGCAGTTTTATTTGCAAATAATCCCTGCATATAAACGTAGTATGTATTCCTCATAAATCACATACATACATACATATTTTGCACTGAAACTCATAAATCAAACTGGGAATGCTGGGAACATAACTGGGACGCACAATGCATTTTTCTTTGCGAACTTTTGTCATAGAAATTAAAACACATTTGTTCATATGAAAATTAACACAACACCGCCGTCGAATGAAATTTGTCGTGCGTGACAAACTCTGCGATAGATTTATTTATATTTCTTACTTCGATCAACAGCGAAATAACAATTTTCTTTCTCCTTGCACTAATAATAACCAATTATTTAATTACAAGATCTGTTACTTATTCATTGTTGGTGTGCCGTATTAAAAAATAAAATAAAACAAAAATCTTTATTCTATTTCCAATTTTTTTTTTAATTCACGAAACGTGTAGATTTAAGAATAATTTTGTACTGTAAACAAAATGGTAACAAAACAAAATATTTTTATTTTACGAAATTTCCAATTTTATAAAAATGTTTTATTTTCTCCTAAATTGAATAAAATAAACGAAAAATATGGTAATATATACGAAAATAATTGTACGAAATAATTTTTGTAACTTAACAAAATTCGTAAAATTATGCAATCTGTTTTCCTGCACAAGCAGGGATGTAAAATGTACATTTTTCGTTTATTGAATAAAAATCAAATTACGAAAAAGTTTTTCGTATTTTTAAGTATGAAATATTTTGAGTGTGTCTTTCCTAAGTAGATACGAAACTGTGTGTATGCATATTACACATCCCGCTTTTTAAAAAATATTTATTTTTAAATCCCGCTTTTTGGCGGTATTTTCTTCAAAATCCCGCTTTTTGATTGATCATGTCCCGCTTTTTGAAGTTGATAGTCTAAATGCGGAGATTTAAAATGTTGAAGAGTGATTCTTTAATATATATATGTACATACTAGTAATGCACCGAATGTCAGTTTTTGATATTCGCGAATACGAATATGAGTATTATATGTGAAAGTTATAGACATTTAATTTGGGCTCTATTTACGTCTGCAAAATGAAATCTGAAAAATTTTCTATGAAAAAGAATGTTCGCGTACATTAAAGTTAATCCTATACTAAAGGATTTAGTAAAAAAAAAACATAAATATAATAAATTAAATGGATTCCTACACAGTATGATAAATTTTCATTTTTAATTTTTTGCATAAAAGTCACTTTATCCAAACAATATAGAGGCACATTGTGGTCAAACTGCGAGAAAGGCCAAGAGAAACTCGTGGAAGAATTTTTGTGGTAACATAGGAAAAACTACAGATACGGCCAGAATGAGGAAGCTGCTTGCTAGCAACCCTTCAATGCCTAGCACGATTTGTAAAGGGAACGGTGATTGGACTAGTTGCAGTCGGGAAACGTTAGAGGTTCTCCTGGACACACATTTCCCTGGCTGCACAGAGATCTACACTCGTTCTGAAACTACAAATGTACTGGATACTGAGAATTGTGAAGTTATTTCCATTAGTAAATTGGAATGAGCCATTAATTCTTTTGAACCATATAAATCTCCAGGGCCAGACGGTATCTTTCCGGCTCTGCTACAGTATGGCGGACAGAGGATAATTCCCTGTCTAACGGGAATATTCAATGGCTGTCTTCGACTAAATTATGTGCCAAAGTCATGGAGGATAGCTAAGGTTGTGTTCATACCAAAAGCAGGTAGAAGTAACCATACATATCCAAAAGACTTTAGTCGTATCAGTCTGACATCCTTTTTACTAAAAGCACTAGAGAGAATCTTGGATATACACATCAAGGAAAATGTATACCCAAATATTCTGTCTTCAAACCAACATGCATACACAAAGGGAAAATCAGTTGAGACAGCACTCCATAATGTTGTAGAACTGATTGAGAAACCGTTACACTATAAGGACTATGCTATTGGGGTCTTCCTGGACATTGAAGGCGCTTTGAATAATGTCTCTACGGATGCAATTATGGAAAGCGTCAATCGGTCTGATGCTCACATACTAGTCAAGAAATGGGTCGGCAATCTATTAAAGTGTAGAATAGTATCTGCAGAATTATTAGGCAATGCCACTATAAATGAGGAAGCTCATAGAGGAACTCCCCAAGGAGGTGTTCTTTCACCTCTTCTTTGGACGCTAGTCGTAAATGACATTCTCATGGAATTCGAGGGCAAAGCAGCTACGATTACGGATTACGCAGATGACGTAGCCATTATTATAACTGGTAAGTTCCTCGACACAATTAGCTCCATTATGGAATTCTCTTTAAAGGATATTCATAGATGGGCAGCCAGGGTGGGTCTGAACTGGAACCCTGAAAAAACAGACCTTGTACTTTTTACTAGAAGGAGAGTCAGGGAACGGAGCACACAAAAATTATATGGTATACCGCTCTCGCCCAAAACACATACAAAGTACCTAGGAGTTATTTTGGATAGCAAACTGACGTGGAAACCCAATATAGAGGATAGAGTCAAAAAGGCCACCACTGCTCTATACGCATGTAAAAATATGCTGGGCAAGACATGGGGTCTTTCACCTAATCTTACATATTGGACCTACACAGCGGTAGCTAGACCAATTCTACTCTACGGAATACTTGTATGGTGGAGGGCGACTGAGACAAAAGCATACCTAAAAAAGTTAGAAAATATCCAGAGACTAGCAGAACTCTGCATCACTGGAGGTCTAAAAAGCACACCTACTGCAGCTTTATACGTTATGTTAGACCTTAAACCAATAAAACTAACCGCTCTGAATGCGGCATGCAAATCCGTAATCCGACTCATGACAACAGGACAGATGTCGTACAAACCATTTGGTCACGGTAAATTGCTGGAACACATGGAATGTAGCTCGGACTACATAATTCCAGAAATTAACTACCTAGCCAAACCACAAATCACTATAAAGGAAGAAGGCTATCTTGAAGGTCTTAAACTATAGTGGCTATAGTTTTAATTTCTTCACTGATGGCTCAAAGATGGATGTAAGAGTGGGAGCTGTGGTTTACTGCCCGGAGCTCAGTATAGAGGAATCTTATAAACTTCCTAATTACTGTAGCATCTTCCAGGCGGAAATCTATGCAGCCAAAATGGCTGCAGAATTAGCTTTCACCCCTCAAACCATAAATGCGCGTGTGAATATATATATAGACAGTCAATCAGCAATTAAGGCAATCTCAGCAGACTGCAACTACTCCTCGGTTGTGCTCATGTGTAAAAAGGCCCTAAATATTTTATGTGCTGGCAGACATGTTTATTGGGTCCGAGAACACATGGGAATTGAGGGAAACGAAATGGCCGCTATACTGGCAAAAAAGGGGGACCCAATTACCTGTGGAAAAAACGGTATATGTCCGGAAACCAATTCAATACCTGAAATGGATCATAGACTCTAAAATGAAGGAAGAAGCGGAGGAAAGTTGACGTGCGACGAAAACTTGCAAAACTTCTAAAATCATGTGGAGCTCCTATGATCCTAAATCGACTAAATTCCTTTTATCACTAACCAGAAGCGACTGTAGACTTCTAGTGGGGTTATTAACTGGACACTGCTGGACGGCTTCGTATGCCGTCAAAATAGGACAGATACTTGACGGTACCTGCAGGAAATGTAGGGAGCACGGAGTATTGTAGACAGTAGAAAATCTACTTTGCCACTGTCCGGCTCTAAGCCGCACTAGATTTGACTGTCTTGGTGATCACACTTTTCGAAGTCTTGAACTTGTATCGGGAATGGAAATGTGTCTGTGTGGAAGTCATTCGATACAGGCAGCACGAACTAGGCTGCCATACTTACAGGTTTCTTGTCATCTGCTGGTATCGCTAAGGATCAATACTGGTCTATGCGAGGTCCCTGACCAACCAGACTAACCTAACCTAACTTAACGTGGTCAAACTGCTTAGATGGTTTTCCTTTCCTCATCTCTTCTAATTTAACTTATTTTAATTTCTTAATATACATAAAACACTTATTTTCATATCAAAATACAACATATATAACCAACAAATGTACAAAATATATAGAACGAAATGGTTCAGCAGAGCTAAAATATTTCCTCCAATTCTCATAGACAAGAAGTGTATTTTTCAAAAATATATGTTGCCATGGATACGACAATATCAAATTATTAAGTTTTAAAATTTCTGTTGCCCCCCTTGAAGCGATGTATTAACGGAAACTTTCTTGGGATATTACTTTATCTTTTATGCAACCGAACCTAAGAAAATATTTATATAAAACAACTATGAAATGTACATGGGAACTAGATCTAATTTTGAGGTATTTAAAAGAATATTTAATTATATTTTGATATGGACAAATTATTTTTGAACAAATATTATCTATTAAAAAGTAGCAAAAAAATAAGAAAATAAAAATCAGATAAGTAGTTTAATTACCTTTTGTTCTAGATTAATGGGTCTGTATAACCTTAAAAGAAAAATTCGAGCCTGGGAGGCAGTGGTCCAACAGACCTTAATAAAATAAATTTGAAAAAATTACGATTATTAATAAGCAATAACAATAAATCACATTCCTGTTTTTGGTAATGGGCATCATTTTGATCTCCCAATATATACCCCAACATTGCATGCTTAATGCCGTCCCAAAATATTTTTTACTATGGCAAAATTTATTGATCCAAAATATGATATGCCTTTTTTTAAATGATTTCATATAGAATAGAATAGAAAATAAAAAAATAATGTGTTATAGCTAAATACAAACAATATGCTTGACAACGTATGTAATAAATTTTACAACGAATTAGCTGTTGTCTAACTATTTGTTAACCAATGACATATGTTGGTTTAACTAATGGCACACAAAGAGCTGTGAATCAAATATTATTGGTTAATATATTGCTATTAATTAAAAGGCATGCGAATAGGGGCTGGTTTTTACGATCCCGAGATTCGAAATTTCAAAAAATCAAATCCCGGGATTTTTCGAGATACCGAAATTTTTTGAGATTCACGAATTATTTGGGACTCTGGGTTTTTTGAACATTAAAAGACAAATGTTTTTTATAGGTATTTACTAAAAAGAAGTTCGCAAACAAAAGTTGTATAATTATTTCATATTACATAGCCAAAAACTATTTGAAAATCACAAAAGAAAAATAAGCGCAGCAGGCCTACAAACTTTAACAAAACCAAGCTTCATATCGAATATAAATTATTTGCTGGTTTTTTTTTAAGTTTCTAAGCCTGCTACGCTTATTTTTCTTTTGTGATTTTCAAAAATATTGTTATTTATAAATTCTCAAATAATTTTTGAAAGTCTGTGCGTAAGATAAGAAGTTTGTGACTGTTCAAAATATGTGGTTGAAGTCTACTAATGATTTAGCAAAGCATCAATGAAATATATATATAGACAATGCTTAACCACCGGCAAATAAGCGCTAAAATGTTAGCATTATTTATTTTTCGTTTTTATAACACGAGTGTTGACGATTTTTATTAAAAAACGTAACAGATGTCAGTTTATTTGGGTTCGTGCAACGCGATTTGACTCACTATAAACGTCAAGGTGGCCGATTAAAAAATTCTAATCGTGTTTACAAAAAAGTTCATAAAAACAAACAAACCAATAAAAAAATTAAAATAATTAATAAAAGTAAAGGAGAAATAAAAAAATGGAATTTCCAACAAGAAAAAGGTAAGTAAACTTTCATGTTAAGGACGTTCTTGTTTTGATTGCATAAATTTTTAGCATCAAAATATCAAAATGACAAGGCCGCAGTTTAGACAATTGCTGGAATGCATGGATCAATTTTCACACTTGGCCACGGAAACTACACAGTTTGGTAGCAGTAAGGGGTATTACAAGTTTGTAGTGTATGTCTGTGTGGCCTGTGGGAGTCCACATACAGGCCCAACGAATGAACCGATTTTGATTTAGTTTTTTTATGTTTAAAAGGTGACTTGATTTAATATTTTCTAATCTATAATTGAAGAAAATCGGTCCACATCATAAGGTACTTATGATAAAAGCAGTTTTATGTATATTATTTATTTTAGGAAGGCAAATACAAGCAAATGTGTTGTTCTTATTTGCTCATTGCCCAACCATACACTAATTGCTTAACCTTTATGTCAACAGCAGAAATGCTTTACGCACGTCCACAGCAGCATACCTGGGTATGTACATACGTTTTGTATGAGGAATGGTACGTCGTTAGCATAAAAATGCTAATTACGTATCTACCTGGTTTGTTGGAATTTCCGAATTATTTTTTTAGTTTGTTAGAAATGGACACAATTCTAAAAAATTTATGATAACCAATTTCATCCTCACAGTCATTGTTTGTTGAAAAAAGTGGTTGTATAGGTAGACGACATACGTATATAATAAATATATAATATAGGCAGGTAGAAACATTTATTGTTGCGGAAATTTCATTATTTGTAGTATCGTCAGAAAATTTTGTTTACATTTGTGATTCGAAGTGAAAAGACGTTTCTGTTTATTTTGTGGAAATAAAAAAATATTAAAAGTGAAATGGCTGATGGTGAATGGCTTACTCCGCGACAACTAAGCGCACTTTCGTACGAAGAACAACAAGCATATATTCGGCAAGCGCTTGAAGAGAGCCAAGAAGAAACAAGTGACCACGATTCAATAGTTGGTGACGGGGCTTTAGGTGATATTGGTGATATTGGTGGAGATGACTCAGACGTTGAAGAACCCATGTTACCAGAATATGACCCAGAGGGCGACAGTGATTCTGATGAACATCTTGAAGATGCACCAATTGAAACTGGCGAAGTTTTTACTGCCAGAGATGGTAATGTTTGGTCCTTGATACAACCACAACCTGTAAGATTCCGTACGCACAACATTCTAAGAAGTGCAGAATCTGGACCAGTACGGGCAACGCAGGGTTTGACCATTGCAGAAACGTTCCAATTGATAATGTCAAACGAAATATGCGACATAATTATTCGTGAATCAAATCGAAAGACAAGGCAATTTTATGATATTGACAACGCAAAACATCCAACAAGAGAACCGAGATCATGGATTCCCATAACAAAAAGTGAACTTGATGCATATTTGGGCCTACTTTTGCTAAGTGGCGTTACACATTCTGGTTACGTGCATACGAAAGATTTGTGGAAAACTACTTCACATCCACTATATCGTGCCGCAATGAGTGTACGACGATTTTGGGAAATAAGCCGCTTCATACGTTTTGATAATGGAACCACACGCCAGCAACGAAAACAAACTGACAAAGCAGCAGCAATATCGGACGTTTTTTTGATGCTTAACAGCTGTATTCGTAGATATTACGTGGCTGGAGCCAACGTCACCGTAGATGAACAATTGTATGCTTATCGTGGTGGAACTGGCTTCACGCAATACATACCATCAAAACCTGCCAAATATGGAATAAAAGTGTGGTGGGTGTGCGACTCCATTTCTTCCTATCCATTTCAGGTACAATGAATATTGTTGAAAATTGTTGAAAATCTAAATAACTAAATTGAATATAATTTTTCAATGCAGGGACAAATCTATACAGGAATGGCACCGTCTGGTGAACGTGAAAGAAACGTTGGCGAAAGAGTAGTAAAGGATTTATGTGTCAACCTTTTTGCTGGAAGTGGAAGAAATATTGTATGTGACAACTTTTTCACTAGCTACAACTTGGCAAAAACTTTGATGTTAGACAACAATTTATCTATATTGGGTACTTGCAACAAAAGGCGTACATTCGTGCCAGCAGCATTTGCCAACCCGAAACGACGTGAGGCTGAATCATCAATGTTTGGGTTCTGTAATCACGTTACGATGTGCTCGTACGTTCCCAAGAAAAACAAGGCAGTTGTAATGTTGTCCACTACTCATTATACAACAGAAACGACCGGTCCTAAGAAGAAGCCATTGCTTATATTGGACTACAACAAAACCAAAGGTGGCGTTGATAACATGGACAAGTGCTTGTCCGAATTTAGTACGAAGCGGCGCACAAATAGATGGCCTCTGGCTTTCTTTTATAATATTGTGGACGTTTCTGCGTTTGCTGCATACGTAATATACATTGACAACAACACTCACTTGAAGACATCTACAAGCCGCCGTAGGATGTTTCTCCATCAGCTTAGCGAGCAATTGTGCAAGCCAGAAATGGAAAGAAGGGCGAATAACAGCAGAATATCCAGAGTTTTTTCAACGCGCAACGCCATCGAAGCCATGAAAGGTGGGCCCATCGGAGTTGTGGATGCTGAGGCACATGCATCAGAGGAACGTGATAGTACGGGCCGGCTAAAAGTAAAGGGGAATTGCTACATCTGCTCGAAACGACGCCCTACTCGTAAAGCATGCACATTATGCAACAAACCAGTGTGCGCAGAGCATTCCAAAGACTTACCTCAATGCGATAGATGTATTTGAATTTCAATAATTTTAAGCAAAAATAATTAAAACTGACATTATATAATAATAATAATAAAATAATTACAAAACTTAGCTCAAAATAAACAATACTTTTATATTATATTATCATATTTGCATGCGTTTTACTATACATACCCATGTATGTATTCTGTTGACTTAAGGGTGCAACTTTGTAAATGGGCTTTATCTTCCGAACGGATGATCTAATCCTAACCAAACTTGGAACTATTGCGTAAAACAGTTTTGACTAGGATATCAAGAAATTTCAAGTCGATCCGGTTATCCAGTTTAGAGCTACAGCGTTTTCATAACTAAAAACAAACCCAGGTATGTTGCCGTTGACATAAAGGTTAAAAAATCAACATTAAGAACTAGTAACAGAAACGCTGAACACCATACCAGAACCAATACACACGCAAAACTAATGCAAACAGCTTTATCTGTGCAGGCCTAGTATAGACTAGAAGATATTAAATCAAGTCAGCTTTCAAACGAAAACAAAAAAATTAAATCGGTCTAGCCGTTTGGAAGCAACGGCGTCTAAGACGCAAAGATTCAACAGAATATATCTAGAAAAGATGTGATATCTTCTCAACGGCTGGACCAATTTTCTTTAAACATAAATAAGAACACTCTCGATCAAGTCACCTTTCAAACAGAAAAAATAAAGCAAAATCGGTCCAGCCGTTTGGTCTGTACGTGGACTCGTACATGCACACAGGTACACAGATATACACTATAAACTTATTACACCCCTTTTTGGTCGGGGTTAAAAAAAATCATTTGAAAACAAGTCTGGATAATTTTTTTTAATACTAATAGGACTACCCGCTTTCTTTTCATTAAATAAACAAATTCTCTCAATTAATTTTTTTTAAATGTTCACTTGTTCAAATGTATTTTCATTTTGTACTTAATAAACTTCAAATAATATTTTTAAATGTTAAAAGTTGAAATAAGTCAATTTTTTTTTAAATTATTGCAAATTTAAAAAAATAAAAATGTTCGTTTTCCTCTGAACTTGCGGAAAACGAATACGAATATCTAAAAACGTACGAATATTCGGGAGTTCGAATACAAATGTTCATTCATACATCAATAAGTACTTACATTTTCTACATAAACTTCGTGTATATTATACACTGTATATCCGTATAGTACACAACTTTGATTTTTATTATTTTGTTGAATTAACCAAAATATATACTTTATATAGGTATGCAATGTTTGAACTGCGGTTTCCTAACTTTATTTTTTTTAAATTAATTTTTAATAAAAGTATAATAAGTTTTTTATATGTTTTTCGTATGTTAATGTAAAATACCCCCTTTTTGAAGTAATTTAATAAAAAAATGATTTTTTGCTATGTCCACTGCCTGAATTAATAAATTTAGCAGTAATATCGGTATACCG
This sequence comes from Nowickia ferox, assembly GCA_936439885.1. Taxonomy (NCBI): domain Eukaryota; kingdom Metazoa; phylum Arthropoda; class Insecta; order Diptera; family Tachinidae; genus Nowickia; species Nowickia ferox. The sequence goes on along the minus strand of CAKZFG010000003.1, from coordinate 135,248 downwards.
GTATTGTAGACTCGTTTTTCAGGGAAATTTTAAAATTTTGATTTCTTAGCCTTTTCCCGATTTCCCAATTGGAGATATTAATAAGATTTTTTACTTATTTTTATTTAACGTTTTGTCAAAAATTGATTGCTGTCTTTTAGTTTAAAGTCCAACAATATACTAAAAAGTTATAGGTGAAATACTAAAAAAAAGTCAAGGCAAAAAATTTTTTTTTGTCTAAAGTCAAAGATCTGCTAAGTTATGAGAAATACGAAAACAGATCTAAGCAAATTATTTCTTAAAAATTTAGAGCTTGCTCAAAATGCTTTATCCGAAAAAAATCGGATAAATTAAAAAAAAAAGTTTTTTTAAAGTTTTTTTTTGAGTTTCAGGTGGTCAAATTTGGCCCACTGTGACTCCTGTCTAGCTGAAACCAAAAGGCTGTCAAGCCATGTGTTATAAAACCTAAGTCTTCCTCTAAAGATGTTCGAAGTTTCATATGTCATGAAATCCATGTCACGCACTGTTACGGCGTGCTTATAATTATAGCTGATTTTTTTAAGGAAGGTTTTTTTTACGTAAGTACATTTAGGTTCTAACTATTCAATTTTGTACCCGTTTTTAAAATGGGTAAAGTGTTTATGAAACGAGTTTTTATTTTCGTTGATATAAAGCGAAATGTTGCTTACGCACGCGCTACAAAAATTATACTCTGAAACTATGATGTCAGCTTATATTTTAGATTTCTGCGAATCCACTTGAGATACAATTTTCTTATTTTTTTACAGCTATATATATATATATATATATATATATATATATCTTAGATTATATAAATAGCTATACAACTTTGACAAAATTAATTATATTATAAGTTTTTAACTTTTAACATCGTCACGCACATGTTAAGTCTGTCACGCACAATTACACGGTACGTTTGTGATATGTACTCATTCGTTTCGAACAAGCTAATAAATAAAATGCAATCCAAATTTTTTTATTTTTTATTTTTTTTCATGCGTATATTTATTTATTGTATCTTCAAAAAATGAACTAACAATAAGTTTTCAAATCTTTAATCTAGATATAATAATTAGGCCCAACCAGTGTTAGGCATAAACTTAGTGATAGTAATCAATAATACATAAATATCGTATTAAGCACAAAAATATTTTCAAGCTGTTTCATCTGGAGTGTTGAGTATTAGAGCCATAGTGTCCCTCTTTTTAAGCGGATGTGTCCAATGAAGTTCAAGATGTTACGAGCAAGGGGTTTAGGATGAGACTCGAGTTTTGTTAAGTATTTGCCTGCGTGTTTCTTAATTTCTTCAGTCACTAGTGGCATATTTAAATCACGATGTAAATTTGAATTTTTGATGTACCATGGTGCCGATGTTGTTAGTCTTAAAATCTTGTTTTGCCTTCGTTGGATTCTCTCTATATTGGACGCTGAAGCAGTACCCCATAGCACCATATGGGTTTCAAAAGCGACTTGTATATTAAAAGTTTACAATGTAGACTGAGTGTTGAATTTCTACCAATCAGCCAATGTATCTGAGTTAATTTAAGTTTCATTTGTGTTAGCTTTGAGCCAATATGGTGTTTCCATGTAAGCCGTCGATCAAGGTGTATACCAAGGTATTTTACATGTGAATGTTGAGGAACAACTTGATTGTTGATTCGAATTGGGGAACAAGTATCTCTTCGCAGGGTAAATGTTAGCTGAACACACTTTTGTTCGTTAACTTTAATTATCCATAAGTTTAGCCATAGTTCCAGCTGTGTAATATGTTCTTGTAGATATCGGGTAGCCTCATCATCGGCAAATGTAGATGTTGTTTTGATGGGTGTTTTTTTTAGAGGTATAGAACTTCGAATTGAAATAAAACACAAGAAAATCGTTTTAATGTCCATCAATTTGGCTTTATTGGAAGGATAATTTTATGCCATTAACGTTTAAATATGATTTCGGGCATGTGGCCGCCGCGGCTGGCTCGAATAAAGCCAATTCTACAGGTCCAATTTTCAACCACTTTTTCGAGCATATGGGGCCGTATGTTGGCAATAACGCCACGAATGTTGGCTTCCAAGTCCCCTAACGTTTCTGGTTTGTTGGCGTAGACGAGCGACTTCACATATCCCCAAAGAAAATAATCCAATGGTGTCAAATCACACGATCTTGGTGGCCAATTGACAGGTTATCCATGGTTAACCGAATTAATTGCTCTGATGGACGATTATGTCGACCATAAAATGGACGGAGCTTGCGGTAAACTTCGCGAACTGAACCATTATTTTCGAAATAAATTTGCACGATTTGCAAGCGTTATTCTTTTGTCAACCTGTTCATGATGAAATGGCAAACCAAACTAAATATTAATCACTTGACAGCTGACAAAATGGCCGCCAGTTAAAAAAGTGATGCCAACTTAAAGTTCTATACCTCAATAAAAACACCCTATACAAAACTGGCCCCAATATGCTCCCCTGTGGCACACCGGATGATATAGATTCGGGCACACTCATGAAGTCTCCTTCAACAACCGTGAACTTCCGGGTAGTAATATAACTTTCCAATAGGTTCAGAAAATTTATTGGTAGATATGATTTCAATTTTAAAATAAGGCCTTCATGCCATACTTTATCAAATGCTTGAGAAACATCAATGAAGAGGGCAGAACAATATTTCTTTTCTTCAAATGTTCTTCTTATAAATTGAACCAATCTATGCGTTTGTTCAATGGTGCTATGCTGATTCCTAAAACCAAACCCACTACCAATTAGAATTGGGGACAATTTCATCATGAGCAGTTTTTCGAAAAGTTTAGACATTATTGATAGTAGACTTATTGGCCTGTACGATTCAGCCTTGGTAAGGTCTTTGCCCGGCTTTGGAATCATTTTGACCTTGGCAAGCTTCCAGAGGTGTGGATAATACTCTAGTCTTAATATGGCATTAAAAATAAATAGAAGGATTCTAATTGCAATACGTGGCAAATTTATCAGAATCTTGTTACTAATTCCATCAATATCTGGAGTTTTCTTCGGCTTGAGTTCAGTAATTAGTTTCTGTACGCCCGCTGCGATAATGCAGCGGGCTTGTCGTTATTGTCTTGCAATAGTGAAAACCGATTTTGACGATTAGTAGATGATGCGCGGTTATCCCTGGACATCTTTGGAGCATATGAAATTTTTGAAGAATTTGGGCTTCGCCCACGCTTTACCACATTTATATACCTATCCATTCCGACTTGGACCTTGGGCTTAGTGCTACTGTTATCTGTAGTGATAACCTTGTTAAGTGATGTATACGAGCCCGAAGGTGATGATATCACTGACTTATATGAAGAAGTACTAGTCAATTGTAATGTTAACGAATCACTAGTTTGCATTGGACAAAGCGAAGTTGATCGCTGAGGAAAAAGTGGCTTTGCCGTTAGAAAAAGACTATCATCAGATTTTTTATTTTTATTGTTAACATTAAGAGCTTTAGAACTCACAGTAAAATATGCATTTCTGCCGTTTGAACTCACTTCACAATTTTTTGTTTTTGAGGTACTCATGTAGAGTATTCCTCAAGGGCACTTTGTTTGCGGTTTTTGTTTGTTTTTGTTTTTTGTTTCTTGCTATGTAAAAAAAATATCAGCAATATTTGCTTTGCTTATTTATCAAAGTTAATACGTATTATGGTTATTATGTATTACGAATATTTTTTGTATGATTTTTTGTTTGTTTAATATGTATATGAAAAAAAAACTCCGCTAAGACGTCTGTTCACTATGAAGGTTCAGCGAGAACTCTCAATCCAAATTGATATTTTATCTTTATTTGTATCTTTTATTGGATACGAAAAAAATTCAGTTCAATGAAAATAACGCATTTTTGCAAGTTGATGATGTAACCCTGCGGTTGACTTTTCTGTGACTTTCATGATGTATAAATCTAATCAGTAGTTTAGAAGTTCCAGATTTATTACCATTTATTTTACAAAAGTCCCCACTGTCTAATGTGTGAAAGGTCAATAAGAATAAAATTCCGCCTGAAACAATTCCAACTAATAGCAAGTAATAGGGAAAACAAAAAAATTCTAATTGGAAAAAGGAGAAATTTCTCGCAGAATTTTATTCATGATTGCCCTGTATGTGAAAGTAAGTTTTTTTTATTGTTTCTTAAGAATTTCGTGTAAAATGAAAATTTTGATTTAAATCCAGTAAAGATGTAAAGACTTAAATCAAATAAAAATAGGATATCCTGAAGAAGTTAACCAAAGGTTAACGAAATATCGAAGTAATAAAATAATAATAAACATTGACCTAAAGTTAAAAAAATTTGTTTAATTGAATATATTGAAAAATGTCGAAAAATTAAATAAAAGAACAATTTTAATGCAATAACAACAATGATAATAAAACAATTAATATTTTGCTTAAAACTTACATATTGTGTCTTTTAATAAAATTTGCATTTAAGTTTTAATAATTTTATTTCACGCGACATGACAACCTACGACATAAAACACATAATTTAAAAATAATTGCAAATATAATCAAATTTGTAAATATCACAGTATTATGCTTTTCTTAACGTTCTAATATCACAACTGGAGTTACACTAAAACTTCATGTAATACAATGTTATAAGTAGCATTAGTTTTGTCTTTGTCAGTCCTGTTGTTCATTGCTATGTCCATTTTTTGTTGAATACTTAAACTTTCCAAAATGTATCTTTTATTGTATTTCCTTTCTTTGTGTAGTATTTTCACATTTTTGAGCTAATGCAGTAGATTGTCGTCCTTTCTTAATATCAGATTCATGTTCAGCTGCTCTTACGCCTAGATTCCTTTTTTTTGTCCCGATATAAACTTGTTTACAGCTTTCGTTCACGTTTCCGTTACATTTAATTTAATATACTTCATTGCTTTGGTCTTTTTTATTTATTTTTGTTTTTAGATTTGTGAACAGGGTATTTGTTGTTTTCTTTGGTTTGTGTGCAAATATAATTCCCTCTTCATTAATTATCTCTTTAATTTTATTATTCTCAGTGAGCCGTGGAATATATGATAAGCTTACATATTTAGTGTTGCCAGTTGTTGTTTTTGTGTTATTGTTTTTTGTTTCTTTATGTATTGATTTTTCTATTAGGCTATTGATCAAGTATGTCGGATAATTATTGTTTTTAAGTATTTCTCTGATTATTTTAATGTTTTTATTTTTGAATTTGTTATGGCTTATATGTAATACTTTATTAATTAAGTTTGAAATTGTATTTGTTTTATGTTTAAAGGCCTGTGTTGAATTATAATTTATTATTCTGCCTGAAGCTATTTGTTTCATGTGCCAATCTGTTATGATTCTGTTATTGTGTCTTATTATTCTCATGTCAAGATATGGTAACGAATTGTTTATTTCCTTTTCAATAGTAAATTTAAGTTTACTGTGATAATTGTTAAAAGCCTCTATTATGATTTTCTCGTCCTTTCTTTTAACAATGGCAAATAGGTCATCTAAATATTTTGTCAACAGTTTTATTTCTATGTTTTTATCCCTTAGTTCTTTCGTTGTTTTCTCTAGAAGAGTGTCTAACGCAATGTCGGCGATAGTTGGGGATAGAGGGTTCCCCATTGGCATTCCATATGTTTGATTATAAATTGTATCTTCATATATAAAATAATTGTCTTCGTTTCAGCAAAATTTTAGTAATTTAAAAAATTTTGTTTTGGGTATGTTTGTGTAATTTTTCAAAGTTTCCCATTTCTCCATAACATTTTTTATAGCTAAATGTATTGGTATGTTAGTAAATAACGGTACCACGTCCAATGATATAAAGATTTCGTCGTCGTCCAAAATAATTTCTTCCAATCTCGTTTTAAGCTCTATTGAATTTTTAATGTTGAATTTTGTTGAAATCAAATTCTTTAAAATGATGCCTATATGTTTAGACAATTTGTAGCATGGCACTTCCATAGAAGAAGCCGTATAATCTGGGTGCTGTAGCATGATCAGAAATTAATTTCGATTTCTCAAATTGAGTAATGTATTCTTGTTTGTATAAATCCATTATTAATTTGTTGTTTTTGCACTGGATGTTTTGTGTGGGGTCTGAACGTAGTGTTTTATATGTGGTTTTATTTTCTAAAAGTTTGTCCATCCCTCTCTTCTCTATACATAATCACTGTTTTATTTCCTTTATCAGATTTTAGGATAACTATATTTTCCTTATGCTTACGTAGTATTCGTTTTGTGTCTTCATTTATATTAAGTATCAAGTTTTCTTTTGGGTTGTTTTTTAAAGTCCTTTTGTATGTTAGAATTCTATTTGTTATCCTGGATCTTATAACATCTTTTGCTTTATCATCTGTAAGTGTTTGTACCCATTGTTCTAACTCAGCTACCAAATTAATCGTTGAAAATTTTTTCTTATTTACTGGTAAAGAAAATTCTGATCCTAATGAAAGTAACCATTTCATTTCATTCTATATTTGTCTTGTTTATAAGCCATGAAGGGTTAAACTTTAAGTCATGTTTTTCAAATTCTCTTTGTTTTAGCTTTCTTATCTTGGCTAGGTGCGTCGATTTGTCTGATGATATAAAATTCTTATATCTTATATTTTGTTTTTTAATGAAATTTGTGTATTCATGCGTATTTAATGTTCATTTTAGCTCATGTTTCATGTTGTCTATTCTCTTTCATGTAACTCCTATATTTATGATAGTTTCTTTTATTTCTAAATTAAGAATTTTCTTGTGAAAATTTTGTTCTGTCTAACATATTCTCGTGATATTTCTGTCGTATTAAATAGTTTCATTGTATTTTTTGTTGTATTTATCGGTATTTTTATGTTAGTTTGGATTTTTTTTTCAAAATCTGCAGATCTCAGTAAAACTCTGAACGATATACCCCTTAAATATAAATACAAAATATTGAACAGATTTAAATGAGGGGTTATAGAATACTTCGCAAACATATTAAAAAATAAGTTTCATTCAGTCTCAAAATTACACTCTTAAAAATTTACAAACTAAAAACCAAAAACATAGGTGCATAAGTACTCACAGCTTATTTCAACCAGTCGTTTCTGAGACCTGTTAAATTGGTATCACTCCTCGATTAGCGGTGCATTTTTAAAAATTGTTTCGTAATTATGTATATTTACAATTATTTGAATAAGCATTTATTATGATTTCGCCAGTTAAGTGAACCAAAGGGTCGTTTCTTCTAAAATCGGGCGGCGCACTACCATAAGACATAGAGAATTGGTTATTAGCCATTTTAAAAACGTCATTTGCATTTTAGAAAAATTTCTAAAATGGTTCGCCTCAGCTATTCGACAGTGCAAAACATAATGCAGCGTGTCCGCCGGGAAGGTATATTACTTTGTTTGTTTATAATTTTTGATTAAATTGGCATATGTACGGCGGCGTAAATGGTCTTGTGGAAGAACTGAATCTTATATGGAAACAAATGTGCAAAATTGTGACCAAAGTTGTTCTTTGAAGACCAAGCTCCTGAGCTTGTTTTGAACACTTTCTTGAGTAATGTTTTCAGCCGATCTTGCAGTACGTTGTGGTCCATGCTTGGGCCTATCACCTACAGATCCTCTTTCTTCGAAATCATTCACTACACGATAAATAGTGCGTTTTGTTTCACGTCATCATCATCACACACGCAAAGAAAAGATATGGTTGTAGCATGGTTGAGAAAACAATATTATGTTCTCCAAAACAAATGTGTGGTCATTGAAAACAAGTTATTGTTATTTTAAACATTACTTGCGTTACGATAAACAAAGTAATGTTTGAATTTAATAATTACATTATTATATTCATAAAAAGTGTGATATGGTTAAAATTTAACAATACAGTTTTGTTAAAAATGTCTGACTACAACATAATTTGTATTATTATATAAAAATAATATGATGTAAATAACAATATAATGTTATCCAAAACCATGCTATTTTTAGTTTCAAAAAAAAATCTTTTTCAGAAATATCTTCTGTCAGTTCAGTGTTTCATTTGTAAGATATCGGTATTGCATGCGTAGTGTTAAATAAATTAATAAATAAATGAAGTCTAAGCAAGAGGATAGATGAATAAAAATATATATACATATATTTCTTTATCACGCATTTCGAGTATACGCACATATTTGTGTAAGTACACGTGCACATATATACATTTGATTTCAACAATATTATTCTATATTTATTTCGGCTTTGACGCAAAGCTGTTTCAAATAGAAGATCTACCAATATATGGTTAAAAAACAAAATATTATTATTATATAGAATAATACTGTGGTAGTATTTAACAATATTATTATAATATTAGAATATGGTATGGTTATTTTTAATTATATTTTAGTCACATCTAATAAAAGTATTGTCATACTTAACCAAAATGTGATAACTTTGAATAATACTAAGATAAGGTTTAACAAAGTTAATTGTTATTGGAGATAATAATATTATTAACTCAGATAATAATATTACTAAAACTTTGCTTTTCTATTGACAATAATATGATTTGACTGCAACCATATAATTCAATCATAGTATGTTGCTGTTTGATTATGGTTACCTCAACCATATTTTTTCTTTGCGTGCAGTAATCGATGATTGATATTGATAAAATGTTTTAACGATTACAACACGTTTCCATAATAAATTTGCCACGTGCCTACTTCACGACTGCCAAATATGAACTGTCAAGACTAATGTTTACGACGGCAAAAGAAAGTAGTATACCTTTCCGCCGGACACCAGTATATTGATTCGTTCATGAAAAGAGGATACATGAAAAACGCAGAAAATATACTAACAAGTTTTTAAAGAAGCTGATGGGCGCTACAGCTGTTCACTCAAAAATAGGCTATAGAAGCTAAAAATGAGCTTAAGAAAACATGTAGTGCAGAAATTATTCGCGGTGTAGTTTGAAACTATAGTTTTAATGGTAGAGTATCGCAGCCTCAAGCTTTTGGGAGCATGTTATTTTTGCGGATGAGTCTTAAGTTTAATACCTTCGGCTCGGATGGCCAAACTTATGTTTGGCGCAAACCAAATACAGAGCTCCATAATAAAAACTTAAAAGTGGCAGTTAAACATCATGGTGGTAGGTAGTGTCATGGTGTAGGCTTGTATTTCATCAGATAGTTGAAAAAAATTTGCAGTTTATTGCGATTACAAAGATATGTACCTAGACATTCTAAAACCCAAGTTAATCCAACGTGCCGAAAAGAAAGCAGTCTCGGTTCTATCAGGACAACGACCCGAAACATAAATAAGGTATTTTACAGCCATGACTTATTTGGAACTGTACCCACTTGATGCAACCGCTGGCACAAGCTTCTGATCTAAATATAATTGAAAATTTATGAATAATTTTAGATTTAAGTAATTGTAAAATTTGGGTAATTAAAATTAAAAATTTTTAAATTTCAGTGCAAAATTTTCTGAAATTTTAAAATTTAGGTAATTAAAATTTTAAATTTGAGAAATTGTGTTTTCGGTGCGCTTTGATGTTTTTTTGTTTACATTAGGAGTTTTTTGTTTACATTAGTTGCGTGTGAACGGGTGATTTTTTTGTGGTAATAGATTAAAAATCATGAAATTGATTTTTCCTAATGCCGAAGAGAAAACGTAAAATTATATTTTTCAAATGCCGACGGAAGAAATCATGAAAATGATTTTTTCCAACTACCGACGGGAAAGTTGTGAGTGTTGCTAGACTGTGGGAATTTGTGTATATGTACACATGCCCATTAAAATAGGTACGAGCTCTATAATACATATTTTTCGATTTTATATGAACAAAAAGCAGATCTTCGTTTATATTCCTTGCCTTCAGCATTAAACTAAATAAAAATAACAATAAAAAAAAATAAAAAATTAATTAACATACTATGCGAAAAAAACACGCAATTTACTTGGCCATTAAAATAGGTACGAAAAGCAGATCCTGAAAATAAAAGGATCATAATAGCATTGAAACAGCTAAATTACATCAGTAGCCTCTATGTGCACCATTAATTTTAATGACATTATCTAATCTGTTGGATATAGAAGATATAATCTTGTAGCAGGTGTCAGTAGTAGTTTTATTCCATATATCTTGAATTTTTTTTGCCACAATTGAGAATTGTTTTGCATATTTTCTTTTGCAATCCTTGTCGCTAATGCCCTTTAGCCCCAAAAAAATTGATATAAGTTTACCGGATAGTGATGAAGAAATAGAAGAAACTCTGCCAACTCCAATGAGTACTTCGCATGCTAGGACAGAAGAAGATAATGTGAGATATTATAAAATATCAAGAGCCATTTAAAAATAATATCGTCACATATGGATTAAACAATAAAAAAGACCAACTGCTCTTGCAAGAGTTTGTTGTAGAAAATAAAAATGTTTTCATAGAGATGCTTGAAAGTCATTTACTAAGCCACACCATAATAAAATTTGATATAAGTATTGTGGCAGAATATGTAAAAATTGTCGGATAGGAAATGGAGTTCAATATTATTCATCATAGAGCTAAAAGAAGTTTGCTGATGAAGGCAGATAATGACAAGAGCTATTTTCTAACCAAATGTCAGAAATTCAAAATAAAATGTCCGAATTCCAAGAGAGGGACTCAGGTTGGACTTTGTAGTTCGAGCGGAAATAATCATCAATAGATCGTCTCTCGTCAGAGGATAAAATTATGTATCTACTCCTGAAAAACTTTATAAAAGAAAAGCTTGCATTAATATAGAAAACAATGATGAATACTGCTTCAAGTGGTGTCTGATTGCTGCAATGGATACTACTAAATACGATCACCCAAAACGTTGTACTTCTTACAATATCCATGACATTGCTGCTGAGATGATTTATACGCGAAATGGTGTAGCCCTAAATTTTAAAAATTTAAGGTTCCCATTAGCAATATACAAAATCAAAGAGTTCGAGGTAAATAATCCAACAATAAGTGTGAATGTGTTTGGCTACGATGAGGCAGCTGATGAGATAATTGGTCCTTATTATGTGACCAAGCACGAGAAAATGAACAATGTCAACTTGCTGCTTTAAGAGAATGCTGTAGGACATCACTACATTTTGATAAAGAATATATCAAGGTAAGTTAAAAAATTGTTCAACTTTATTTTAAGGATACATACACTTGTTATATATTTTTATAAAATATGCACGTTTATTTATCTTTAACTTTTTTCTATTTTTTATTTTTTATCATTCACAGACGTACGGAATCAGGTTACCAAGCACAAAAGTAAACTAAATTTCTGCAATAGCTGCCTGCAGTATACTCATAGAGAGAATGGAATAAGTAGCCATAAAGCAGAATGTGGCAAAATAGTAACCACTATGCCAACAGGTGCGGATACTATTCTGCAGTTTAAGGGGCATCAAAGAAAAATGGATATGCTCTTCGTGGTATATGCAGACTTTGAGTGCATCTTGGAGGATGTAATTGATAGCGTAAGTAACAAAACTAGTTTAATTAAAAAGCACACTCCTTGTGCATTTCGTTCTTATATTTAGTGTCTCCATGACAAAAAGTTAGATAAGTTAAGAGTATATACAGGATAAGATGCCTCACAAAAATTTATTTCATTTTTAATTCAAGATTGTAATGATATATATAATAATCATTTAGTAAATAATAGACAAATGGTTACTTTATTCCCTTCTGATATTTGTAATTTTTATAGTGCGGTGAATTGTTATATATGTCAAAACTTTCTAGGTAAAGATCGCGTTAGAGATCACTGTCACATTAGCGAAAAATTTAGAGGTGCAGCCCACAAAATCTGTAATTAAAATAACCAAATACCCAAGTTTCATTTTACAACTACTCAAATTATGACTCACATCTTTTTATTAAAGAATTAGGTAAAATTTCAATGCAACTGAAAGTACTCCCTCTCAATAAGGAGCTATATATATCACTCTCCCAATTTACACAAATGAGCGATGGGCATAATCTTGAAATAAGATTTCTTGATACAATACGCTTTATGGCTGAGAGTTTGGAATCACTGGCTTGCAATTTGTCAGATAATGATTTCAGCACTATAAGATCCTTATTTCAGTCAGAAAAAGAATTACAGCTCATTAAGAAAAAAGGTATTTTTCCGTATGAGTACCTAAACTCATTCCAAAAACTAGATGAGTATCAGCTCCCTTCCCGCAGTGATTTCTTTAATAAGCTGAACAATAAAGAGTGTTCTTTAGAGGAATACGCACAAAACAATGAAAGATTACATGGAACTTTACTTAAAAACAGATGTCCTCTTACTGACAGATATTTTCGAGAACTTTAGAAAAGTTTGCAAAGGTATTTATGAGCTGGATCTATGTCAATATTATATAGCTCCTGGACTTTCCTGGATACAATGTTAAAATATACAAAAATTTAATAAGAATTATTGACGGAAAACGTATAAGTGGGGGAATCGTACAGTGTAGTCAAAGATATTCAAAAGCGAATAATAAGTATTTGAAAGATTTTGATAAAGAAAAGCCTTCATAAATTCTAGTATACTTAGACGCAAATAACCTCTACGGTTGGGCGATGTCGGAATATCTTCCTTATGGTAGGTTCAGATAGTTATCGCATGACGAGCTGAGTCTGGATCCAAAGAGTATAGCTAACAATGGAACATACGGTTATGTATATGAGGTCACTTTGGAGTATCCTTCCCACCTACATACATGACTTGCATAATGACCTTATTTTTGCGCTGTGAATAAAAACGTTATGCAAGCGAAGTATAACAAGTTGATAACCGATTTCTCTACAAAACAATAATATGTGATACACTATAGAGTTCTAAAACAATTCTGAGAATATGGCTTAGTTTTAAAGAAAACACATCGTATTCTAGCATTTAAAAAGTCTGCATGGTTACAAGGCTATATTGACCTAAATACCAGACATAGAGCCACTGCTAAAAATGCTTTTGAAAAAAACTTTTTCAAACTTCTCAATAATGCAGTGTATGGTGAAACCGTGGAAAATGTGGACAAGAGCAGAGATGTTAAAATTCTCAAAATTAGAACAGTACAAATCGGAACCATTTGGGGGCACAAGATTGGATATCCAAACCCAACTTTCATAGTTTATCTATATTTTCCGAAGATCTGGTAGCTATCGAAATGAATAGAGTCAAGACACACTACAATAAACCAATTTACTTAACATTTTGCGTACTGGTGCTTTCCAAATGGAAAATGTATAATTTCCATTACGGATACATACAACCTAAGTTCAAGATAAAACTCTCATTAAACTATATGGACACTGACTCTTTTATCTATACAATAAAAACGGAAGACTTTTATGCTGACATAAAGAATGACATAGAACAACAATTTGATACATCGGACTATCCTGCAGACAATATATAAAATTTTCCACTAGTTAATAAAAAAGTTTTAGGTATGATGAAGAATTTGTTGGGCTGCGTTCGAAGATGTACTCATTTAGTGTACAAAACCAAAATGAGATAAAAAAAAATCGAAGGGGGTAAAGCGAGCAATGTTAGATAAGTATAGTTTAGCCTCGTATAAAAATTGTGTATTTAATAAATCCAATGTATATGATAATATGTTAGCATTTAAATCTAAGTTACATCAAATATATACTACTCAGTTAAATAAGGTAGTCTTAAGTTATGGAGACGATAAAAGAAAAATAAGATCTAATAACATTAATACATATGCATGGTATCATTTTCGTATTAAGGAAACTAACCCTGAATACGAACTTGACATGATGCTAGAAGAGATTACTAGAATGCAAGAAATCGGATAAAATTAATTTAAAATTAATGTACATAAAATATTAGTTATTAACAAAAATTTTATTATTGTTAAAATCTTATTTATTAAGAAAAAATATTTCTTTGTAAAAATAAGACAAAAAGTAACGTACATAAGATTTTTTTAAGAAAAAATGTGAAATAAAATATTGAAAAAATAATGAAATATCTAATGGTTTTTTCTTTTTTAGTATTTTTGTTGCAGCTGTAATTGATGTTCTAAATATTTTTTTACCATTTAGTTTATTCTTTTTAACATTTTTATTTTTCTCCACACCCATACCAAATTTTGTTTTGGCTTTCATTGCTTTAGTAACAATGTATGCAAATGATTTTTCAGTAAGACTACTATCTTTTGATAAAATTCGATCCCAAGCTGAATTTTCAAGTATTTTATCAGCTTTATGTCTAGTAATTAAATCCTTATATTTGGAATAAGCAATATCCAGAGTTCAATAAATTAATTCCTTTATCACCTCGATTTAAACGTTTTTGTAGTTTTGTTCCAGGTCCACAGTACTGATATCCAGGAAGATGAAGTTCAACAGGTAAATAGTTTATTATTTTGTCTACTATACCTCCTTCAACGATGGTGACTAAACGTTTTCTGATATCGTATAACCATATTATCTAATTTTTTCTATATAAGAGGTAATATTTATGAAATGCATTTAGTTAGAAAAATGCAGTTAGTAAAAAAACATAAACATATTTTAGTTCGTAATATTGATGATTCAGCAAACATCAGTTCAAAAATAAAGCACAGCCCTCTCTTACGAAATTGAATTCGTGCTCTAATAATGGGACCATCAAATTGCGGAAAGACTAATGTTATGATTGGCTTCCTAGAAAGTCCTAAGGGTCTCAAGTTTGAAAACATCTATTTATACTCAAAATCTCTTTATCAACGCAAATATGAATACCTGAAGGAATTGATTTCACCAATTAAAGGTATGGGATATTATACATTCAGCGATAATGACTCAGTTATTCCAACTGACGAAGCTAGAACTAATTCAATTATGATATTTGATGATGTTGCATGTGACGACATAGGAATGTTGATTCATTCTACTTGTGTCAAACTTATACAAGAATTCCCAACCATTTAATAAGGGACAATGCAAATGTTTTAATAATGTTTAAACAACAACGTCTTGCCAACGATATGAGCTATTAAAAGTTTCAAGAAATTCGTCGAGAATGTTGGAAGGATAAATATGGATTTTTGATGATAAGCAAAGATAACGAATTAAAAGATGGTCGCTAAAGAAAGCAATTTTATTATTTCATAACTATATAAATAACTGCTCATAAAAGATTACCTTTAGTTATTAAACTTCATACATCTATTTGCTTTAACTGATCTGATACCTGATAAGCTGATCGGAAAACCAGACCAGGTACCTGATTTGATACCTAATAAGGTGATCTGAAAACCAGACCAGCTACATGATAACCTCATATGATACCTGATAAGCTGATATGAAAACCAGACCAGCTACCTGATAACCTGATCTGATACATGATAAGCTAATCTGATACCAGAACTGATCTAATACCTGATCTAATAGCTGATAGGTGATCTACTATTTGCTGTTAGCAAACATGGATGAAAAAGAATTAAAGCAGTTAAATGTCTTGAAGAAAAATCTTCGTAGTATAAAAATTGGAGAAATAGATACACGTGAACAACTAAGATATGCATTTAAACCTATAACAGAACCTCTCAAAGAATTCATAAATAGTTCTAAAAATATTGAAAGATTTCCAATAAAAGAAGAAAGAAAAATGAAGACAGAAGTTGAAAATAATACAAGTTTAAAGCCTCAGAAGCCATCAGTCAAGATAGAGATAAGTACACCAAAGAAACTTGCAGAAGAAACAATATTTGATAATACCATCTCGTTTAATGATATTAATAATGTGAATGATGATGACGATGATGAAGATGATTTGTACTCACAGACTTCTTATGCCGATGACACTTATGCTGACTTATCAGTCTTGGAAGCGAGAAATTAATTAGATACAAACTATGGTCCACATAAAGATTTCAATAATGAATGGAAATTTGGCAATAGTAACCTCAAATTGAATGAAGATAAATAAAATACAAGTTGGTGGTCAAATATGGGCTCTAACACCAGGATTATTTTCTCTTATATTTCATAAAACACCCAAAAACTATGATAAAATTGTACTCGAAAATTATTAAAAAGATTTTAATTACTACTAATGCATATAGAAGAGACTATAAACCTGTTGGTCAAACCAAGGGTACTAGAGGATACAAATATAAAAGTATTATCAAGAAATTTATTGACGAGAAAAATCAGAAGAATTTATCCGAATCAACAGGATCTAAGTCCATGGTAGCTATTTAGGTGATGGATTGATGCAATTTAACACCCATAAGCCAAACTATATATACTGGGACGATCCAACAACACTCTCCAAAAAATCTGTAAAACAACTTAATGTCTTCAAAAAGAAATTTAGTAAACGAACTGCATAAGCAAGCTCGAAAAGTTTTTATGCGTCGTAGAGTTGTACTAAAAGAAATAGATGATCTTTGGCAAGCTGATTTAGTTGAAATGGGGAACTATTCTAGAGGAAACAGAAATTATCGATTTTTATATTTATGATTTGATCAGGCTAAAGTTCGTATCGCTTTGTAAGCCAAAATACATGTGATAATTATTAATAAACAAATAACACCAAAGTTAGTTGTAAATATTCTGACAAACACATAGTCGAACGGAACAACTAGCTGTTTTCGAAGGCCACTAAACCTTCATCATCAGCGTTCTTTTGTGTTTGGTCCACTGTGTGTGGTGTCAGTTGATGTAGATTTCTGCTTTATATACTCAGCCATTATTGCAAATGGAATATGTGAATTGTTTTGATTCATCGTATTACAATTTGCTGAAAGCTTTTTTGTAATGAAAGCTCATTTTTACCATCTCTAAATTTACAACAGTCTTGCCATTGTCGTTTGTTCCTTAATAATTATGCACATGTTAGTTAATTTGCTTATTTTTTGTTCTACTTAAGACAAACTTACAAACTTTTTTTTTTGGTTTGATACTTAAGTATATTTTTATTTAGTTTTTTTTGCCACCGGCCCTTGGCTATTAATTTTAGTCAATTTTAATTATTTTTTTCGAACTTCATTTGTTTCTATATTTATGATTTGATCAGGCTAAAGTTCGTATCGCTTTGTAAGCCAAATTACATGTGATAATTATTATCGATTTTTGTTAACTGTAATTGACACATTTTCAAAATTTGCATGGGCAATACCAAGGCAATGGAAAATATTTTTGAATTAGGACGAGTACCAAAAAACTTGCAAACAGATGATAGTAAAGAATTTTTCAACACACACTTTGGAAAATTAATGGATAAACACAACATTAATCACTACTAAACATATAGCAGTATGAAAGCATCAATAGTAAAACGATTTAACAGAACATTGAAAGTAATGATGTGGAAAGAATTTAGCTTTAATGGTTTATATAAGTGGATTGATATATACAAAGATTTACTTAATAATTAAAATGTCTCCGAATAATGTCAACTCAAAAAATGAGCAAAGCTACATACAGTATACAGTCATTTGAAGATGTACAAAATGTCGAAATTTAATGTTGGAGATCATGTACGCATAAGCAAATATAAGCATACATTTGAAAAAGGTTATACTCCAAATTGGACCACAGAAATTTTCACAATAACAGGAGTTCAAAATACAAATCCTGCAACATACATATAAGAAGATTATCTTGGCAATCCTATTAAAGGTGGATTCTATGCTGATGAACTTTCGAAAACTAGATATCCAAATACATATTTAGTTGAAAAGCTTCTTAAAACTAAAGGAAAGGAGGCATACGTTCAATGGGTAGAATTTTCTAATCAACACAATTCTTGGATAAGTAAGGACGAAATATTATAGCTGAACACCACCATCAACAACAATAGTAGTAATATTAAGAAACTAATGTTAATTTTAAAATAAGAAAATGAAATAAATATGTAAATCATACTTATAAACCATATGTTGTACTAAACTTTATTTATTTGTAAGCAGACAGTTATAATGTCAATAACACTTACTCTAAGTTATCTGCTAGTTACTATCCTCCTATTAAATTACATGGTGCATATGAGTGTGCTCTAACGGATTTTCATTCATACAACAGTATTCCAAATGTACAAGAATATGTTCCATATAGGGGAACATAAAATTGAAATACCAATTCGATCTTATGAATTGAATGATATTGTACTCGTACATTTATAGAAATGTAATACAAACTACTCTGTCCAGAAAATAAGGCTTCATAACAATACAATGCAAGTTAAAGTTAATAGTTCCAAGGATCCTGTATATTTTAATAAAGACAATACAATTGGAAAACTTTTAGGATTCAATAGAAAAATCCTAACACCAAACAAATATTATTACTCAGATCTTCCAGTTAATATTTTTAAGGTGAATTTCTTGCGAATTGAAAGTAGTATTGCTATTAATACCTATATGAATAACTCCAAGTCGCACACACTTCATGAATTTCCGATTAATGTGCCTCCAGGATATAAAATAGATGAGGTCCCAAGAAATCTCATCTATTTACCTGTAAACACCAGAGAGATAAGTTCACTTGCGCTGCGCGTAGTTGATCAGCACGGTGATTTAATTAATTTCCGAGAAGAGGAAATTACAATACGAATACATTTAAGGCCAACTAAATAATAAAATATACAACACAAATACATTGAAAAATAAGGCAGTAACAACAACAACATTAAAGAGACCACTTCAACAGAAAGCACTAACAACATCAAATAAAAATTTTCTAAAGTCCTTGAATTTTAAATTGAAGACAAAATGAGTTCAATAATAGATGTCTTAGATAAACCTTTCTCTGATAAGAATATAATCAAAAAGGACTATCATACATATGTACCATACTTACAATCTTACAACAATAACGATTAAATTAGAATTTTAATACAAAATCAAGATTTGTACGTGCTACCCAGTGACAGCTACATTTATGTAGAGAGGTTTGTTGCCGATGATAATACCCCTAAATCTTCTTCTTCAGAGAACTTTAAATTAAAAAAACAACTTTGTAGCATATCTATTTGATGAAGTCCATTGGTGAGATCAATGGAATTGAAATTGATCATACAAGATATTTAGGAGCCACGAGCACCATAAAAAACTTGGTTTCTCTATCACCAAACGAAAGCAATGTGATGCAAAATGCTGGATGGAACAAAATTGACGATGTCACTCTTGCAAATGGATTTTTCAATTTCTATGTACCTCTAAAAATGCTTCTAGGATTCGCTGAAGACTACAACAAAGTTATATTAAATGGAAAACATGAATTGATACTTTGGCGCAATAAGAACGACGAAGATCGTGTTCGCTAGAGTGTTTCTGCTGGAAAAGATAAACTTACAATTTCACTCATCTCATAGAGAATCCCGCATGTACAATTATCCGACCTTAGCAACTTGAATATGATTAAAATTATTAACAATGGTGCTTCTATAACTATAGCATTTCGCAGTTGGGTTTGTCATATTAATCCACAATTAAACACAGGAAGTAGCCATATTTGGAATGTTAAACTGGATGCAAATAGAAAACGTCCCCGTTTTGTGTTGATAGCTTTTCAACAAGAAAATAAGTTTGTTCATTGTGATTTGACTAATTTAAAAGTACCGTTAAATTGAGTCTCATACCCATATGATGATCTAAATATAAAATTTAAAAATGAACGTTATGCAATTCTATATGATATGTATCGCAGATTCCAAAAAAGCTACGATATGAAAGAATTTCAACCGCTTCTAACTGCATCAGAGTTTAAGACAAAAGCTCCTATTATTGTAGTAGATGTCAGTCATCAGAATGAATCACTCAATAATGGACCGATTGATATAAAAATTTAATTTGAGACAGCAACTAATATTGCAGCAAAAACATCAGTTTACTGCTTTCTTATTCATGATCGTACAATAGAATATAAACCCATCAAAGGACAAGTTCGAAAAGTGTTATAAATTAAGTAAAAATAACATAATTTTTATAGACGTACAAGGTTTCAAAACTAATTCAAATGACTTCATCGCAATTATGAATATAACAATTCCATTATAAAACCACCCTTTGATTTTAAAAGGTTATCGATAAAAAAGCAAAGAGAAGCGAAGTGGTGAATAAAAAACTATCATCACCTAAGCTGGACTGCTGGATCAGTTTCATTTCAAAGCGTTTGCCATTTTTAAAGAGCCAATGCAAGATGTTCTAAGATATACATATGTATGAAAAAGGTGAAGAAAAAAGACGATGGTTGGAGAAAATTTTACACCGAAAAATTTCTAACGTTGAGGATATAGGCTGCATCAACTTTAAACAAATGGAAATTAAGTATCCATTTTATTTTTATTGTAATTATCATAATTTTGGTGTTTGCGCATTACGAAATGCTATTTCAAATGAACTTTTTCACTTTGTAAAATATTTATACTTAAAAATATATGAATGTATGTATTATTATAAAATTTTATCAAATTTTAAAGAATAAATGTATAAAAAATAAAAAATGTACAAGTGCTTTCTTATTTCAAATACAAACTACATAAAGGGAATAGAAGGAAGTGGGGAGAAGGAGAAGTTACCTTTTTTTCTTACTTGCAAATTTCTACTTTTTGTTTCTCTGCTGACGACTGTACTAAGTTGAAAATCCTCTGCTTTAAAATAATCTTAGTCAAAGAAATGTCTGCGTTGCAAAATATAAATGTATACAAATATTACGTTTATATTCTACGGAGCCACAAAATATTCCATGCACAAATTTCCACGGTCACACATGCATATGCATGTACATACATATGTACATATGTACATACATACACATTCAAGAATTTCATAATGTTATGAAATAAATATTTCTTAAACAAATAAACAAAATATAAACTTATCAGGGACAGACAAACTCGACCACCCATGTATACATCTATACATACATACATATACATGCATACATACAGGTGTACCCCAGCCAATGTAATCGCCTATTGACATTTAACATTTGCTTGTCATTGAAAATCCACCACTAGACTGTAGCACTACTGACTAAGTAGTTTTTTTGGGACCACATAGGGACATTGGCACCAAAGATTCACTAGTAAATTTTAGGGGCTCTAGTCTACAATATCGATATTTCCTCGCTCGATGTCCGTAGTAAAAATGTACTGATTCACTATAGACACTGTCACCACCTGCAGGAAATTGTTTCTCATTTCTATTGTATATTAAAATTAAAAATTTTATGTTTCGCTGAATTAGTAAAGTCAAACACTTACGTATGGATCTTAAAATGTGACAAATCTTTACCTGATGGCACAAAATCTTCCACAGGGTCGAAATTTCCATAATTGGCACCTTTCACTTAAAACTCTTCAATTTTCACATTTTATATTTTTATACAATATTGATTGTTATTTTATTTGTTTTTTTATTTTGTGTATTATGTTTTTAATTATTTTTAAATACATTTATATACAATATTAACCTATAATTAAATTTCTTAAGATAATTTTTATAAACTCTTAAATTTTGCTTGACGTCGTTTATTTTCAACAAACCAATAAAACATTAAGAAGAAGTGACAATGTCACCATAATAGTCGACAAAAGTGGTGACTTGGGGACACTTAACTCCATGTTTTATGAAGGGTATATACATACACATATATATATATATATATATATATATATATACATATATATATATATACACAAATATATATATACACAAATTCCTATAGTCTGGCAACACTCACAACTCTGCCGTCGGCAGTTGGAAAAAATCATTTTCATGATTTCTCCCGTCTGCATTTGAAAAAATTATTTTCACGTTTTCCCGTCACACGTAATTAATGTTACCAAAATAAAAATCATCCGGTCACACGCAACTAAAGTAAAAAAAACAGTTAATGTAAACAAAAAACTCCTAATGTAATCAAAAAAACATCAAAGCACACCGAAAACACAATTTCTCAAATTTCAAATTTTAATTACCCAAATTAGCGAAATTTCACAATTTTAATTGGCCCAGAAAGTAGGGATGGGGAAAATAACTCCCCAAACCACATAAAATTTAGTGAAATCCATGCCAGTTGGAAGTAATTGATTATAAAGGAGGTCATACTAAATTTTCAACCAAAAAATATATTTATCTAATCGTTGAATGTTCGTTCAACATTACTGAATGAAATAAGCTGTGATTACTTATGCGCCTATGTTTTTGGTTTTTAGTTTGTAAATTTTTAAGAGTGTAAATTTTAGACTGAATGAAAGTTATTTTTTTATGTTTACGAAGTATTCTATAACCCCTCATTTAAATCTTTTCAATATTTTGTTTCGTTTCGAAATTATGTGGGATTAATTTTTTAAAAAGAAGTTGGTTGAAATAAGCTGTAATCACGGTTGCTAGAAATGCAGATTTATCTGCATTTTGCAAATTTTTATCCTCGAAAAAGACGAAATGCAGTTTTGAAGATTTTTGATCTAAAAACGCAGATTTTTCAATTCCAATTAATTATGGTACAATATTTCTTACATTTAATACTGCTACTACTTCTTGTTTCTTTTATGTGTGAATGACTCAGAGTTTCGAGAGTTACAATTTTTGAACTTTGAAGACATCATTAAAGAAAAAGATGTACCTTTGGCAATCTTCTGGAAACAAAGTTTATTTAAAATGTAATGTCTTTACCACATTCATTTGCAAATGTCTAAAGAATTTTCAGTCAAGTGAACTTGAATAAAACAAAGCATCGAAGTCCTTTGGATATTTATGCAACAAATTAAATGAGTTTTTATTTTCAAATTTCCAATTTCTTTTCCCATTTGTTTTATTTTATGTGCACACAACTATAAGTCATTTTTATTTGTTTGTTGGTTATATGCATTTCGTTTCTCCTTAAGAAAGACAGTGTTTCCATACGCAATGTTTACTTTGCAAAGTCTTGAGTTTTTAGGAGAGAATGGAAAATAGATCTCATTCTATATTCTTTTCTCTTCAACAAACTCCAGACTTTGCAAAGTAAACTTCATCAATAGACTTCAAAGAGTGTGGCAGCTAATTATAAAAAGGTAATGAAAAACTAAAAATTGATTCAAAATTGAAGATGTCAGCTTGTAAGGATTTTTGATTGAAGCTTTTAAGCCTATTCTGCCGTATTCATAAAAAATTGTTTTAGTTTACATAAGGTTTACAAATCAAATTTTGTATAGAAATTTGTTTGTTAAACGTTTTGTAACCAAAAACAGCTTTTATGAATTATACCTATTACGCTTGTGTACTTAATTCCTAATAACCATACATGGGCATACTGCACTATATATTTACTGCATTACAAGTTCCACTTAGCAGTAAATTTTTACTGGATACTGAAATTTTGTCAGTTTTTCAGTATCGGTTAACCGATAATAGCGATTAGTCGCATATTTTTAAATCGTAATCGCGGTTATGAAAATTTGCGATTATTTGCAAACCCTAGTCTGTTTTAAGATATCGAAATTAACTCGACTGAAAATCTATACTGCAAACAAAAACAAATTTTCATATTTTATTGTCAACATAAATTTTATGTTGAAAGTTTTCTTTCGATATCAAAAAGCCGACGTACGCGTGGCCGCCGAAGCATTGTTGGAAACGCCGCCGATCAAGTAATCGGCATGTAACTCTGCACCAGAGTAGCATGCCGATCATAATATTTAGACGGCGGCTGAACGGCTTAACGCCGATTTTTTAAGCATATAAATATTTTTATCCCACTTTAGTTTTGGGAAAGTACGTGAAATATTGAATCACCATGTTCTAACTTTGTTTAATTCGCAATAGTTTAAGTATTGCAGTAAATCATGTCGCAAAAGCCAAGAAAAGTTCCTTCGTAATTTGATAAACCATAACCATACAAACATATAGACTATAAATAAATATTACTTAAGCTTTGCGATTTCCCAAAGTAAAAATTAGTTATTTTATAACAACATTGCTACGGATAAAAAGCATTGATCATATCAATGACCCTCATCGACTTTTACTACGATGTTTTTGTAATAGATTAAAGAACGCCGCAACACTCGTTCATTAATCTAGGACGAAACTGTTGAAGTCGAAATACGACAACCACGATCAGGCCCATTATGAAAAAGTCGCCTGAATGCGACTTTGTGTAAACGAGCATGGGTTTTAGAAGCGATTCAAAGAGAGGTCGTAAGCGTTGTCACAGCTCTTTCTATATGATTTGTACTCTTAAGATTTACGTAACGCACCAAAACCGAAAACAACTATCTTTCAAGGACACTCGCTTTCATATTCCATACGAAATATAAATTAAAATTATACGTATGATAGGTAGGTACAGAATCACAAATAATTCTAAAAGTATAAAAAGTAAAAGAAGATAAAAAATCGGCTGAGTATTAATCCGCTGAAAAGCCGAGTGATTCGGCGGCTGTTCGACTTTCTAAAATATGTCTGCCAGCCAGCCGCGCTACTCTGCTCTGTGTCTAGGGCTGCCATCCCTAATTTTTTCCCGGACACCGTCCTCTTTCTTTTAGGGCGTCCGGGGTGGTGCTACTTCTATTTTTAGCAATTGTCCGGATTTGTCCTACTTTTAACACTTATG
This sequence comes from Nowickia ferox, assembly GCA_936439885.1. NCBI lineage: Eukaryota > Metazoa > Arthropoda > Insecta > Diptera > Tachinidae > Nowickia > Nowickia ferox. Next base: position 110,724 of record CAKZFG010000003.1, on the reverse strand, counting down.
TTTTTGTACCTGGTTAATTATTTCCAAGGCTTATTTTTGTGCTTAATACCAACTGAGATGAGTTTTATATACAAACAGCACAAGGCTATCTACAATGTTATTTCACAAAACTACTCGAAAGGGAACATAGATCAAAATAGCAAAAAATAGAGATTTACTTAGTATTGGGTCTAAATGAAAGATTTGATGATTTGATACTGAAACATTATGTTTATCCTCAATGCTTTATCCTCGATAAATAAAGAACGAATATTTCAATTGCACTACTGCTTCTATATCAAAAATTTAGTCTTGTTGAGTTAGTTGACCTGAATGTAGCTTTATATTCAATAACTAAGTATTGTTTACACGGTCAGTCTTACACCTCATTGAAGTTCTGTTAAGTTCACAAAAAGTAGGCTTTGAGCACTTGTCTAGAATAAGGTATACATTTTCTAAAGAAGGCGTGGAGAAATTCTAATACATCTACAGATACACATCTGCTTATTTTCTGGTGCTATGGCATTATATATCTGTGGCAATAAATAAGTTGACATAAGTACTTTTTAATTTTATTACATATTCTTATTCTCTTCTTCAAGATCTATCACTCAGCTTAATAAAACTATAGGTATTTATATTTTAAGTCTTCTTGCAAAATAATACATAAGATATAACATATATTTACACAACTTGATTTTTTTAAGGTATCTACATCAATATTAAAATGTTTGAGTATTAAAACTTGTATACACTTAAGTTCAATAACTAACAGCTCATTCAAATTATTCCTCATAAAAAAAACCTTATATTTAACTAAGCTTTTAAAAAATTATCTCAGGTTTTCCGCATTTTTCAACCTCACTCAGCTCGACTTACTACCAATAAAAGTTATTTTGGCTTACAATATAGTAACTTAAGTTCACTTTAGTTTTTATTTTTCTGTAAATGGATTTTTTCATAACATCTTAACCAAAAAACAATGATTATTAAACAATAAAACTTTTTTTTTATAAAATTAACAGTTTTGTTCTAAATATACATATGTGCATCTTTTTCGGTGGCTAAAAATTTTATATAAAAACCAAGCACAATTTATTTTAGACAAAACCCTTAATATCAAAACAAAAAATTTAGACAAGCCATTATTTTTTATTGCCACAGATATATAAACTACAGCAGCACTTGTTCAAACAGATTTATGAAATCGTCTTCCTCTGAAAAATTTGAGAATGGTTTGTTTTTTAAACAAAAATTGTATTCATTTTAGCTCATAATCATATAAGGTGACCAGATTTCGGAGAAAGAAAAAGATGACTTCAACAAAAATAGAAAAAATGTATTTGAATTCAATGTCTACATTTTTTACATACAACGTGAGTCGGTCTTATATACGTATGTGCATTCAATAATAAAATTTTAAAAACCCACACCTGCAGTTGACGCTGTAGCATAACATAAAAACAGAAAAAAATCTTAACAACGTCACTTATTTAATTTTGATAGCTAGTTCAGATAAACGTGATAAGTTGTGATAAAAGTTAGAGAGTTACGTGCCTCGCAAGTAGATTCATATTGAATCTACTTTGTTCGCTCTTATAATTTTGTATGGCGAAGCAAGTTGCTTCGCTCAAGATTGGGGTGTGAATACTGTTCAATTCATATATTTTCTCGTCAAATCTAGTGATTTTTAAGTACATTTTGCGACAAAAATTATGATTCAGCTGTTAGCGGGAATTCTAGCGATTGCGGGAATTCTAGCGATTTTTGTGCATCATAATTCGCTTTAAAATGTGAGCTTAGTTAGTAGCAGTAAACGTTTATAAAGCAAACTATAAAGAAAAGGTGCTTTAAAGAGTGCTTTAGATAGCTGCTATATTTGCATGTTTTATTAGATTAAAAATGAGCTTTTGTGAGCAAAAATATAGTACTCCAAACCGGGAACTCGCCATACTAAGCTCAGCATGTTTGTCAGCTTTACTTTTACTCTAATAGCAGAAGCCTGCTTTATTTGAAGCAATTTTCTTTACTGGGGAAGTCCAAAATTCAGTACCAAGTAAATTATGTACAAATTTTTCCTACGATGATACTGGGTGTGAAGCATGAATAGAGAGCGAAGCACGTATAGTGGAAACATACTATAAGCTAACCAGTGTACACTCAAACCAGATAAGCCCATAAGGCAGCTGTTTATTTCAACTGTCAACCTCCTTATAAAACCAAAATAAACAAAAAATTTATACATATATGGAGCTTGGTGGTTGTAAGTAAGAGAATACAAATGAAAGTGAGGATACATTGTTTCACCGATAAACACAAATAATAATAAAAAAGAGGACACAAATTTTATACATGACAGTGAGTTAAAATAGATGATCAGCGTTACCTTTGTAAAATTTCAAAAAGGATTTTCAGAAAAAAATTGGCAGCCTTATAAATAAGAAAAATTAAAACAAATTGTTCATTTTTAAAAACATCAATAATAAAAATTAAGTTTTGCATGTTTAAAGACTAAAATATACAATTTTTGTAATACAATAAAGCCACAAAATGTAAAAATAATTCATATAATAAAAAATTACTTACTCACCGATTAACAGAAATAACAAATTTTTAAATATTTTGTAGTGTTATAGCGTATTTTTGTATGTTTAAGTACTTGTTTCGTCTCAAATACAAATTTTTCATACAAACAAAGAACTATCGATAATAATACAAGAAATGCTTTAACAAAATTAATTAATAAAAAAAAAAATAAAACAGGACTATAATGCCTAATGAAAATTTTTATATGCTTAGAGAAATTCAGAAAAAAAACTAAGAAAATGATCTGTATTATAGATTACTTTAAATTTCCTCAACATATACGATTAGTTACAGGAATTTTACAAGTCAGTACAGGAATTTTACAATCAAAACTATTTCACTTAAATCCTAAGCACTTAAACCAAATTATTTTTCCGAGAGATTGTGTTAGAAGATCTCTTTAAACTATTGAAGTACTAATATATATATGATTTTTTTGGTTGATTAAGTTTAAGAATTCTTAGGTGTGTTTTTTTTTACTAATAAACTGAAATTAATAAATAATTTATGCACTTTTATTTGTTCAAATTACTTGATTTATGAAAAAACTTATTTAATCGGTTAACCGGTTAATACCGAAATTAACCGATTAAGCTAGAACTTTGATTAATTAATCGAGCGATTAGTTAGTGTCCTCAATTGATTTAACAAATACCGGATCTAAATAAATACTTTAATACAATCAGTCTTTTATCGCATTTATTAATTCTTGACTAAAACAATTTTCTGAAGTATGTACATATGTATATAAAAATTTGAATACGAAATTTTTTTAATATATGTATGTATGTACATTGCACATACATACATAAATATGTGTGTACATATTTATATTTACATATCCCTACAGACAGAGGTATAGGAATATAAGCATGCGTGGGCGTATTAATTATTCGAAAGATATGCATAAGCTGACCACGTATGACAAAAAAAAAAGATTTCGTATAAGCTTGCTTACATATTGATATATTAAAACAGCACAACTTTTATATTAATAAAACTGAAAGTACAAAAAAGTATATCTTCATTCAGTAAAAAGTATCAAAAAGTGGAACAAATTAGAAAAAGTATCAAATTTGGGTGCATTTTGTAAAGGTGCACAATAGTATCCAAGCAGTCGAAAAAGAAACAAATTGCTACTTTAGTAGCACCAACGGTAACGCTGTAGATGATTGATTGTCCTATAAATAAGGGGACGTATGGTGACCGTAACCCTGCGTTTAGACATGCAAGTACTGCATACATGCCCTGTGTACGTATTATCAACTTAAATTTCACAAAAATGACCGACTGTCTTGCAACTTGCATGTTTACTTTTTAGTGCATAGTTGGCCATAACATAAAAAAGTTTAGTTTTAAGGAAACCGGATAGTATTGAACTTTATTCGCATTGTTTCAATGATATTTATGTCTAAAAAATTCATTAACTGCTTGATTTACGAATATTTAAGAAAAAAATTCAAACTAAAAATAAGTAAAAACTTATATCATATTACACTGCAATCCAGTTAATTTGTACCAAAGTATTAATAGAGCAACACTGTTAACTAACTTTTCATTTACTTGCTACAAGTGAAAACAACTACATTGTAAAATTTCTTGGCTGTTGAGTTGGAAGTAGACTGCAAAGTACCCAGAGGTGAAGAAAGTGAGTGATGAAAAAAGCTAAAATCAGCTCTGACACAGGTTCGGCGAGAAAAGGACAACTGTAGTATATTTGTTATTAAGTTGTTAACGATATAATCAAAACAAACAAGAGAAAATGTGTAATTTGTGAAATGAACAATTGAACATTTTTACAAAATTAAATGAAAGATCTTGCAGTGTGGAACTAAAAAAAAACAATATATAAAGCATTATTAGTATTATAAAAGTGATTAAATTTACGGCCTGGCCCACGATGTCGACAAGAAAGTTTCTTTCGCTTACTTACATTGAAAACAAAAACAAATTCTCTTATTTTGTTTTTGTTTTCAATATAAGCGAAAGAAAATTTCTTGTCGACATCGTGGGCCATGCCGTTAGTTTCCAAATGCTTAAAAACTCAATTTTAAACATTTTCCTTCAAAAATATTAATTTTTAACTTCAACTTACAAAAAGCCGACAACGAATGAGACCACAAAGCATAAAATGAAAATACATTTGAGCACATGAACATTTGTACAAAATTAAATGGAGGAACTTGAGGTGTTTAATTAAAGAAAACAATGCGAAAAAGATTATTAGTATCAAAAAAGTGATTAAAATTTTTTTTGAAATGATTAGAGACTTCGTTTTAAGCATTTTCGTTCACAAATATTAATTATTACCATTTATTTACAAAAATCTCATATCGAATGGGGACACAAAGCATAAAATGAAAAATGTTAAATTAATGCCACTACGAAAGAAACATTAAAGAAGACACAGGTTCGGTGTGAGCGAAGCGTCAAGAGTTCACAATTGTTTTCCGTCTCATTATGGTCTCGTGACACCTCTGTGTACTTTGTGCTGCAAGTGCCGAATGTGTAGTTGTGTTAGTAAAAGAGTTTGAGTGTATTGAGTTTTTCGAACTTGCACTTGCACGTGTAAACCTAGTAAAAAAAAAGTGTACTTCATGAGTTTACAACCAATATTTTGGATGATAATACTGACTAAATTTTTAAAGTAAACTTTGTTTAGGTCTGTTATCATGTATAATAACAAAAAATAATTCAACTTCTGTTTTATTTATTTTACATTTAATTTGAATTTAGTAAGTGTATCGGAATCGTCGATACTTTTTCTGAGTACCGAAATATTTCCCTACATTTTTTCATGAATTTTTTTTTAATTCTCTATTAAAGTTCCTTCATTTATAACTCAAATTTATATTTTCTTCCACAATTATTCAATAAAAAGATTTTATAAAAAATGCAAGAAGTTTGTCATGAAATTTTTCCAACCCCTTTTTTTGAGAGGTGTAGATACTCTTAAGGCATGGTCACACTTGGGCAAACATTTGCCCAAAAAAACGTAACCACTAAATATTAGTGAAAATCATTTTGATTCAGACACGTGTTTCTTAAGTTTAACAGTTTCATAAACAACTAATAGACAATGTCATAGAACCCAACATTATTGGAAACTATTTAACTTAACAAACACGTCTCTGAATTGAAAGCTTCTTCATTAATATTTATGGGTTACGTTTTTTTGGGCAAATGTTTGCCAAGTGTGACCATACCTTTACCAACAAAACAAAATTTAATGCAACTAATTTCATAAAGTATTTCATCGTCAAAAATTATTCTTCAATCGAATCTTTTACATTGTTGGAAGCACAATGACACGGCGTCATTCATTTTGATTGCATTTTTTTGAGCCAAATGTCCTCGTTTTTGTGGTTGTCCTCTTTTTCTCAAAATGGAAATGGCAACCCTATCTATACCTATGTACATATGTGCATATCCATATGTGCATAGTTTTGGTGCTAGTTTACTCTTTTAACAATTGAAATAACAAAGTGAAAGAAATAAAAATCAAATAAAATAAATAAATAAAAATCCAAATGGATACAAATGGTGGAATTTCAAAGAAAAAGATGTAAGTATTAACATATGTACATACATACGTGTGAGTATGATATATAAAATAATGTTAATTACAGAAACAAAAGATCAACTCATGGCCAGTTACAGCATTTGGTTTACCAAATGCAAGCCTTTCCGCATATTGCTACTGCCACTCCTGTATTCGGGGTTTCCAAGGCTGAAGTGAATGATACATGGGATTCTATAGCGGAGAGCTTAAATTCAATAGGACCTCCAGAAAGAACAGTGCTGGAATGGAAAAAAGTACATTATTGATTATTATTTTTTATTAGTTTATCTGTTGACACCAAAATTATAAATAATTCAGACTTGGGCGGACCTAAAAAGCAGAACGAAGCAAACTATCGCTGAGAACAATAAAACCTCCTTGGACTCGAGGGGAGAAATTTGGCGCATAAAAAATTTAACGGATCTTGAGTGGCAAATTGATAAAATTTGCCATCTCTCTTATGCTGATTCTCCAAAAGAGCCAGCAGTTGGATTAAGCTACAAATCTTCATTCAGGCCCAGTAATAGAGTGGCAATAGTAACACCACTTCGTTCGAATAAAAAAATTAAACGAATCGTTGGTTCATCTTCACCCACTTTACCACAATATATATCAACACCAATGTCCATGTCAACTACGCTTTCTGCATTCTCACAAAAGCAAACGGTGAAGACGTTGAAAACTAAAAGAAATCCTTACCAAGGTTTGAAGGAAAGTGAAAAAGAACTTGAACTGTTACGAAAGCAAGTTGAAAGTCAAGATGCTATCGTGTGTGCGTTGCAGTCACAAGCAAAATCAGCCGAGCAGTATTCAAAATCCCTCAAAGATATTGCTGAATCAACAAAACTTATTGCCAAAACCATGTCAGATTTAGCAGAATATTTAAAATAACTAAATTTCTTCTAAAATCTTAACATTAGCTATGTATTTTTCTAATTGATTTTCTTTGTAAAACTGGTAAACTTTGGTTTTTGTACAAAAGAAATGATTTGAACCCAATGTGAGGCTAATGTTTCAAAAATTTAAGAAAGCATCCCCCTTGTGAATGGCGTCGTCGATGTCACATCAAGGCGACAGTAAATATTGTCACTTGTCTACTCAATATCGGCAACAATTGGTTCTTATTGACAATCTCTGAATAATCTCTAAGGCTTTGTAAAGTAGTGGAGCATGTCGGCAACAATTGGCTCGTATTGAAAATCTGACTAATCTCTAAGGTTTTGTAAATTAGTGGATCATGTTAATAGTAGTCAATTGTTGTCGACAAAGAGTAGACAAGCGACAATTTTTACGTTCGTCTTAATGTGACGTCGACTACGCCATACACAATACGGGGGTATTTCTCGAACATGTGCATGGTATTCTTAGGAACAAATGGTCCCAACAGAAATTTGCTGTGGTCAATTTAAGCTAAAAATAAATAAAACAAAATGTATTGTACTTAAGTAATCAAACCAAGCAAAATTGTGTTAAGTAGAAGAAAATTAAAAAATATATGGTTAATATTAGTTATTGTATATGGGGATTTCCAGAGAAAAGTTCACTATGACGAAAAAATTAAAAGTTTACCAACAGATTTGCTTACTTGTATTATAAAAGAGAAATATATTACTAAATTTAGGAGTTCGAAGTTTTCCTTAGTTGTGGTGGTGAAATGCTGGACTGCAAAGTTTAAATTCTAAAGGTAGGATCACACGATTGCCCCAAATACACCAATCTGACCCAATTTTTATTGAGCTGAATTGGTGTATAATAATAAAATTGTACCAATCAAATACGTTGCAGTCACATGATTGGCATGAAGTTAGCATAAGTGGCAAAATTGAACATGGTCTTAAAAATCATGATAGGATGTAATCGTGTGTTAAAAGTACAACATGCGGCGATTTTCAATTTCAAATTGTATATAGGACTCGTCAACAAGTATGTAGTTAAATTTTGTCACTTGTGCTAACTTCATAAGTTTTTGATTATACATAAGGCCATGTATATGGGTTAAGATTGGCTTACAGTTCTATGTTAACGTTTCAAATAAGTTATAAGTACATACAAAGTAGGTTTAAGTTTACGGTACTTATGAAAACACACGAAAAATAAATTAATTTAAGAAATTGTCGCGAATTGGCTTCTCTGATTGAATTTTTAACATTTTTATTGGAACATGGTTGCCATGATATTGTGAAATCACACGATTGGCGATTGATGGAAAACGATCTTTTTCAAAACGATTTCAAAACAAAAATTTTTTTTGGAAAAACCATTAAAAATAAGTTTTAAAATTATTGACGAAACGAATATAGGAAACGCATCACACCTTCTATCGTTTTGAAATTGTTTTTGTGTCTAAATCGTTTTTCATCACATACCTGAATAATTGGTGCACTGCATTAATCGTATGATCCTACCTTAAGAGCAATTACACAGTGATACTGTTATTACCAAACTATTGCTACAATAACAACTAATCATTAAAAATAGCATTTATTTTCATTATCTCTACGCTGACGATCGTAAGTGTGTGAAATTTTGCATGTTAACAAAGTGTTAGCAGGAAAACCAGAAAAATGCTCTAAAAAAGTGTTTTATGCGCATTCAGTATGCACTAAATACTTGAAAATATGTACTAAAAATTCAAAAAAGATGCTCTTAAAAATAACATAAATTGGTTCATTTGGAAATAAAAATATATTTTCAAGTTACAGACGTAAAGCAGCTCTGGGCGAGTCAACATCAAGCGTCGTTGGCAATTATCTCTTAAGTGCAACCAGGCCACTGTTGTTTATGGGCCTTCGAGAGTTTTGCGTCTCACTCGCACTGGTTGACTGATCTGCCACGGATAACCGTATAGTCTTGCGGTTCTTCTGTGGATTTTCTTTAACAACCACGTTGCTACTTCCTATGTGAAGGCATAGGTCGTGTACAGTCAGTCACAAAAACGTTTTTAAAATACTGTTAATAACATCTTGGGCATATGGTCTAGTTACTCCGCCCATATTTGTGCAACCATATTATGCAAATTTACTTTGTATAATATGTATAAATAAATAAATAAAAATAAATTTTCAAGTCAACAATTCAATAACATTTCGTCGGTTGGTTACTGGTTTGATGTATGGAACAAAAATGTGTTTTCGTGAAAATCGATGAAGAATGTTTAGTTCATTAGTTTTATAAAAATACAAGAAATAGATACATATGTTTTTTAGACAAACTTAAAGTTGATAAACTTTTTACATCCAACATGAAAATTTATTAGGATTTAAAGAAAAAATTACAACAATCTTTGTTAAGGCATGTCCCAATCATAACAACAATATTGTTCACTGCCTTTCAAGTAGGTTAAATTACTGTATATATTTAAGTAGAAAATATCAATTTTATTCATGCAACATGACATTTAAAGGAAAAACAAAGGAAGAAATAAAAAGTAGTTTGAATATAATTAATAAAAGAAATTTTATTAATAAAAAATAAATACCAATTTCATTTGATTGAAACATAACACAATAATAAAATTTTTGTATTTTGCTTTGAATCACGTTCGTTGAGTAGAATATGCATTGATATATGTACATATGTATGTATGTACATCATAACAATTGCGAATAACAATATTAATACTTTTACGTTGGAAATGTGGCACACATCCCAAAAATTGTCGATTGCTGTAAAAAAAATTTTTTATTGTTCTACAATTGTGGAAATGGAGCAATATTGCAGCTCTATAGTATATCCGGATATACTCAAGATATCGGAAAACTGATAACTAATTTGGAAAGAGGATACATTATTCATATACATATAATCAATCAGTAACTCAATTTTTTTAAAAATGTTCCATACATCAAACCAGTAACCAATCGACGATTTGCATATCGTTACCTTAATATAGGAAGGTCCTAATTCATTATGTATTATTTTCTGATATATTTTTTTTTGTATATTTCATTAGAAGCACATTTAATGTATCGAAAAATTCAAAAATCTTGACATCAAAAATAATGAATTAGAGCCTTTCTATATTGAGGTAACGATTTGAAATAAGACAAAAATAAAATAAATATGTTGAGATTTGAAGAACAGAGAAAGTTAGTCGCCAGATTATATGACATACCGTCGTCTTTTACGGTGGGGATGAGCTAGGTTTGAGGTGACATTGCCACTGGCATGAATTCTTCCAGTAAAATTGTAGGAGGCATGCATTCGCTCTTGTCATTCACCGTAATGATGAGAAGTGAATTTGACTTCCCGCACCGACAGTTTTGAAAGCAAGCGCACTGCCCAAGAATGGAACAGCCCTATCATTACTATTACTCAACACTCGGCCCAAGTTAGGCGTGTAGTCTAGTTTGGTTTTTTTTCCGAAGATATACATATATTTGTATTTTGGTACATGTCAGGACTTTTATTTCTGGTGGTTTTGGCATTCAAAATGTAAAAAAATTGTAGATTTGAATGTTTATTTGTATTGATGTCTGTGTTTGTCATATTTGTGATTTATGGGGAATGACAATTGATTGGGGTGTGATGATGCCATAGTTTATATTCTAAATGTCAAGTGTGGACTATATGATAATGCAGAGTAACTTTTAATCATACCTGGCAAGGCTGAAAGAAGAATTATATACAGTAAAAGCAAGAAGGGGAACAGCTGGAATTAATCCGTTATATGTCTGTTTATATATGAAGTGAATAATATTGTAAAGGTAGAGGTCCATAGCTCGCTTTTTGCGCGTTATGCTTTACACGCGTTTCATCCTCTTGTTTCATTCTATACTTTGTTCGCGTTGAGTTACATGCACTGCTTTTCATGCGCCATTTTATTTTTGTTTTGATCAGCTGTGTGCGTTTGTTTATAAATACTTATAAAGAAAAAATGGAGAGTGAAATCGAGTTTTTAAAAGAATTTGTGGAGTTAGTCGAGTTTGTATATTTAATTTTATGTGGAAAAAATGCCTATGAACAATTTCAAAAAAGAAAAGGTTTCGGGTACGGCCGTTGTATTTAGAACGGAATTTAAGTGGGTTTTTTGAAACCACATTTAAAAAATTAAAACTTCTGACCCTGAGCAATTTCGAACCGCGACAAGAATGTCTGCAGATGTCTTTGACTATTTATTCAGCATTTTAAAAGATAATCTTGAGAAGAACTCGGCCAGGGCTATTCCAGCAGATTGTCGGCTGTTGTTGACTTTAATGTAAGTAAATTGAAAATTACATATAAATGTATGCACATTATTGGCTTAAGCAATAACTTTTCTAAGCAGCTATTTAATACAGATTTAGCGGAGATGACACTCAGCACGTAAAAGTAATCGATAACTAATATGCAAAATTTGTTACTGAGAAAAGTGTGGTGAAAAGTTAATTAAAATACATCGCATTAATGAAAATATTCACATATTTTATTAAACAAGTTTTTTTTTACTAAGAAATTTTTTTATTGAAAAAAATTATCCACGGCAAAATAATATTTATCGATAACGTAAGAAATAAAGTATTATGTAACATCTTTAGCATTCAAGAACAGCTGACTTTCTTTCATTTTGCTTGTAACGCGTACAAAAGTAGAAAGTAGACCTACTTTTTGCTTTGAACGCGCCTACGCGTTCTGCGCTTTTTGCAATGTAACTTGTCACATACTATTACATTGATTCTACTTTTTTGACAAATGCATAGAAAGCGTAACGCGCAAAAAGCGAGCTATGGACCTCTACCTTAAGTGAATATAGCAACAAAATAATGGTCAAGGCCAGTAACAAAGGGCATTGCACCTGTATACTGCAAGGCAAAATACATGAAATTTTTTTTATAGTTAGTTTTGTTAGTGAGAATCGCAGTTAGACTAGCAGAAAATGTTAAATGCAGCTCAACAGAAAAAATAAATTTAAAGTTGTGAAGCACAGTTGAGTTTGAGTCGCTTAAAGGTAACACCAAAAATAAATAAAATAAACTATTTTAAAATTAAACATAGAAAAAAGAGGATAATTAAACCAATAAATAGATTTAAAATTTGGTTTATTATATAAGTACAAAAAGATATCGTGTGTGGAAGGTGAACAGTTTGTTTAAACAAAAGAAAAAAAAGAGAAAAATTCAAACCGTAAGTTGAGATGAGAAAATCAGAAAGTAGAAATACAACAAAGTTTTGTATTCACATATTGTGTGGGCCAGGCCGGAAAAGATTAAAGATGAGAAAGAAAAGGGTAGTCTTTTCCCAGTTGGGTGTAGGAAGTTTAATTTCTAATTCTAATTTCACATGATTGGCATCCTAGCCACATGTGGAAAGAGAGTGTGGACTGCATACTTGCATCAGCCAAAGTTACCTTAAAGCGGATACTCAAACCTAAAATTATAGAAAGAGAGTCAGCGAAGTTTTAACTATAAAACAACACAATTATAGTACTTAGGAAACTACTATCCATTGACAAGGTAGTGTTAAGTTATATAGGTTAAATTTAGCGAGTATAGTACAGAGGTGATATGATTTTTATTTTTTTGTAAAGGGATCATACTAATCGATTAATAATAGAGTATAAAATTGTGTAATCGGGAAAAACGGCGTAGAAGACCTTAATATCCTTCAGATAGCTCTTTCAGGGATAAGTGAATAGAAATCAAATAGATTTTCTTCGATATCAGATCGTATCGAGTGGTTTATCCGACTCGATATAAACGGATTAGTAGATCCTTGTGATTTTGGTGTAATTTCTGTGTAATTAGTTATGTGATTAGTAGTATAAGATACAATTTTGAAATAGAAAAAGTCATGAAAAAGAAATATGCCAATTATTGGATAATAAATTGTTAAGTATTAGAAGAAATTGAATATTTGATAAAGTAATAGGAAAGTTTAAAAATCCAATTAATGTTGACCTTTTTTGCCAGGAAAAGTCAAACAATTAGTGGTTGAATCATAAATTATAAAAATAATTTTTTTTTAAAAGAAAAGAAAACAAAAGGAAAAAATTAATACCCTGTTCAAATTGTAATAGGTCAAAATTTGTTATATTGAAAGAATTTTCATTAAAAAAAAACAAAAGTAAATATTAAATTTTAGTCATTAGACTAGACATTTAAATTAAGAAATATTATTAACGTGAATAATAAATAGGATTTTTAAATTCAAAATAACGAAAGAAGGCCACCTTAGAGTTTAAGTTTAAGTTTTTGTACTAATAAATGTTGTGAAAAGAAAATAAAATGTGTTTGTAAATAATTGTTCGAAGGTGGAAGCAAGGTGGGTCGTTGAGGCAGAAATGTAAGTAATTTCGTTTATTCGGCGGTTAATTGAAAATGTAGTGGGGTCATTAAAAGAAAAGAAAAAAGGAATGATATATAAATGGTAGGGCGGGTGACGAATAGGGAACTAAAATTTATCCCAATATGTGCCATGTTATGTCTAGTTTAGGTGTATTTATTTATTTATTTTATCTAGAATAGGTGTAAGGTTAAGTTTTTTTTGTTGTAACGGTCCTTAGATTGCACTGATGCGGGTTGGGTTCCCAAGCCTGAAAATAGAGCTAGTCGAGGTGTCATCGTGCAGTAGGCTAACATCAACAGAGGTATCGTAACAAATAACAAAAATTTTAAATTTTGAAAACCCCCATAGTCAAGAAAAAATGTGATATCTAAACGGCTTGACCGATTTTCCTCAAGCATAGGTAAGAGCACTCTCGATCAAGTCACTTTTCAAACAGAAAAAACTAAATCAATATCGGTCCAGTCGTTTGATCTGTACGTGGACTCGTTAAAAAACAAACAAAAAAATTAATAAGGAAAAACAAATTAACTTCAACTTCAAAAGAGATCACAACGTAAGAATTAATGGCTCGATTATGGATGGCAACCGAACTTCAGTTTGCCGAGTTAACTCCTCGTTAGCCGACTGTAGAAATCGTAGATATACTCGTAATGTAATGTAATATAAAGTAAACGTTTGTGCGCTTATTATAGAATACATACATACATACTAAAGGACTGCGCAAGACGTTCTAAAAGTTTTGTATTCCATTTCACACTACTTTCGAGCACTGTGTTCTAGGCTAGAACTTCTAGTGTAATCATAAATAACAAAACTAACAAAACATGACTCTCACTAAAATAAAGCAAGCATCATTCGAAAAGATTTTCTCTACAATTTTGTTAGTGCTTCTAATTTCAAAACAAGTAGAACATCAAAACAAAAAGCGAGAATGAAACAAAACAGTAAATCATAGCAGAAACATCGAGTGCAATAGAACACGAGCATAAAAATGCAAACTATGTCTATGTACATAAATTGAAAATAATTTTTTTTTATTTATTTGTTGTATCTTCAAATATGAAATAACAATAAGTGTTCAAATCTTAAATCTAAACATAAAAATTAACAAATTTTTATATACATATAAATGTACATAAGTATGTATGAGATAACTGTTGAAGTGAACGAACGTGTTTTTAATAAGCGCATAGAATACAAAGGATAAATAAATCAAAAAAAAAAAAAATTGCAAAGGAAAAGGAAAATCGTTTCTCTTGACGTTGAAAAGGAAATACTTATATATTTTGTTTAATTTTAGTTTAAAAATAATAAAAAAAAACACTCGGAATGCCTGACTGCAATAGGTGCAAGCAAGCAATCCGTGGTGAAACAGCCCTGCAGAAAATGCGAATAGTGAAAATGTAGTGATTTACTAGCGACATTGTCAGTAGCACTACTGACCAAAGCAAATATTGCTGATATATTTTTTACATAGCAAGAAACAAAAAAAAAAAAAAAACAAACAAAAAACCGCAAACAAAGTGCCCTTTAGGAATACTCTATATGAGTACTTCAAAAACAAAAAATTATAAAGTGAGTTCTAGCGGCAGAAATGCCTATTTTACTGTGAGTTCTGAAGCTCTCAATGTTAACAATAAAAATAAAAAATCTGGTGATAGTCTTTTTCTAACGGCAAAGCCACTTTTTCGTCAGCGATCAACTTCGCTTTGTCCAATGCCAACTAGTGATTCGTTAACATTACAATTGCCAAGTACTTCTTCATATAAGTCAGCGATATCATCCCCTTCGGGCTCGTGTACATCTCTTAACAAAGTTATCACTAGACACAACAGTTGCACTAAACCCAAGGTCTAAGTCGGAATAGACAGATATATAACTGTGGTAAAGCCTGGGCGAAGCCCAAATTCTTCAAAATTTCATCTGCTCCAAAGATGTCTAGGGATAACAAAGGATCATCTACTAATCGTCAAAATCGCTTTTCATTATTGCAAGACAAAAACGACAAGCTTGCTGCGTAATCGCAAAAGTCTTTTAAGCCACCACCTATCTATCTGAGAGAAAAAACTCTAGCGCGCTTCTAAAAAAACTATTGTCGGCCATTTTGAAAATACTTTTCACATCATTCCAATTAAACGCGGTAATATTGATGAAACGAAGATCCAAACATATGATGAAAAAGGTTTCCGAAAAATTATTAATGAATTTGAAAAAAACAATAAAAATTGTTACACTTACCAACTTAAAAGTGCTAAAATATTATTACACAAAAAAAAATACAAATATTATTAAAGGGAATAGATTCATATGGTGACCCCGAAGAATTAAAATGTGCTGTTATCGACAAACGATTTAAGGTTAAAAATGTTACTAATATAATTAACAGAGAAAAGGTCCCCCAACCCTATTTCGGATCGAACTGGAGCCGAATGACATACAATTGAAAAAAAAAATTAAACCCATCCAATTTGTAGCGTAAAGTTTCTCTTACACCGAAAAATCACAGTTGAAGATCCACGTAAGCGTTCAGGTCCCGTACAGTGCCACAATTGCCAAGAATATGGCCACACAAAAACTTACTGCAAATTACCTACAGTTTGTCTTATCTGCGGTGAATTGCACGGTTCTGCTAGCTGTACAAAACCAAAAGATCAAGCTGAAAAAAAAATATAGTAATTGTGGAGGTAATCACACTGCTAACTACAGAGGATGCCCTGGTTATTTTTCGTTAAACAGACTATGGGACAAAAACCTAAATTACCTCCAGCTTAATCAGCAATCGCTTTCTCCGCCAATTTTCCTACAATGAGCCAACCTAGTACTTCACGTGTATCATATGCCAATGCTGTTAAGACAAATTCCTTTCCCACGCAGAAAGTGTCCCCACCAAGTAATTCAACAAATGCTAACACCAGCTTTAATTTCAGTTGCCTTGCATAATCTATAAACAACTTTTCTACAAATATGACTAGCATGACGCATGAAATGCTGCGAATGCAGAATACTCTGCTTCAAGCATTAACTAACAAGTCATGAACACGTTAAAAATATGTTTCTGGAACGCAAACGGCATTCGCCAACACAAAAATGAGCTCGAGCACTTCCTTTCGGAAAAAAATATAGATATAATGTTAGTTTCTGAGACTCATTTGACTTCGAGAAGCCTTTTTAAAATGAATGGCTACACCTTATATGATACTAAGGACCCGAGAGGAAGAGCATGCAGTGGATCAGCAAGTTTAATAAAGTCAAGACTCAAGCACTATATTCTTGATAACATCTGTGCAGAACATTTACAAGCAACTAATATTTGTGTTGCATTTTTTTTTTAAAATTTCGTTATATCATCAATTTACTCCCCTCCAAGATTATCAATCACTGGGGATGAATATGAGGATTCCTACAAATCTCTTGGGCCTTGTTTCGTAGCAGCTGGAGACTACAATGCAAAACATACGTTTTGGAGTTCACGCCTTATTACACCTAGAGGAAGAGCGTTGTTCAATACAATTTCAAAAATGGGCTTGGATGTCATTTCAAGTGGAGAGCCCACTTACTGGCCTACAGACATACAAAAAATCCCGGATGTTATAGATTTTGGAGTCATGAAAAATATTTCTAGAGATTTAGTTCATGTCGAAGCTTCCTTAGATCTCTCCTCCGATCACTCTCCCACTATCGTTACAATCTGTAACCCACTAAGAAGTGATTTACCTCACCCATATGTGAAGATGATCAATCGTGTTAATTGGCTGAGATTCAAAAAATATCTTAGTAGTCATTGCACGCAAAACATAATGCTAAGAACATCCGATGATATTGAATCTAACATTGCAAATCTTAACGAAAATATAAAGCAGGCTGCTGAACAATGTTCTACCTCCCACCCGCAGACTGGGTTCAATAGAATTTATTCTACGGATATTGAACTTCTCGTATGTGAAAAAAGAAGAGCTAGACGGGAATGGCAACAGCACAGATCGCCCCAGCATAAAATCAGATTTAAAGAGTGCACTAAACGACTCCAAGAGTTGCTTGCATATGAAAAAACTGCATCTCTTAAAAATTATCTGGAAAACCTCGATGTCACACCAGCATCTAATTATTCTTTGTGGCGCGCTGCGAGAAAGCTTAAAACACCCGTTGAGTTTAAACCACCTCTGCGCACTTCTACCGGAGGTTGGGCAAGAAGTGATACTGAAAAAGGTAACATATTTGCTGAGCATTTAAAATCCGTATTTACCCCAAACACATGCACGGGCGTTGTTGATTTGCCGTGTGTAGTTGCTCTACCCCCTCTACCCTTAAAATTAAAGATGAATGAGGTACAAAAACTAATTGCTGAACTCAACCCAAAGAAAGCTCCTGGTATTGATGAAATTAGTAATCAGATGTTGATGAAGTTGCCTCGTATTGCAATTAGAATCCTGTTATTAATTTTTAATGCCATTTTACGACTGGAGTATTATCCACAATACTGGAAGCTTGCCAAGATCAAAATGATTCCAAAGCCGGGCAAATATCTTACCAAGGCTGGGTTATACCGGCCAATAAGTTTACTGTCAACAATGTCGAAGCTCTTCGAAAAGCTACCCATGATAAAATTGACCCCAATTCTAACTGATAATGCGTGCATACCGGATCATCAATTTGGTTTTAGAAGTCAGCATTGCACCATTGAACAAACGCATAGATTGCTTCAATTTATAAGAAGAACATTTGAAGCAAAGAAATATTGTTCTGCCCTCTTTATTGATGTTTCTCAGGCATTTGATAAAGTGTGGCATGAAGGCCTAATTTTAAAATTGAAGACATATCTACCAATAAACATTCTTAATCTTTTACAAAGTTATATTCTTGCCCGGAAGTTCACTGTTGTGGAAGGAGACTTCATGAGTGTGCCCGAATCAATCTCATCCGGTGTGCGACAGGGGAGTATACTGGGGCCTGTTTTGTATTTGATTTATACTTGCGATATGCCTGTGAGCAGTAACATCCACACATCTACATTTGCCGATGATACAACCTGCCTTAGTATGCACGAAAACCTTCACCCCTCAGTTGGAACTATGGCTAAACTTATGGAGAATAAAAGTAAACGAACAGAAGTCTGCTCAGATAACATTTATCCTACGAAAAGATACTTGTTCCCCCATTATAATAAATAATCAAATTATTCCTCAACACTCACATGTGAAATACCTTGGTATCCACCTTGACCGACGGCTTACATGGAATCTCAGCTAACACATGAGAGTAAAATTAACTCAGCTACATTGGCTGATTGGTAGAAATTCCACTCTGAGTCTAGATTGTAAACTTTTGATATACAAGTCCCTCTTGAAACCTATATGGTGCAACGGAATACAGCTATGGGGCACTGCTTCAGCTTCTAATATAGAGAGAATCCAACGAAGGCAAAACAAGATTTTAAGGCTAATAACATCGGCTCCATGGTACATCAAAAATTGAAATTTACATCGTGATTTAAATATGCCACTAGTGACTGAAAAAATTAAAAAATACGCAGGCAAATACTTAACAAAACTCGAGTCTCATCCTAATCCACTTGCTCGTAACATCTTGAATTTTACTGGACACATCCGCTTAAAAAAGGGGGACACTATGGCTCTTATACTCAACACTCGAAGATGTAACAGCTTGAAAATATTTTTCTGCTTAATACGATATTTATGTATTATTGATTACTATCACTAATGCCCATTTTTTCAGTTGGTAATCAAATTGTAATTATTTTTAAGTTCTAATTAAATACGAAATTGTGTTTTTGAGTGCATAACTAAATAATAATTAAATGCCCAAACTTGTGTAATTAAGTATTATTATTTTTATGTGTTTATTGAAAACATACATATGAACATCATGTGGTCGTATTGAAAATATCATGTGGTCGTACTAGAAAAAATTTCCTTTAATTTTCATAAATATATAGCATATACGTAGTTTTATATCATGGAATAAATAAATAGAAAAATGCATTCTGATGTTCTTTTGGTTTCATAAAATGTTTTTTTATCCAACTTTAATTTTCTGTATTTTGATAACCTAACTTTCTTATTTATGTTAAACAGCTGTTGTTTGAAAAGCCTTCCATAAAACTGGGAAATTTTGCAGTGCTACCGTACTTTAAACGTAATTTAATAAGAACTTTAATTAACCACTGAAAAAAAGAAATCGTATTTAATTACAACTTAATTTTAAATAAAAATTAGCTAATTACGTACTTAATACTTAAGTTAAAAACTAGGGGTAAGCTTATGCCTGACACTGGTTGGGCCTAATTATTATATCTAGATTTAAGATTTGATTACTTATTGTTAGTTAATTTTTTGAAGATACAATAAATAAATATACGCATAAAAAAAACTATTTTTTCCAATTTCTTTTTATCATTTTAGGCTAATAATTTGCACCATAATTTTAAAATCGATAACTGGTAACTAATTTTTGGGGTATCAGTTTTAATTAAGTTCAGTTTACAAAAAAAATTATTTCAACAGAAGCGTTTAAGAATGGTAATATCACAACTTTTAAATTTAGAAAGAAAATATCGCTTTTACTTTGAAAAATTTTAGACCAGTAAATTTCAAAACATCCAATTTATCACATATATTAAGGTCTTTATGGTCTAAAAATGCATATTCACGATAGCCACTTTCTAATTTTTGATAATCTAGCTTAAAAATGGGATTTTTATTTCACTGATTGTGCAAATTTTGGTTCTACTACATCAATAAAAATTATAAAGGTCATCATGAAAGTTGCTTTTTTATATAAAATTTACTAAAACCTTGATACATTACATTTTGTTGTGCCTCGGAACAGTATTTTAAGTAGCTAAATTAATATAAATTCCACTTTGCTGTGTAACAAGCTGCTCCTTTTTATTGGTCAAGCATAAATAACTCATTTTGTTTAAAAAAAAATCTGCTTTTATGTAATTAGACAAGAAAATTTGCACAACTTTGATTACTTCAGCTTTTAATTTGCACAAGAGCAGGTATTCGCTTTTAAACATTAAATTAAAATTAGTCAAAAGTCCAAGATTGATTCAGTTATTTTCGAATGATCTTCAAAAACTTCCAATCTTCAATATAATCTCAATACTTCATATTGTTCCAGAGCACCTTCAATGCCACAAGCTGTTAATTATAACAATTGCGATATAATAGGTGATAAGTTTGTATGGCTCTCTAGTGGGAAATATCGAAGAAATTTTTGAAGTTTGCATTACTTTTATAATAGGATCCAAATATTGTAATATAAATATTCTAAATATCTGTATAATAAACTTTGTTGGAGACATGTAGATTTCCCGCAGGCATGAAGTTTCGCCTGTAGAATTTTGTAGCACATATACATAATTCTATTTTGTTTTAAGTCGACTTATGCTGTTATCGCTTTAAAACATATAAATATAAATGCCATTAAATTCAAATAGTGCAAAATTACACAAAAAATTTATGGTGCAAAAATAGTGCAATGAACTTAAAATAGTACAGATTTTGCACTATTACACAGAAAGTGGCAACGCTAATTGAGACACATAATATACTTTCGAAATATCAATCAGGATTTAGTAAAAAACACTCCTGTGTGACGGCAGTAAACTATGTCATAAGCAAATGGAAGGGCATAGGAAATAATAAAAAAATAATGGCAATATTTCTTGATTTCAAAAGAGCTTTTGAAACAATAGACCGACAAATAATGCTCAGAAAGCTATATATATATGGAATAAGGGGAAAAGAATTAGAATGGTTTCAATCATACTTAGAAAATAGAAAGCAAAAAACAAAAATTAATGGTTCGATATCGAATGAAAAAGCAAATAATTTTGGTGTACCACAAGGTTCAATATTAGGTGCCCTGCTGCTTATAATATATATCAATGACGTCAAATAGTTTGGAACGATGTGAGATGGCTATGTATGCGGATGATACTCTGATATTTACTTCTCCTGAAAATGATGAAGAATGTCGGACAAATATGACTAATGACATGAATAAACTAAAGCTAAGTGAAAGTAAGACAAAAATAATAGAAATAAACTTTAATACTGCTGAAATATTTAAAATTAATAACTCGATAATAGGAAAAGTTCAACATATAAAATATCTCGGATTTATAATAGACAGAAAATTAAAATTTAATGAACATATAGACTATATATGCCAAATAATTGGTAAAAAAGTCGGTTTCCTTAAAAGAATAAGAAATAAAATATCAAAAACTACAGCAATAAATATATATAATACTATAATTAAGCCCACTTTGAATTTGGATCGACAATTTTATATACATGCAGCAACACAAACCAACCAAACAAAATAATGCAAAATCTACAAAATAAAGCGATGAGGATAATTTTAAAATGTGATCAGTAGTAGGGAACTGGGGGTTCTAGATCAATTAAAATTGTTAAATTGTGGGCTGAAATTGTTAAATTGTGGCTGAAATTGTTAAATTTTGGGCTGAAATTGTTAAATTGTGGCTGAAATTGTTAAATTTTGGCTGAAATTTTAAAATTCTTGGAAATTTGTGAAATTTGATACCTACGTGTGTGTGTCCGTCCGTCCGTCTGTGTTTTTTGTTTACATTAGGAGTTTTTTCTTTACATTAACTTTTTTTGTTTATATTAAGTATATGTATGTATGTATGTATGTATGACCGTGGGAACTTGTGCGTGGAATATTTTGTGGGAATACATTAAGGGGGTTTATAGCTTTAAGATTTTTATATTTGTATGATTTTTCCTAATGCCGACGGGAAAACATGTTTATTTTTTTCGAATGCCGACGGGAAAACATGTTTATTTTTTTTCAAATGCCGACGGGAAAACATGTTTATTTTTTTCAAATGCCGACGTGAAAATCATGGAAATGATATTTCCTAATGCCAACGGAAAATTAGTGGGTGCGTCTTGCTGTAGGAATTGAAGTCTGGCTGTGATTGGTGGAGGGCGGGGTGTGTCTAGCTGTAGAAATTGAAGTCTAGCTGTGATTGGTGGAGGACGGGGTTTGTCTAGATTGTGAGACCTTAAGGCTGACCGTGATTTGGGTAGGTGAGGGTGTTTTGTAATATGTAACCGCGGGAATTCGGTGAAGTTTATGCTTGTTGGAATTTAAACCAAGCTGTGCTCGTGGAGGGGCGGGATGTATTTGCGGTAGATCGACTGGTGTAGGGTGGGGAGTTGTTGTAATATGTATCCGTGGGAATCTGTGTACATGTATGTATGTATGTCTGTAAGAGTTTAAGGCTGTCTGTGATTTATCAAAGGTGAGGTGAGAGTGTTCATGTAATACGTATCCGTGGGAATCTGTGTATATGTATGTTCGTAGGAGTTTAAGGCTGATTGTGATTTGAGGTGGAGGAGGGTCTTGTTGTGATAGATAGATAGAATGTGCCTATGTGTATGTGTATGTATGTATGTATATGTAGCAGTTTAAGTCTATCCTTGATTTAAGGTAGGCGGGGTGGGGGGGGGGGGTTGTTATTGTAATATGTATCTGTAGGAATTTGGGAGTTTATATGTTTGTAGAAATTTTTGTGCATGTATGTCAGTAGAAGTTTAAGGCTGATCGTGATTTGGATTGTTGAGATTGATCGATTGTATGTGACCTTGAGAATTTGTGAATGTATATCTGTAGAAAATTTAAGGCTTATCGTGATTTATGAGGGGCGAAGTGTTCATTAAATATATCATGATTACTGAGAAGTGAGGTGAAGGTGTTCATGTATATGTAAACGTATCTGTGTGCATGTATGTATGTCTATATGAGTTTAAGGCTGATCGTGATTTAGGTTGTGAGATTGATAGATTGTATGTTACCTTGAGATTTTGTGTATATATATCTGTAAGAACTTTAGGCTGACTGTGATTTGTGAGGGGAGGGGCGTTGTTGAAATAGGTTTAATTTTTCGTAGATGAATTTTAGTATGTGTGTGTGTGTGTGATTTTCTCACCATAGTATTTATATGTACGTAGAAATAAATTCTTTCTCATATGAACATTTTTTGCTAGAAAATATTATCATATATCTGAACTTCCCTAATCCTAGTATGTTTTTCATATTGGAGGATGAGATTGCTTTATATTTTATCAAGCTTAAATTTGTCCAGTGTTAAAGTCTGTCGGTCAGAAATTTGTTTATATTTGTATAAATATTAATTTCAGATTTTGCAAAATTCTTGCGTACGATCGTGGTGATTTTGTGTGTGTGTATGTGTGTATGCGCGATAGAGTTTGACTGGTCTGTGATAAATTTGTTTGTTTAAGTACATTTGTCTTCTTCGACTTTCGTCTTCAAGCGTCAATAGCTTGGAGAACGGTTTGTATGTTTTCATGATGTAGATATGTAAGTGTGATTGTTAAAATCCAATAAATACTTGAGCATGGGTAAGAAATTTGATAATATGTGTACATATGTACATATGGATCTGTAAATTGATTTTATGTATGTATGTATGTACATACAAATAAGTCTGGGGCTCCCTGTTTAAATACATTTTTTTTGTCATGTGCTGTTGTTGCTGTTGTAAATATTCGCCTGGTCTTTTGTGTATAGATGTGAAATATCTCGATAGTTTTTTTATTTGAAATTAAAAAAACGCTCTTTTAATTTTTAGATGTATTTACTTAAAAGTTTGTGAGGAGTTTCTGTTTTAAGTAAAATTTAATTCCTAATATATTAATATATTTTATTTCCATTTGTTTAAAGTTGATGTAGCCTATATAGTCAACGTTAGAAATTTTTCGGTGTAAAATATTTTCCAACTATCATCTTTTTTCTTCACCTTTGTCATATATTTTAGAACATCTTGCATTGGCTTTAAAAAATGATAAACGCTTTGAAATGAAACTGATCCAGCAGTCCAGCTTTTTTTAACCACTTTGCTTTTCTTTCCTTTTTTATTGATAAACATTTAAAATCAAATGGTGGTTTTATAATGAAATTGTTATACTCATTATTGTTAAAAACATCCGCTACTTCTTTTTGTAATGAAAATCGTTCGAAACCTTACTCGTCTATTAAAACCATTTTTTTTCATTCATATTACTTAATTTATAAGACTTTCAGGACTTTCTATTATTCGATCATCAGTAAAAATGCAGTAGCTGAGGTATCTGCTTACTGTTTCATATTAAATTTCTATATTAATTGAGCCGCTATTGAATAAAAGGAACTTTTATCTTAAACTTTAGTGCATTTGGAATTGCTTGAGATTCTTTCATATAATAGCTTTGTTGGAATCTTAGATACGAGTACATATAATATAGAATTGCATAACGTTTATTTTTAATTTTTATGTTAAGATCATCATCATTTGGATATGAGACTGAATTTAAATGTACTTTTAAATTAGTTAAATCATAATGAGGAAACTTGTTTTCTTCTTGAATAGCGATCAACAGAAAACGAAATCGTTTTCTTACAATTTAGGTCTGGCCTCTCAACGGTTCCTCTAGTATACAAGATGACTTCCTATGTCAACATATCTGCCTACTCTTTGTCAGCGTTAAGGGACAATTAAATGTTAAAATTTTAATTCCTCAAATTGTGTTACTTCATACTGATAATATGTTTTCATTAATAAGGTATATGTTTATCTTATGAAGGTTACTCGCCTATGGCTTTTATTTGATGTTTTAGATGATTTTTTTTCTCATTTTATTAAATTTCAACGTATTGTGTATATATTTCTGATATTTTTAAGTGCGCTTTATTTACCTGTCAGACAAAGTGTACGTATCAGTTGATCACTCAGTCTCTCTTTTTAATATTTTTTTTTCCTTTAATGTATCACTACTATTTTTTCAGATTTTACTACTTGAAAAAGAGAATATTTGTATAATTTTTAAATGTATTCATATATACATATAGATAAATATATGTATGTATGTATAGAGAAATTACCTTATCTACAAAGAAATACATGTTTAATAATCAACTATTTTAGAAAATCTATCTCAAATAATTCAGTTACCTCCAACATCAATTCACCGTCTGTGTTTTCATAGTATCAGAATCATTAGAATATCTATGTTTGAGAGAATTTTTACATCGAGTTTTTCTACATGAGGTTTGCTGGTTGACCCCCTTGAAGTTATTGTTGACGTAGGCTGGGTTGTATCACATTGAGATGTAATCATTTCTTACTTAAAAAAGATCCTCATCACCATCAACCATATCTGTATACATTTCATTCATGAGTTGGTTTGATCCAGATACAATTGCTGTCTACAGATTAATAATTAGAAACAAGTTTCTCATCATCTAACAGATTTATATATTTTGCTAGCATGCATGCCTTAGCATGCTTCTATTGATAGTGAAGTGAGAGTCCGACATGTAGTGGTGTTTCAGTTAAAAATCTATACTATTAGAATTTAAGAATTCACTCTTCTGAATTTTTTACAGAGTAGATACATATGTATTTCATTTAACATACAAGCATAATATTTCTTTACTTACAAAATTATATGACGTGAGGAATTCTTTTAAATTTGCATGTTTCGGCATGCTTTCAATATTTTTTCTGTAAATTTATTTAATACTCATACAGATACAGATATAAAGTAAGATCTGCTTATAATGCATTTTACAATTTATGTATGCTTCAGCATGATTCCAGTTGATGTCCATATTTATTCAGTAAGTTTGTTTGATACTATTTCATACACATATACATTCTTAAAGATTGGAAATCTAAGTCCAATTTATGTAGTTTGTCTATATTTTCTAAAGATTTGATAGCTATAGAAATTAATAGAATAGAAGAACAATTATTGTAATAGCCCATGAGCATATTTTAAAATTTCGCTTGCTAGAGCTTTCGAAATGGAAAATATACAATTTTCACTATAAAAAGTGATAATATTATGTGTTACTGAATATTACACTGTGTTGTAATTTATTTTGAACGCTTAAGTTTTAACAATATTTCATACAGGCCAACAAGTTTAGAGAATTTCCTGTATATTAAGTTAATTATCTTTCTTAAGACCTATCATTCCTAACCATTCCTTCAAAAATACAAACCAAACTAGATTTTTCCTGTTTAATTTTATTTTTTACTTTCATTAAATTTCAACATTTTGTTCATCTTCAAATTATTATATTTAGCAGCTTTTTCTCATTTGTTGAGTTAACTTTAATCGGAAACATTTAAATAGTGAGATGAACTTTTATATTGTATACGAGTACATTAAGTAATTCTTTGTATATTTCAATACAATTATATGAACCATCATCACATAATTCCTTTGGATCATCTATTAAATCATTCTACTATTGATGCTTTCATATTAAGTAATATTTAATATTCTACTTATGCATGAATTTTCCAGTGTCTATTAAAAAATTCTTTACAATCATCCATTTGTAAGTTTTTTTTTTTTTTTGGTACTCGTATCATTTCAAAAACATTTTCCATAGCGTAGGTTTTTTCGAGTGCAACTTTTATTTTCAACGGTATTGACCATAGAAACTTTGTGAATGAATCATTTACAGTCTACAATAATCATTAATTTCTATTTTCTGTAGAATAGTTTCCCATTTCACCTAAATCAGCTCCATAAAAGATCAACTATTCCTTTCATTACATATCTGCAATGCACAAACAATTTTCGAGATTTATTATAGAGTTCGTTTACTAAATTTCTTTTTAAAGACATTGAGTTGTTTTAAAGATTTTTTGGAGAGTGTTGTGATCTACTTGATGCACTTTCAGCTATTTATACTATCATGTAGTTAATTTTCCAATCTATAAATTTTATTGTTCAGCTGTTCAATTTGTTTTTTCAAAAGATGATTTAATTTTTAGTACGTGTTTTTTCAATTTTATAACTATCTTCTATCTCTAATTGTATTTCACGTTGTACTCCATCAATTTGAATTTTAATATATTCTTGAATTATATTAATTCCTTAAGCTGTATTATTAATTTGTCCTATAGTTTATCGTTTTGAGTTTCCAGAAACAATTTACTGATAACATCATTCTCCGTCAGTGAATGATGATGATTCTCCACCCATGTATTAGTAGAAATTATATATTTTATATAGTTTTCAAAATAAAATTTCTCATAGTATTTCCATATTTTATTATCAATCATTAAAGAAAATAAAGCTACTATTAGAGCCTATATTTGACCATCAACTTGTATTTTATCTTCATTTAGTTTTAGGTTACTATCACCAAACTTCCATTCATTATTCAAATCTTAATGTGGGCCATAGTTTGTATCTAATTCAATTCTTCCTTCCAAGACTGATAAATGAGTATAAGTGTCTTTAGAATTGGAAGTCTATGAGTAAAAATCATCTTCATCATCCTCATCATCATTCTAAGTATTAGCATCATTAAATAAGATGATATCATCAAATATTGTTCCTTCTGAAAGTTTCTTCGGTGTACTTGTCTCTATATTGACTGATGGCTTTAAACTTATATTATTTTCAGCTTCTATCTTGATTTTACTTTCTTCTTTCTTGTGAATTCTTTCAATATTTCTAGAACTATGTATGAATTCTTTGAGAGGTTCTGTTATAGGTTTAAATGTATCTTTTCTAGCTCACATGTATCTATTTCGCCAGTTTTTATACTACGAAGCTTTTTCTTCAAGACATTTCTTGTCAACACCAACTGTTTTAAAATCTTCTCATCCATGTTTAGCAAATAAGAGGTATCAGTTATTAGATCAGGTATCAGCTTATCAGGACCTGATCTGGTTTTCAGATCAGCTTATCAGGACCTGGTCTGGTTTTCAGATCAGCTTATCAGGACCTGATCTGGTTTTCAGATCAGCTTATCAGGACCTGGTCTGGTTTTCAGATCAGCTTATCAGGACCTGGTCTGGTTTTCAGATCAGCTTATCAGGACCTGATCTGGTTTTCAGATCAGCTTATCAGGACCTGGTCTGGTTTTCAGATCAGCTTATCAGGACCTGGTCTGGTTTTCAGATCAGCTTATCAGGACCTGATCTGGTTTTCAGATCAGCTTATCAGGACCTGGTCTGGTTTTTAGATCAGCTTATCTGATTCAGATTGGGTTATCAGTTTACAAGTAGCTGCCTATTTATAACATTTAGATGAATGCAGTTTAAGGTCAGATGAAAAACGAAAAAGTAAACTTTTTTGTAGTCAAATTCTCTTTTTTTCTATAACGATCATCGTTTAATTCAATATAGTTGCTTATAATCAAAATTCATATTTATCCTTCCAACATGCATTTTATTTATCTCATCTTACTTAAACATTATAATTACATTATGATTATCTGCTATAAAATGTTTGGTGATTCTGGTATAAGTTTGACATCAGCAGAATGCATCAACATTCTTATCTCACTCCATACAAAAATATGTTTCTCACATCTAACATCGTTAAATATCATATCGGAATTACTTTTAGCTTTGTTAGGAGAAATAACAGATTCAGTATCTGTAAATGTGTATTATCCCATTCCTTTAATTAATGAAATTATGTAATTTCTTTAAGTATCCATATTTAGGTTGATAGAGAGATTTTGAGTATTAATATGTAGATTTGAAATTTATTTGCTGGAGGTCAAGCAATGTCTATATATTTCATTGGTGCTTAGCCAAATCATCAGTAGACTTTAACCACATTTTGAACAGTCACAAACCTCTTATCTTATGCACAGACTTTCAAAAACTATTTGAGAATTCACAAATAATAATCACAAATAATAATATTTCTGAAAATCACAAGCGAAACACAAGCAATAGGCATAGAAACTATAACAAAATCCCAGCAAATAATTTATATTCGATATGAATCTATTTTATTTTTCTACACCTTTATACAATTAGAAATCCATTGGATAACAATAAAAGTATTTATAAGGCAAAATGAAAAATAAAATCTAAATTTAACATTTAAGAAATTTATTATTCGACATATTGTCATAAGTTTATTTTAATTTGAAATTTATTTGCTGGAGGTCAAGCAATGTCTATATATTTCATTGGTGCTTAGCCAAATCATCAGTAGACTTTAACCACATTTTGAACAGTCACAAACCTCTTATCTTATGCACAGACTTTCAAAAACTATTTGAGAATTCACAAATAATAATCACAAATAATAATATTTCTGAAAATCACAAGCGAAACACAAGCAATAGGCATAGAAACTATAACAAAATCCCAGCAAATAATTTATATTCGATATGAATCTATTTTATTTTTCTACACCTTTATACAATTAGAAATCCATTGGATAACAATAAAAGTATTTATAAGGCAAAATGAAAAATAAAATCTAAATTTAACATTTAAGAAATTTATTATTCGACATATTGTCATAAGTTTATTTTAATTTGAAATTTATTTGCTGGAGGTCAAGCAATGTCTATATATTTCATTGGTGCTTAGCCAAATCATCAGTAGACTTTAACCACATTTTGAACAGTCACAAACCTCTTATCTTATGCACAGACTTTCAAAAACTATTTGAGAATTCACAAATAATAATCACAAATAATAATATTTCTGAAAATCACAAGCGAAACACAAGCAATAGGCATAGAAACTATAACAAAATCCCAGCAAATAATTTATATTCGATATGAATCTATTTTATTTTTCTACACCTTTATACAATTAGAAATCCATTGGATAACAATAAAAGTATTTATAAGGCAAAATGAAAAATAAAATCTAAATTTAACATTTAAGAAATTTATTATTCGACATATTGTCATAAGTTTATTTTAATTTGAAATTTATTTGCTGGAGGTCAAGCAATGTCTATATATTTCATTGGTGCTTAGCCAAATCATCAGTAGACTTTAACCACATTTTGAACAGTCACAAACCTCTTATCTTATGCACAGACTTTCAAAAACTATTTGAGAATTCACAAATAATAATCACAAATAATAATATTTCTGAAAATCACAAGCGAAAAAATTAAAATAAACTTATGACAATATGTCGAATAATAAATTTCTTAAATGTTAAATTTAGATTTTATTTTTCATTTTGCCTTATAAATACTTTTATTGTTATCCAATGGATTTCTAATTGTATAAAGGTGTAGAAAAATAAAATAGATTCATATCGAATATAAATTATTTGCTGGGATTTTGTTATAGTTTCTATGCCTATTGCTTGTGTTTCGCTTGTGATTTTCAGAAATATTATTATTTGTGATTATTATTTGTGAATTCTCAAATAGTTTTTGAAAGTCTGTGCATAAGATAAGAGGTTTGTGACTGTTCAAAATGTGGTTAAAGTCTACTGATGATTTGGCTAAGCACCAATGAAATATATAGACATTGCTTGACCTCCAGCAAATAAATTTCAAATTAAAATAAACTTATGACAATATGTCGAATAATAAATTTCTTAAATGTTAAATTTAGATTTTATTTTTCATTTTGCCTTATAAATACTTTTATTGTTATCCAATGGATTTCTAATTGTATAAAGGTGTAGAAAAATAAAATAGATTCATATCGAATATAAATTATTTGCTGGGATTTTGTTATAGTTTCTATGCCTATTGCTTGTGTTTCGCTTGTGATTTTCAGAAATATTATTATTTGTGATTATTATTTGTGAATTCTCAAATAGTTTTTGAAAGTCTGTGCATAAGATAAGAGGTTTGTGACTGTTCAAAATGTGGTTAAAGTCTACTGATGATTTGGCTAAGCACCAATGAAATATATAGACATTGCTTGACCTCCAGCAAATAAATTTCAAATTAAAATAAACTTATGACAATATGTCGAATAATAAATTTCTTAAATGTTAAATTTAGATTTTATTTTTCATTTTGCCTTATAAATACTTTTATTGTTATCCAATGGATTTCTAATTGTATAAAGGTGTAGAAAAATAAAATAGATTCATATCGAATATAAATTATTTGCTGGGATTTTGTTATAGTTTCTATGCCTATTGCTTGTGTTTCGCTTGTGATTTTCAGAAATATTATTATTTGTGATTATTATTTGTGAATTCTCAAATAGTTTTTGAAAGTCTGTGCATAAGATAAGAGGTTTGTGACTGTTCAAAATGTGGTTAAAGTCTACTGATGATTTGGCTAAGCACCAATGAAATATATAGACATTGCTTGACCTCCAGCAAATAAATTTCAAATTAAAATAAACTTATGACAATATGTCGAATAATAAATTTCTTAAATTAATATGTAGATGTTTTAAAATTTTAGTTCATTAAGAGTTTTTAGCAAGCCAATCATAACATATTATTTTTTATTTTATTTTTTTACAATTTGACAGACCAACTATTTTTGCGCAAATAAAATTTGGTAGAAGGGAACTATGACTTGTTTTTGAACTAAAGTTTGATGAATCATCAAAAATTTCGTACCATCCTATTTTTAGGTTGTTTCACTAACCACATTTGTGTAACTAAATGCATTTTAAGTATAAATATTATCTCTTCTTAAAAAAATAAAATAATACAGCTATACGATATCAGAAAATATTTTCTGAAATCGTGTGGATGTATTATTTTATTTTTTTAATAAGAGATAATGATGTATACTCACATTCAAAACAACATAAAACTATCATTTGTTTTGATTATGAGTATACGTCAATATTTATGAAATGCAATTAGTTACACAAATGTGGTTAGTGAAACAAAGTATATTTTAACAGCCTTATTTATAAAAATTATTAATACTTTATAAAGGCTTTTTTAGAAAAATTTTTTTTTATTTATTTTTCTAAAAAAACCTTTATAAAGTCTTAATAATTTTTATAAATAAGACTGTAAGAGTTTAAAATCAGTATTTTTATGATACTACTGGTTTTAAACTCTTAAAATATACTTTGTTTTGACTATGAGTAGGGACCATTATCTCTTATATAGGAAAAATAAAATAATATAGCTATACGATACCAGAAAATATTTTCTGGTGTCGTATAGATGTATTATTTTATTTTTTCTAAATAAGAGACAATATTTATGAAACACATTTCATAAATATTGGTGCATACTCATAGTCAAAACAACCTAAAAAAAGGATGGTACGAAATTTTTGATGATTCATCAAACTTTAGTTCAAAAACAAGTCATAGTTCCCTTCTACCAAATTTTATTTGCGCAAAAATAGTTGGTCTGTCAAATTGTAAAAAAATAAAATAAAAAATAATATGTTATGATTGGCTTGCTAAAAACTCTTAATGAACTAAAATTTTAAAACATCTACATATTAATACTCAAAATCTCTCTATCAACCTAAATATGGATACTTAAAGAAATTACATAATTTCATTAATTAAAGGAATGGGATAATACACATTTACAGATACTGAATCTGTTATTTCTCCTAACAAAGCTAAAAGTAATTCCGATATGATATTTAACGATGTTAGATGTGAGAAACATATTTTTGTATGGAGTGAGATAAGAATGTTGATGCATTCTGCTGATGTCAAACTTATACCAGAATCACCAAACATTTTATAGCAGATAATCATAATGTAATTATAATGTTTAAGTAAGATGAGATAAATAAAATGCATGTTGGAAGGATAAATATGAATTTTGATTATAAGCAACTATATTGAATTAAACGATGATCGTTATAGAAAAAAAGAGAATTTGACTACAAAAAAGTTTACTTTTTCGTTTTTCATCTGACCTTAAACTGCATTCATCTAAATGTTATAAATAGGCAGCTACTTGTAAACTGATAACCCAATCTGAATCAGATAAGCTGATCTAAAAACCAGACCAGGTCCTGATAAGCTGATCTGAAAACCAGATCAGGTCCTGATAAGCTGATCTGAAAACCAGACCAGGTCCTGATAAGCTGATCTGAAAACCAGACCAGGTCCTGATAAGCTGATCTGAAAACCAGATCAGGTCCTGATAAGCTGATCTGAAAACCAGACCAGGTCCTGATAAGCTGATCTGAAAACCAGACCAGGTCCTGATAAGCTGATCTGAAAACCAGATCAGGTCCTGATAAGCTGATCTGAAAACCAGACCAGGTCCTGATAAGCTGATCTGAAAACCAGATCAGGTCCTGATAAGCTGATACCTGATCTAATAACTGATACCTCTTATTTGCTAAACATGGATGAGAAGATTTTAAAACAGTTGGTGTTGACAAGAAATGTCTTGAAGAAAAAGCTTCGTAGTATAAAAACTGGCGAAATAGATACATGTGAGCTAGAAAAGATACATTTAAACCTATAACAGAACCTCTCAAAGAATTCATACATAGTTCTAGAAATATTGAAAGAATTCACAAGAAAGAAGAAAGTAAAATCAAGATAGAAGCTGAAAATAATATAAGTTTAAAGCCATCAGTCAATATAGAGACAAGTACACCGAAGAAACTTTCAGAAGGAACAATATTTGATGATATCATCTTATTTAATGATGCTAATACTTAGAATGATGATGAGGATGATGAAGATGATTTTTACTCATAGACTTCCAATTCTAAAGACACTTATACTCATTTATCAGTCTTGGAAGGAAGAATTGAATTAGATACAAACTATGGCCCACATTAAGATTTGAATAATGAATGGAAGTTTGGTGATAGTAACCTAAAACTAAATGAAGATAAAATACAAGTTGATGGTCAAATATAGGCTCTAATAGTAGCTTTATTTTCTTTAATGATTGATAATAAAATATGGAAATACTATGAGAAATTTTATTTTGAAAACTATATAAAATATATAATTTCTACTAATACATGGGTGGAGAATCATCATCATTCACTGACGGAGAATGATGTTATCAGTAAATTGTTTCTGGAAACTCAAAACGATAAACTATAGGACAAATTAATAATACAGCTTAAGGAATTAATATAATTCAAGAATATATTAAAATTCAAATTGATGGAGTACAACGTGAAATACAATTAGAGATAGAAGATAGTTATAAAATTTAAAAAACACGTACTAAAAATTAAATCATCTTTTGAAAAAACAAATTGAACAGCTGAACAATAAAATTTATAGATTGGAAAATTAACTACATGATAGTATAAATAGCTGAAAGTGCATCAAGTAGATCACAACACTCTCCAAAAAATCTTTAAAACAACTCAATGTCTTTAAAAAGAAATTTAGTAAACGAACTCTATAATAAATCTCGAAAATTGTTTGTGCATTGCAGATATGTAATGAAAGGAATAGTTGATCTTTTATGGAGCTGATTTAGGTGAAATGGGAAACTATTCTACAGAAAATAGAAATTAATGATTATTGTAGACTGTAAATGATTCATTCACAAAGTTTCTATGGTCAATACCGTTGAAAATAAAAGTTGCACTCGAAAAAACCTACGCTATGGAAAATGTTTTTGAAATGATACGAGTACCAAAAAAAAAAAAAACTTACAAATGGATGATTGTAAAGAATTTTTTAATAGACACTGGAAAATTCATGCATAAGTAGAATATTAAATATTACTTAATATGAAAGCATCAATAGTAGAATGATTTAATAGATGATCCAAAGGAATTATGTGATGATGGTTCATATAATTGTATTGAAATATACAAAGAATTACTTAATGTACTCGTATACAATATAAAAGTTCATCTCACTATTTAAATGTTTCCGATTAAAGTTAACTCAACAAATGAGAAAAAGCTGCTAAATATAATAATTTGAAGATGAACAAAATGTTGAAATTTAATGAAAGTAAAAAATAAAATTAAACAGGAAAAATCTAGTTTGGTTTGTATTTTTGAAGGAATGGTTAGGAATGATAGGTCTTAAGAAAGATAATTAACTTAATATACAGGAAATTCTCTAAACTTGTTGGCCTGTATGAAATATTGTTAAAACTTAAGCGTTCAAAATAAATTACAACACAGTGTAATATTCAGTAACACATAATATTATCACTTTTTATAGTGAAAATTGTATATTTTCCATTTCGAAAGCTCTAGCAAGCGAAATTTTAAAATATGCTCATGGGCTATTACAATAATTGTTCTTCTATTCTATTAATTTCTATAGCTATCAAATCTTTAGAAAATATAGACAAACTACATAAATTGGACTTAGATTTCCAATCTTTAAGAATGTATATGTGTATGAAATAGTATCAAACAAACTTACTGAATAAATATGGACATCAACTGGAATCATGCTGAAGCATACATAAATTGTAAAATGCATTATAAGCAGATCTTACTTTATATCTGTATCTGTATGAGTATTAAATAAATTTACAGAAAAAATATTGAAAGCATGCCGAAACATGCAAATTTAAAAGAATTCCTCACGTCATATAATTTTGTAAGTAAAGAAATATTATGCTTGTATGTTAAATGAAATACATATGTATCTACTCTGTAAAAAATTCAGAAGAGTGAATTCTTAAATTCTAATAGTATAGATTTTTAACTGAAACACCACTACATGTCGGACTCTCACTTCACTATCAAAAGAAGCATGCTAAGGCATGCATGCTAGCAAAATATATAAATCTGTTAGGTGATGAGAAACTTGTTTCTAATTATTAATCTGTAGACAGCAATTGTATCTGGATCAAACCAACTCATGAATGAAATGTATACAGATATGGTTGATGGTGATGAGGATCTTTTTTAAGTAAGAAATGATTACATCTGAATGTGATACAACCCAGCCTACGTCAACAATAACTTCAAGGGGGTCAACCAGCAAACCTCATGTAGAAAAACTCGATGTAAAAATTCTCTCAAACATAGATATTCTAATGATTCTGATACTATGAAAACACAGACGGTGAATTGATGTTGGAGGTAACTGAATTATTTGAGATAGATTTTCTAAAATAGTTGATTATTAAACATGTATTTCTTTGTAGATAAGGTAATTTCTCTATACATACATACATATATTTATCTATATTTATATATGAATACATTTAAAAATTATACAAATATTCTCTTTTTCAAGTAGTAAAATCTGAAAAAATAGTAGTGATACATTAAAAGAAAAAAAAATATTAAAAAGAGAGACTGAGTGATCAACTGATACGTACACTTTGTCTGACAGGTAAATAAAGCGCACTTAAAAATATCAGAAATATATACACAATACGTTGAAATTTAATAAAATGAGAAAAAAATCATCTAAAACATCAAATAAAAGCCATAGGCGAGTAACCTTCATAAGATAAACATATACCTTATTAATGAAAACATATTATCAGTATGAAGTAACACAATTTGAGGAATTAAAATTTTAACATTTAATTGTCCCTTAACGCTGACAAAGAGTAGGCAGATATGTTGACATAGGAAGTCATCTTGTATACTAGAGGAACCGTTGAGAGGCCAGACCTAAATTGTAAGAAAACGATTTCGTTTTCTGTTGATCGCTATTCAAGAAGAAAACAAGTTTCCTCATTATGATTTAACTAATTTAAAAGTACATTTAAATTCAGTCTCATATCCAAATGATGATGATCTTAACATAAAAATTAAAAATAAACGTTATGCAATTCTATATTATATGTACTCGTATCTAAGATTCCAACAAAGCTATTATATGAAAGAATCTCAAGCACTTCCAAATGCACTAAAGTTTAAGATAAAAGTTCCTTTTATTCAATAGCGGCCCAATTGATATAGAAATTTAATATGAAACAGTAAGCAAGGATCTCAGCTACTGCATTTTTATTAATGATCGAATAATAGAAAGTCCTGAAAGTCTTATAAATTAAGTAATATGAATGAAAAAAAATGGTTTTAATAGACGAGTAAGGTTTCGAACGATTTTCATTACAAAAAGAAGTAGCGGATGTTTTTAACAATAATGAGTATAACAATTTCATTATAAAACCACCATTTGATTTTAAATGTTTATCAATAAAAAAGGAAAGAGAAGCAAAGTGGTTAAAAAAAGCTGGACTGCTGGATCAGTTTCATTTCAAAGCGTTTATCATTTTTTAAAGCCAATGCAAGATGTTCTAAAATATATGACAAAGGTGAAGAAAAAAGATGATAGTTGGAAAATATTTTACACCGAAAAATTTCTAACGTTGACTATATAGGCTACATCAACTTTAAACAAATGGAAATAAAATATATTAATATATTAGGAATTAAATTTTACTTAAAACAGAAACTCCTCACAAACTTTTAAGTAAATACATCTAAAAATTAAAAGAACGTTTTTTTAATTTCAAATAAAAAAACTATCGAGATATTTCACATCTATACACAAAAGACCAGGCGAATATTTACAACAGCAACAACAGCACATGACAAAAAAAAATGTATTTAAACAGGGAGCCCCAGACTTATTTGTATGTACATACATACATACATAAAATCAATTTACAGATCCATATGTACATATGTACACATATTATCAAAAATTCTTACCCATGCTCAAGTATTTATTGGATTTTAACAATCACACTTACATATCTACATCATGAAAACATACAAACCGTTCTCCAAGCTATTGACGCTTGAAGACGAAAGTCGAAGAAGACAAATGTACTTAAACAAACAAACTTATCACAGACCAGTCAAACTCTATCGCGCATACACACATACACACACACACAAAATCACCACGATCGTACGCAAGAATTTTGCAAAATCTGAAATTAATATTTATACAAATATAAACAAATTTCTGACCGACAGACTTTAACACTGGACAAATTTAAGCTTGATAAAATATAAAGCAATCTCATCCTCCAATATGAAAAACATACTAGGATTAGGGAAGTTCAGATATATGATAATATTTTCTAGCAAAAAATGTTCATATGAGAAAGAATTTATTTCTACGTACATATAAATACTATGGTGAGAAAATCACATATACACACACATACTAAAATTCATCTACGAAAAATTAAACCTATTTCAACAACGCCCCTCCCCTCACAAATCACAGTCAGCCTAAAGTTCTTACAGATATATATACACAAAATCTCAAGGTAACATACAATCTATCAATCTCACAACCTAAATCACGATCAGCCTTAAACTCATATAGACATACATACATGCACACAGATACGTATACATGAACACCTTCACCTCACCTCTCAGTAATCATGATATATTTAATGAACACTTCGCCCCTCATAAATCACGATAAGCCTTAAATTTTCTACAGATATACATTCACAAATTCTCAAGGTCACATACAATCGATCAATCTCAACAATCCAAATCACGATCAGCCTTAAACTTCTACTGACATACATGCACAAAAATTTCTACAAACATATAAACTCCCAAATTCCTACAGATACATATTACAATAACAACCCCCCCTCCCACCCCGCCTACCTTAAATCAAGGATAGACTTAAACTGCTACATATACATACATACATACACATACACATAGGCACATTCTATCTATCTATCACAACAAGACCCTCCTCCACCTCAAATCACAATCAGCCTTAAACTCCTACGAACATACATATACACAGATTCCCACGGATACGTATTACATGAACACTCTCACCTCACCTGTGATAAATCACAGACAGCCTTAAACTCTTACAGACATACATACATACATGTACACAGATTCCCACGGATACATATTACAACAACTCCCCACCCTACACCAGTCGATCTACCGCAAATACATCCCGCCCCTCCACGAGCACAGCTTGGTTTAAATTCCAACAAGCATAAACTTCACCGAATTCCCGCGGTTACATATTACAAAACACCCTCACCTACCCAAATCACGGTCAGCCTTAAGGTCTCACAATCTAGACAAACCCCGTCCTCCACCAATCACAGCTAGACTTCAATTCCTACAGCTAGACACACCCCGCCCTCCACCAATCACAGCCAGACTTCAATTCCTACAGCAAGACGCACCCACTAATTTTCCGTTGGCATTAGGAAATATCATTTCCATGATTTTCACGTCGGCATTTGAAAAAAATAAACATGTTTTCCCGTCGGCATTTGAAAAAAAATAAACATGTTTTCCCGTCGGCATTCGAAAAAAATAAACATGTTTTCCCGTCGGCATTAGGAAAAATCATACAAATATAAAAATCTTAAAGCTATAAACCCCCTTAATGTATTCCCACAAAATATTCCACGCACAAGTTCCCACGGTCATACATACATACATACATACATATACTTAATATAAACAAAAAAAGTTAATGTAAAGAAAAAACTCCTAATGTAAACAAAAAACACAGACGGACGGACGGACACACACACGTAGGTATCAAATTTCACAAATTTCCAAGAATTTTAAAATTTCAGCCAAAATTTAACAATTTCAGCCACAATTTAACAATTTCAGCCCAAAATTTAACAATTTCAGCCACAATTTAACAATTTCAGCCCACAATTTAACAATTTTAATTGATCTAGAACCCCCAGTTCCCTACTACTGTGATCGGTATACTCATATTAATACAATGCTATATAACCTGAAATGGATGACTGTTAAACAAAGATGGGAATTCAACACTATAAAATTTATTAGAAAAATTAAGCAAGGGGATGCCCCTGAATATCTGTGTGAATAAATAAAATATGTGGGAGAGAGCCAGCCATACAGTCTTAGAAATGCAGATGATTTTCGAAAACAAAGGGTTACGTCAACACTAATGCAGAAAACATTATTTTATAAAGGTCTTCAGCTATTTAATTCTTTGCCGAACAATATGAAAAATGCAAGAAAGAATAATGTTTTTATAAAAAAATGTGTAAATTTTATGAGATTTAATCAACACTCATTAATTAATTCATAGGAAAATAAATGAATGTATATAGTATATATATACATACGTATGTAAAATATAAACGGTTTAATTCATAAAAAAATATTTAAGGTCTGTTACAGGTTTATTTGACAAATTTCCAATAGAAATATGTCAAATAAGCGCTTTATTAACCTGATATATTTCTTATGAATAAGGCAGAAAGTATTTTTAATACTAATAATAAATAAAAATAAAAACAAAATCATTTCATTGCAAATAAAACCTCTTCATATTTCTAACGAAACGCAAATGATTTTTATATGGAAAATTGTGTTTGCTATCAGAACAGTCAAACATGAGGTGTGTTTCTTTACTTCTTGGGTAAAGTTCGGTAAAATAATAGCAAACTGTAATTTCTCTCAATAAACTAAAAAATGCACAAAATTACGGGAACGCGGAAAACCAACATTTTTAACACAAAAGGAAATGTCAATGGATGTATGTATATACATACGTACACACATAACTAAACACATACTTACGTACATACACACGTACTTATTTACTTACATGATTCAGCATATATAGAAGGTTTTTTGTCTTAATTTCATATGAAAACTTATAAAACTTTGTTTGCCACTAGCTTTTAAATATATTTTCATACATTTTTCCATTTTTCTAATGTGTAATTTTTCTTTGTTGTTGTTTAGTTTTCAAACAGCTGATTGATTTTCTATGTGCCCAAAGTAGCAAGAAGAAAAAGTACGGCTGCTTCGTGCAAGAAGGAGAAGAACATTACTCTCACAAAACCTCTCTAATTTACCCAATTTTCGAGTACGGGAACGCATTTCGTGCAAATTGGGATCCCAAACCTATGTTTTGAATGTTCTATGTGAATTTTGATGTTCTATTTCATTTTTGTTTTGTTTTTTTAACATTGTTCTATTGCAGTTTTGTTCTGTACTTCAGTATTCTAATCGTAAAGCAAAACACATCTCTTTTGGAAGTATTTGTTTTACAATAATGGAACAATGTACGCACACATTTGAAAATTAATGAGAATGCTTGTACGCCATTTTTTAAGATTTGTGCCGCACTCTAATACATACTAAATGCTTTGTGCCCAGCAAACACGCAATTTTGATTTCAAATTGAGGGTTATTTGAAATCAAACGTGAAAGTTTATATATAATCAGGTCTATTCGGGAAGTCACTTTCACCTAGGCTTGCCAGACGTACTATTTTCAGCAGTACGCGTACTTCTTTTAAATAATTGTACTTCTGTCTTCATAACTACTAAAGAAGTACGCAAAAGTACTTTTTTTTAGTTCTTGTACTTTTATACTTTTTTTTTTGCAATCAAATAAAATTTTTTTTCTTCATATGCATAGTATAAAAAAATAAATCTGTCCAAAAAGCAAACGCAAGTTATTGAAAGCACCTTGATGCAATATTGACACTTCTGCTTTATTAAACATCTGCCACTAGATTATTATGGCGGTTTTTTCTGCATTTGTTCGTATGTAAATGTTTGAGCACAGAATAACCTAGTCTATGTGTTGAGTTTGTAAAACAGATAAAAGCTCTTTTTTTGGCATTTATTGCCTTAATTTAAATATTATTTTTTACAAGGCGTTGTATTATAATTCACTTTCAATGCAAGGTAAGCAATGTTAAATTATTTGGAAACATAAAAACTAAAATTTAATACGGAATGCATATAAGCAAACAGATAGTTCAAGAAATTCTAGTGCATCAGCAGAAGCCGCCTTGGTTATCATACATATTTATAAATCGTTCCTACAAAGCGGATCTTTTCCTAATTTCGAAAATATATGTATGTTCATATTTTCACTTCCTCATTCAAATGCAGCAACTGAAAGAATTTTCAGTTCTATGTTTTCTTTTTGGAGAAAAGAACCAAGTAAACTTTTGATTGAAAACTTAGAAAGTGAGTTAATAATAAAAACTAATTTTGATTACACATGTAACGAGTTTTTAAATTTTTTAAAAACCGAAAAAGGTAAAAATGCCATTGTTAATGAAGTACAAAAAACTGATAAATATTTGTTATGATTTAGTCGAACTGTTTGGTTTTTAATTTTGATTATTCTTTAGCTTGTATAATATTATGTATAAATAGTATTTATGATCTCTTATTTTGTTGCTTACCTTATAAATTGTTATTGTTATGCAGTGAATTTTATACTTTGAGTTTTTTTACATAAATTATTTATTTTATGTATTGATTTTGAACTTAATAAAGTATACTTTTTTTCTTTAATTGTACTGCCTTTTTTTCTTAATGTACTTTTTTTGAGGATTTAATATCTGGCAAACCTACTTTCACCACAAATACGCGCATGTTGAACTTTTTGGTATTCTAAAATACTATGTTGTAGATGAGTGCTAGAAAACATATGTTTTCTTTCACATCTAATTTTAACGCAATAAAGAAATACGAAGTGTTTATATGGTGTCTACCATTGTTAATTAAGCTTTAATGGCGTTCGGCCAGGCTCTACAACACAATTAATGCCCCTATCACGGTTTTCTAGTATGTTCAGACGACGATTTGAATCACCTGCTTCGCTCTCTGAATCATGTTTATGAATCTTGCTGTTTACACGGTTTATTCGTGCTTCGTGTGCAGCGTACCAATTTAGTGCTTTTCGCCCTAGATTTAGTGCTTTTCGTACTAGATTTAGTGCTTTTTAATTCATAACAGTGCGGAATTTTTCAACTTGGTGCTTTTTTGAAAAATACACTAAATTGGTGATTTTTCACCTTTGATTTTAGTGCCTTTAGTGTGTTTTAAAAATCTACTAAATATTAATTTGTGATAGTCTGGTGGCTTTATAAAAAACTCCAAATATGAATTCTCCACTTTTCAAAAACTATCTGATTGCACTCCTTTTAGACACGCAAAGTTTCCTATGCAGAATTTTAATTCATCTGACTGAAACACAGAGGAAGAAAAACTTTCTCTTTCATAGTGATAAAAAAGGAACATATTTCTAGAAATTACAGAGGATACCATACACGCTATAAAATAAATAAATTACAATAATCCCAGCAACAGAATTCTGATTTGGAAGCACTAACAACAGTAACTTTTGCATCTGAGTACACAAAAACTATACATTATTACTTCTGTGAAACGATTTAGTAAGGCAAAAAAAAAGAATTAATGGCTTTTTGGAAGCTGAATGTATTGCCCTAGCTGGCTTACAAAAACTCTTCTAGGAAGCGGTAACTTTTGCTGGGATGGTGAAGTTGAAGAAATAGAACGAAGTATTAGAAATTTAAGGCTACATAAATGGAAAAATTTACTCAGAACTGATAAATTTTGGATTGAAGTTTATAATTATAGAAATTCAACTAATGATAATCCATTTCTAAAACTGTCAATATTTGCTCTAGGACTATTAAGAAATCCTGAGGTGGAAATAACTTTTAGCGCTAATAACTATTTAAAAAGTAAGTAAGAAATACAATAATGATTTTTTAATACATCGAATTGTTTAATTCATATAAAATACGGTCTAAAAAGAAAAGACTTATGTTCCGAATGTAACATACTGAACATGAACATGTAAAAATTAATTCAGATGAAAAGCGTAAAAAATCCAATTAATTTATTAAAACAGTTTCATGACTACCCAATGCAAGGTAAGGAATAATAAAAGTAGGGAACGAATTCTTTAAAAAATAATTATGGAAAGTTTTTTAGATATTTCCTGCAGATCAGAGAAACGATTTGTTATATGTTGGATCACCTTAAAGTAGGATTGCCAGTCGGGCTGGTTTTGGCTGGATTGTCCAGCTTTTTAAGGACCTGTCCAGTTTCAAGCTAAAATAAAATTTGTCCAGCTAAAACAATTTTCCAAAAAATTTTCTTAATATTTAATTTTTTTTAGCTGATTTTAATTATTATTGTTCGAACTTCATTTGTTTCTATATTTAT
Source organism: Nowickia ferox (assembly GCA_936439885.1). NCBI lineage: Eukaryota > Metazoa > Arthropoda > Insecta > Diptera > Tachinidae > Nowickia > Nowickia ferox. The sequence continues at coordinate 66,661 of CAKZFG010000003.1, read as the reverse complement.
GATTTGATCAGGCTAAAGTTCGTATCGCTTTGTAAGCAAAATTACATGTGATAATTATTAATGAAAAAATTACACCAAAGTTAGTTGTAAATATTCTGACAAACACATAGTTGAACGGAACAACCGGCTGTTTTCGAAGGCCACTAAACCTTCCTCATCAGCGTTCTTTTGTGTTTGGTCCACTGTGTGTGGTATCAGTTCTTAATATTTATTGTCTTAAATTTGTTATATACATTTTCTTATGGGAACATAATAATATATTTGCAATAGCGTCGTCATTTCTATTTTCGCTTTTTTAAATCGTATTGTACAATACTGATTTCATAGTTTCTGTAACTACTTAAGTATATGGTGAAAATATCATCTCTTGTGTTTTCCCTGTTCTATCATCACTAACTCACATTACCCAACAATTGAACAGCTGATCCCTCATTAGCTGAAGGTTGTGATAGCAACATATTACAAGAATGCTTTTAGTTCGGTTTTATTTAACTAATTTTTTTTTGTCTGAGGCTAGAAATTTTACTTGCTGGAATTGAAATATATTTGTATTTTTGAGTATGTGATTTTTGATTTTTGTATAGGCATTGCTTTTTGTTTTACTAGAAGTTTAAAAAATTTTCATTTATAAAAGGATAAAGAAACTTGAATTGTGAAATAGTGCCGGAGAAATTGTAATTTTGATTTGCGTTTTGGAATTATCGAATTGATAAATTTTAACAGTTATTGTTATTTGATATTTTAATTTTTTTTTGAGGAAAGAAAGGAAGTGGTAAGATTATTATTAAATTTTTTTTTTCTAGAATTGTGTTGTTTAGTGGTTTTATCTAAATTTGTATATTGTTATAGACCTTATCAAGTTCGTCGCAGCTTCCTGAATAAAGAGGTTTATCTTAAGAAATCGCAGCTAATGATTCGATTACAATCCATTTGTGTGAACAAATATACGACAATCCTTTTCATAAATCGCAAAATATATATATATTTATATATACTATATATATCAACAAACGCTTACAAATAATTTTTCAATTGGCTCAGATTGGTGTTGTGTTCGTGAGTGACTGTTATGCATACGTAGGGAGATTTGTGATCTCTCTACGAGTATATGTGTATATATATCTTTTTTTTTTAAAGAAAAGGGGAAAATTCAGGCATCTTAATTTTCCACTTAATATTTCAAACCTTTGATTAAAGCAAGAATATTTGCTATCTTATAATTGACATTAATATTATTATAATATAAATTTTTGTTTTGTTTAAAGATTTTCAATTTTATATATTATTTTGTGTTAGTTTTAGTTAATTCTTTTGATTTTGCCTTTTTTTTTAAAATGTATATGGTCACTTAATTTTTTTTTATCATATAAATTCAGTAAAATCATTCACTTATTAAATCTCTTTTCATATACATACATAATTAATATAATGAGTTTTGTTATAGACGGAATAAGAAATTCGTGTTAACAGAATTCACTTACATATTTACACTACCAAATGATTATAAATCTTTGATTGAACAAACTTCGCAAACAGTCTACAGTCATCTGGCGCTAGCTGACATCGTGGGACAATAAACAATGTAAGTTGTTCTTTTGATTTATTAATATATACATACATAACAGACATATATTATTATTTACATTAAATTTTTTTTGTACACCTTATTAACTTAAAATACTTTTTTTTATAATCAAACGTGAATCAGAATCGAGTATAATTTTCTTAATTACTGTCATTCACTTTATAAATCCTTTTTGTTTGTGAATGAATATTGTCTAATTTTGGTATTTTACAATGAATTTATTGATAATATTTGCTGATTAAACTTAAAAAATAAAAGAAAAAAAAAAAAGAAATTATAACGATTGACCAATTACATTAATTTATAATTCAATATTGTTTCAAATTCATTTCAAAGTAAATAAAAGAAATTTCTTTTTTTTTTATCTTCATTGTTACTTAAAATTTGAAATATAATAAATGTTCTCATTTTTGTAATGTGTTGTCCGATATGAGAGTCTAATTTCTTATTTATTGTTACGAAAGGTGAAGAAAAGGTATGGGGTAGATTTCATTTAAATTTTTTTTTATTACTTATCGGGCTGATAAATTACTTTCTCTTTATCAGCATGGAGGGAGGGCTTAGCATATACGTGGCAAATTCCATCTTAGCCCATATTTAAATCATCGATCCATTTAATTTATTATTATTTTTTTTTGTTCTTTTTCTATATGCATCATTATATTTTTGTTTGTTACGCTACCTAAAATTTTAAGTCTTTTGTGACGATTAATTTAAATAAAATAATAGGCACTTTGTATTAACCACACCCATCGTCGAGCACAGCCGGATTACTAGGTAGCCGTGTTCCCCAAATTGTTCACCTAAATATGAAGAATCGTTACAGAGATTTTGGCGCCCAACGTGGGGCCTCAGATATCGTTATTTTTAAAATCTTATTGTGCAATTTAATCTTGAATCTGAGGGCCTTTGAATCTTATGTGGGTGATGATTTCCATATAGATTTTACTCTTTTTGTTTTATTTTCCTTGTTTTAATTTCTTCGCATATAACTTGTTACTTTGGTTCTAATTGTTCGTTATTAAAATAATGAATCAATTCCTAAGTGACATAAGTAATATGAGACTTTTATTATTAGGGTTTGGGTTTGATTTGATAAGTTGATCTGGTGGATATCGGTTCAATAATCGTTTGACTCATTTCCATCTTTGTTTTAATTATCTACCTAATTTAGTTTGGTTTTATTTTCTGGTTGTGTGGACATAAAGTTGTTGGCACAATTTCGACAACTTTCCTGCAACGGATTATCAATTCCTAAGATTTTTGTTTTCTTTCTTTAACATATGATTGTTTTGGATAAGTATTATTTTGGTGACAACTGGAAGTTTCCAATAGTTATATGTTAATTCTATATATATATATATATATATATATATATATATATATTATTTTTTTTTTGTGTGATTGATGATTAATCGAGAATCTTTAGTTTTGATTTCTGTTAAAGTATTATTTTTTTTATTTAGCTATTTTAGGTTTCTTTTTATATTCTTCAGTTATTTATTTTTTTTTTTATATTTTTATTTTTATTTTAACCCCTACTTTAAATCTTCACCGAGTAGTTTCAATTACGCAATTATTATTGTATCCAAATATATATTTTTTTTTACCAAAAACCGATATAAAGATATATTGTTTATTTCACTTATATCTAGACACCGTTTGTGTTATTATTTTTGCTATTATAATGCCGTTAGTTCGTAGCACTGGAAATATTCCAGCTCAGTTAGAGCAGGAGTTTTCTAACTCGACCTTAAATTTAGATCAAGGAGCTTGTGGTGGTACAGATTCTCATACAAATCCTATAGGTAGACCTAAGACACGTTTACAATCTAGACGAGAGATTACGGAACATATTAATGTTGATGAAAACCACGTACGTCATATTGTTCATGAATCGATAAATGAATTTAGGGAAGAAATTATAAATTTAATGTCTGATGGATTTAGAAATTTAACTTTGGCGAATCAAGAACCAGCTTTAAATGCCAGGCAAAATGATCGAATTGAGAGAATAAATGTAGATACCGATGAAAGAGATAATAGAAGTATAGCTTCAAAGAATGAACCAGGTGAACATGGTGCTCGAATTTTGGATAGAGATACTGATCGAAACTCAGAAAGAATTCTAAGTTTAATAAGAAACTGGCGAATTCGTTTTAATGGCGATACATCGGATTTTACGGTAGATGAGTTCATATATAGAGTAAATTCACTCACTAATGTCAACCTAAAAGGAGATTTCAAATTGCTTTGTGAACACGTCCATATTTTCTTTGAGGGAAGAGCTTTGAAATGGTTTTGGCGATTTCATAGAAGTTGTATAGAAATGGATTGGGATGAATTGTGTGACGCTCTTAAAAAGCAATATAAAGATTATAACTCGGATTTCGATATCAGGGATGATATTTTACGGAGGAAGCAACACCAAAATGAAAGCTTTGATGAATATTATGATTCGATTATGTTACTCTGTGATAAATTGCGGACTCCATTCTCTGACGTCGAACTTTGTGAAACTATTCAGCGTAATTTAAGACCTGAACTAAGACATGAACTACTTCATTTGGAGATTACACGAGTTGCTCAGTTAAGACGTGCTGTTCGTCGGCATGAAAAATTTGTTAAAGACGTGGCTATTTCTAATAAAAATAAAAATTCTTACCAAAAAGGACATATATCCGAAGTTATTACTGATGATATAGAAAGAGGAAAAGATGATAATTCGGAGAGCGAAGAAAAAGAAATTTGTTTGGTTTTTAAAGCAACTAATTGTTGGAATTGTGACAAGGTTGGTCACAGCTTTATAGATTGTTTAGAGCCACGAATGGTATTTTGCTATGGATGCGGAGCTAAAACCACTTATAAGCCACAATGCCAAACATGCGCTCAGAAGCGGGGAAACTTAAAGGTGGATGTTCGTACAAAGAGGAACGGACATCCGAAATAAAACAAGATTTTCATCATAAAGTAGGAAAAAATACAATAAATCAACCTGCCTTACATTTAATTACTACAAACAAAGTTGTGGATTCTTTTATGCCTGACAATACAAATGCATCTGAATTAAAGTCAATTCATCCTTTGCAACGACCCTACCATGTTCGTTTAGAAGAATATAATCGTGTAAAGAATAGAATTTTTAATAAGTCTGATTTTCATTACAAGCCAAATAGATCTTCTAAAAGGATAAAGGAATATTTTAAAAGGAGGAAAATGTTTAGAAAATGTATCATTTCATCGTTAGTCAGTAAAAAGAATGATAATCGACCTTATATATTATTAAGTTTAAGAAATAAAAATCATTTTGCATTACTAGATAGCGGTGCAAATATAAATGTCATTGGTGGTGATTTGTGCAGTGAAATCACTGAATCTGGAGTATATAAACGTGGAACAGGCAGTGTTAAAACAGCCAACGGTCAAAGTCAACGGGTTTTAGGAACAATCTGTTTAGAAATAGAATATAATGGGCAAACTAACAATATTGAATTTTTATTAATTCCATCAATTACCCAGGATGTAATTTGTGGAATGGATTTTTGGGAAAAATTTAAAATACAAATTGTTTCCATAAATTCAGTTTGTGAAGTAAGTTCTGAGGATAATTCAGAAAAGATTCCATTAACAACGGTTCAGCAACAACAACTACAGAGAATCGTTGATTATTTTCCAAATTCAGAGCGTGATGGGTTGGGATGTACAACTTTATTAGAGCACAATATTGATACGGGAAACGCTATTGCCATTAAACAAAGGTATTACCCAATATCCCCTGCAAGGGAAAAGCTTCTATGTAATGAAATTGATCGTATGCTAGGATTGGGGGTCATAGAGGAATGTCCAACATCCCCTTGGTCATCTCCAGGAGTTCTTATAGTGAAACCTGGAAAGGTTCGTTTTTGTGTAGACAGTCGAAAATTGAACTCTGTTACGATAAAGGACGCATACCCTATTCCAAATATAGACGGACTGATTTCAAGGCTTCCTCCAATTTTCTTTATTTCCAAAGTGGATTTAAAAGATGCCTTTTGGCAAATTAAATTGGACGAGACCTCAAAACCGAAAACTGCATTTGTAATCCCTAATCGGCCTTTGTACCAATTTACAAGGATGCCGTTTGGATTGTGCAATGCACCACAAACAATGTGTAGACTAATGGACCAAGTCATTCCGTATTATTTTAAGAGTAACGTATTTGTTTACATAGACGTTTTATTGATAATTTCAAAGGACTTTAACGAGCATCTACGACACTTACAGGAGGTTGCCACACAGTTACGTAAAGCCAATTTGTCTATTAATATTAAGAAGAGCAGTTTTGCTATAAGGCGAGTTCAGTATCTAGGATATATTGTGGGCGAAGGATGTATGAAAGTGGATCCAGGGAAGGTAAATGCCATATCTGATTTTCCATCACCTAAATCTATTCGACAGCTTCGCCAATTTCTTGGTATGGCTGGATGGTACCGTCGATTTATTGACGATTACGCTACGGTTACATTTCATATGACAGAGTTATTATCTAAAAGGAAAAGTTTTAAGTGGACGGACGATGCACAAAAATCATTTGAGGCTGTCAAGCAGAAGTTAACTTCAGCTCCTGTTTTAGTACATGCTAATTTCAACAAACCTTTCATACTTCAATGTGACGCAAGTACTGTTGGAGTTGGTGCTGTTTTGGCGCAGCTTGATGATGAAGAGAATGAAAGGCCCATAGCGTTCATGTCACAAAAATTAAATAAAGCTCAAAGGAATTATTCTATAACTGAATTGGAATGTCTGGCAGTCATATTAGCTATTAAAAAGTTTAGAGCTTATATTGAAGGCCACGAATTTAAAGTCGTCACGGATCATGCAAGTCTAAAATGGTTGATGAGACAAAAGGATTTGACAGGACGTTTAGCTAGATGGGTTCTAAAGCTACAAGGTTTTGATTTTGTTATTGAATATCGTAAGAGTAGAGACAACGTAGTGCCAGATGCATTATCACGATCATTTAATACTGAAACATCTGTGGCAGAATTAGACTTGGAGACTCTACCTTCTCTTGATCTTAATTCAGATAGCTTTAAAAGTCTTGAGTATATGCGTTTAAAAGACGAGTTAATAAAAACAGAATTGCCCGATTACCGAGTTGTGGATAGATTTATCTACAAGAGAACAAATTTCACTTCTGGTGATATTGATGGGTCTGAGTCGTGGAAACTGTTTGTTCCAGAGGAACTTCGCAAAGACGTCATTTATGCATCACATGACGTACCAGCCGCTGCACATGGTGGCATAGCTAAGACCGTCAACCGAATTAGAAAATTTTTCTTTTGGCCTGGATTAGTTTTAGATGTAAAGAACTACGTTACTAATTGTTTTTTTTGTAAAACATCTAAAGTTCCAAACACATCAATTAGGCCACCTATGGGTCATATGGTAGAATCTGAGAGACCGTTTCAACGTTTATACATAGATCTTATTGGTCCTTTTCCACGCACCAAAAATGGAAACATGGGAATATTAATTATTCTGGATCATTTTACAAAATTTACCTTTTTAAAGCCTTTAAAGAAATTTTTAACAAAACCTATAGCTGAATATCTCAAAAATGAAATTTTTACGTGCTACGGAGTTCCAGAAATCATACTGTCGGATAATGGCAGTCAATTTAAATCAAATGAATTTAAGAGATTAATGGAAAAATTTGGAATCAGACATCAATTTACGGCTGTGTATAGTCCTCAGTCTAATGCAAGTGAAAGAGTAAACCGTTCTATTAACGAAGCTCTTCGGTCATATGTTCGTAACGACCAACGTATGTGGGATAAATATTTGCCAAGTATTAATTGCGCAATTCGTAGTAGTGTACATCAGACGACGGGTCGGACTCCTTATGAGTTGGTGTTTGGACAGACAATGATTGTACATGGACAGGATTATAAAATTTTACGGAATTTGAAACTTTTGGCGGATTCAGACACAAAAATAGAGAGACATGACAGTTTTTCAATTTTGCGGGACTCCATTAGAAAAAAGATTAAAGAAGCATATGATCGTAATGCCAAATCATATAACTTAAGGACTCGTATGAGAGAATTCCATATTGGACAATTGGTGATACGTCGAAATTTTATGCAGAGCTCATTGATAGATAATTTCAATGCTAAACTTTCTCCAACTGGTATAAAAGCGGTCGCTAAAAGACGTATAGGCAATGTAAAGTATGAACTGGAAGATAGCGTGGGTGGACATACTGCTGTTTACCATGTTAAAGATATATGGACTTGATTTTTGGGGTCAATTATTGATTGCATCATTTCTTTGGTCGCTTGTTTCAGATTAAACTCTGCAACAAGTTTCGACTTTAATCTGCTTTGTGATAGCAACATATTACAAGAATGCTTTTAGTTCGGTTTTATTTAACTAATTTTTTTGTCTGAGGCTAGAAATTTTACTTGCTGGAATTGAAATATATTTGTATTTTTGAGTATGTGATTTTTGATTTTTGTATAGGCATTGCTTTTTGTTTTACTAGAAGTTTAAAAAATTTTCATTTATAAAAGGATAAAGAAACTTGAATTGTGAAATAGTGCCGGAGAAATTGTAATTTTAATTTGCGTTTTGGAATTATCGAATTGATAAATTTTAACAGTTATTGTTATTTGATATTTTAATTTTTTTTGAGGAAAGAAAAGTGGTAAGATTATTATTAAATTTTTTTTTTTCTAGAATTGTGTTGTTTAGTGGTTTTATCTAAATTTGTATATTGTTATAGACCTTATCAAGTTCGTCGCAGCTTCCTGAATAAAGAGGTTTATCTTAAGAAATCGCAGCTAGTGATTCGATTACAATCCATTTGTGTGAACAAATATACGACAATCCTTTTCATAAATCGCAAAATATATATATTTATATATACTATATATATCAACAAACGCTTACAAATAATTTTTCAATTGGCTCAGATTGGTGTTGTGTTCGTGAGTGACTGTTATGCATACGTAGGGAGATTTGTGATCTCTCTACGAGTATATGTGTATATATATCTTTTTTTTTTAAAGAAAAGGGGAAAATTCAGGCATCTTAATTTTCCACTTAATATTTCAAACCTTTGATTAAAGCAAGAATATTTGCTATCTTATAATTGACATTAATATTATTATAATATAAATTTTTGTTTTGTTTAAAGATTTTCAATTTTATATATTATTTTGTGTTAGTTTTAGTTAATTCTTTTGATTTTGCCTTTTTTTTAAAATGTATATGGTCACTTAATTTTTTTTTATCATATAAATTCAGTAAAATCATTCACTTATTAAATCTCTTTTCATATACATACATAATTAATATAGTGAGTTTTGTTATAGACGGAATAAGAAATTCGTGTTAACAGAATTCACTTACATATTTACACTACCAAATGATTATAAATCTTTGATTGAACAAACTTCGCAAACAGTCTACAGTCATCTAGCGCTAGCTGACATCGTGGGACAATAAACAATGTAAGTTGTTCTTTTGATTTATTAATATATACATACATAACAGACATATATTATTATTTACATTAAATTTTTTTTGTACACCTTATTAACTTAAAATACTTTTTTTATAATCAAACGTGAATCAGAATCGAGTATAATTTTCTTAATTACTGTCATTCACTTTATAAATCCTTTTTGTTTGTGAATGAATATTGTCTAATTTTGGTATTTTACAATGAATTTATTGATAATATTTGCTGATTAAACTTAAAAAATAAAAGAAAAAAAAAAAAGAAATTATAACGATTGACCAATTACAATAATTTATAATTCAATATTGTTTCAAATTCATTTCAAAGTAAATAAAAGAAATTTCTTTTTTTTTTATCTTCATTGTTACTTAAAATTTGAAATATAATAAATGTTCTAATTTTTGTAATGTGTTGTCCGATATGAGAGTCTAATTTCTTATTTATTGTTACGAAAGGTGAAGAAAAGGTATGGGGTAGATTTCATTTAAATTTTTTTTTATTACTTATCGGGCTGATAAATTACTTTCTCTTTATCAGCATGGAGGGAGGGCTTAGCATATATGTGGCAAATTCCATCTTAGCCCATATTTAAATCATCGATCCATTTAATTTATTATTATTTTTTTTTGTTCTTTTTCTATATGCATCATTATATTTTTGTTTGTTACGCTACCTAAAATTTTAAGTCTTTTGTGACGATTAATTTAAATAAAATAATAGGCACTTTGTATTAACCACACCCATCGTCGAGCACAGCCGGATTACTAGGTAGCCGTGTTCCCCAAATTGTTCACCTAAATATGAAGAATCGTTACAAGGTCCATAACATCCGTTCTATGCATATGCGTTTTATGCGTTTCTGTACGTTCGCTCCGATTCTAAGTTACATGCAATACGTCTTATGCGGCAAATATTTTTCTTGTTTAAAAAATAATAAACACAACAGAGGTGACACTCAGTACATAAAAGCAACCGATAACTAAAATGTAAATTTTGTTCGTGAAATAACTATGTTAAAAACTAATATTAATGTATTTTATTCTTGAAAATACTTGTAAGTAAGCTTTATTACAAAAGCTTTTTCTGCTATTAAAAACTTTTTTTATGGAAAAAAATGTAAATCCACTACACGAATACTTTTATCGATATCATTGAAAATATAATATACATTATTTGCCATCTTTGGCTATCAAAAACAGCTGACCTTTTTTCATGAAGCATGCGACGGATAAAAAAGTATAAAGTAAACCTACTTTATTCGTCCTGTGCGTCTACACTTAATCGCAAAACTCTACATACTATTTTAGGTATTTCATATCTTTTATACATAATTTTTATTTAATGTTTAATTTTTGATAATATTGTATCTTAAGTATTATATTGGACCCACTTTATAACTTCGAGATAAAAAATTAAAAAAAACTTACTTTTTTCCTAAAGTAAAAAGTACTAAAAAATGACACTTAGCCAACGTCGCAAAAGTGTACATACGGGTTTGAATTGTAAAAGACTGTGTTTTAGTAAAAAAAAACTAAAATACTTTCTAATTTTAATTTTAAGTAAAATTCGTTCTTTTTTATACAAAAGTTCAATAAGCAATCTTTTTTATTTTCTCCACATTTTCAAACGTAGTATATATTAATTTTTTGACAACTAAACCAGAGTCAAAATTTATGAAATTCAAAGTTAACTAGATTAACATTATTATAAAAAAATATAAATAAAAACGACTCAAACAAATAAGGGTTGCCAACAGTCGGCTATCCTGCATTTAAAACGTCCTCGTTTTTATCGTCTGAAGAATTGTCGTTAGTTTCATCATCAAAATTTGGTGGCAATTCCCAAAAAGGTTTCAGTTTATCAGACGCATAAACCGATGAGTAATGACGAGACGATCTTTTGGAATTTTGAATGTCTTCGATCATGTATCTGTCATTATTTAGAATTTTAGTTATTTTGAAAGGCCCTTTGTACCGCGGTTCTAATTTCCGAGATCTTCCACTACTTGAAGGTTCGTTTTCAGCTAATACAAGGTCATCAACTTCGTACTGGTGTGGAGTTTTATGAATATTATCGAACCGTTGTTTTGCTTGGCTGCGTTTTGTATTAATGCTACTGGAAGCTTTTTGTCTAATTTCCTTCATTTCATCTTCTGTATGACTATAGTTTTTATGCAATGCAAGCAGAATCTTATTTTCAAGAGTATCACGCGGAGAATAACAAAATAGTAACTCATGAGGACTTTTACCAGACGTCTTGTTTTTCATTGTGTTTATGGACCATTGAATATTCATCAAATGCTCATCCCAGCATTTATCGTTTTGGGTAGTAGGTAAAATCATTGAAAGTAATGTACGATTTGTCCTTTCTGCATGACCATTAGCTCTTGGTGTCCTTACAGCGTTGAGTACATGTTTTATGCTATTGTGATGACAATACCTCTTGAATTCGTTTGACGTAAATGACGTTCCTCTGTCCGTGACTATTCGTGTTGGCACTCCAAAGTAACTAGAGAATTCATTTAAAATGTTGATAAAGTACTTGCTGGCGGTACTTTTTACTGCTCTATCGTAAATTTAGTAAACGAATCCACTAGAACCAATATATGTTCCTTCTGCTTACTACTTTTCGGAAATGGTCCTAAATGATCCAAATGAACCGTGTTAAATGGTATAGGTTCAATGTCATCGAAATGGTATTCACCTTCTCTACGACCACCTTTATTTTTGTTGTAAGCACATTCAATACACGCTTTTATGTACGACTTCACAAAATTTCTCATTCTTGGAAACCAAACATAACTTAAAAGCTTATCCATCGTTTTTTCAACACCTAGATGGCCGTTTTTGTCGTGACAATCTTCAACAACTCTCCATCGCATTGATTTTGGAACAACCCATAAATGTTTACCGTTGTACTTTCGGAATAATCTGCCATGCTCAAAATGATATTCCTTTATTAAAATTTTATTTTTATTTTGGAGCTTGATAACGATTTTTTTAATTGATTCATCTTGTCTTTGCATTACAGCTAGCCAGTCATCATTATGAAGTTAAACTTTGTCAATTTTAAGGGTGGCAACATCTATATCGTTAGCGGACTCATTAGGGGCCCGACTTAAGGCATCAACATGCTCCATATATTGACTTTTCCGGTGCTCTAGAGTCATATCAAAATCTTGAATTTTTAACCACCATCGAGCTATCCGAGGGATTAATTCACGTTTAGTCATTGCAGATTTTACAGCACTGCAATCAGTTACTACTTTCACTGGTTTGCCATATATGTAATATCGAAACCTTTCTAACGTCTCGACCACCGCTAGAGTTTCCAATCCGTTGGACTCGTCGATCTGCTGCAATAAGCCACTGCCCTTAATTCTCCATCTTCTTGTAATAATACTCCAGCTAAACCTATAGAACTTGCATCCGTGTGAATCTCATGTTTTGCTTCTAGGCGAAAGTCTGTCATTACTGGTTGCGATGATAATTTTTCTTTTAATTCAACAAATGTTGTTTCTTGTTGATTAGTCCATACAAATTTTTCATTTTTACGTAATAATTTTCTTAGTGGCTCTGCTATAATTGTAAATCCAGGAATTAATTTTCGAAAATATCCACTTAAGTCTAAGAATTTTCGAACTTCATGAATATTTTCAGGTCGTTTAAATTCTTTTATCGCCACAGACTTTTCTTTACCAGGACTAATTCCTGCAGGAGTTATTTGATGATCAAGAAATTCAATAGTAGTTTTAAAAAACACGCCCATGAGTATATCGTCCATGTAGTGCATCATGTTTTCCTTACCTGCACGTTCTTGAATTTTTGCCATTAACCGTTGGAAAACCATCAGCGCGTTTTTTAGACCGAAAGGCATGCTCTTGAATTCGTAGAGTCCTTCAGTTGTTATAAATGCTGTATATTTACGGCTTTCTGGTTCAATTAAAATTTGATAATAGCCACTGTTGAGGTCTAAAGTTGAAAAATATTTGTATTTCTTGGCTTTTTGAAGGCATTCTTCAATATTTTGCGTCGGAAAATTTTCTTTTAACATTAGATTATTCAAATGCCTATAATCTATACAAAGTCGTTCATCACCGTTTTTCTTTTTTTGAAGTACAACTGGACTCGCATATTCGGAACTGGAAAAAGTTATTATATCGTTGTCTAATAGCTCTTGGACCATTTCTGCTATTATATTTTTCTTTGACTCTGGAACACGATACGGAAATTGCTTTATAATTTTGGAATTCGTTAGGCTTATTTCCATTTTAACTAAATCTGTCTTTCCAAGATTTTGTAAGTTGTTTGAAAACACATCTTTATTTTCTTGTATAAGCTCCAGCAATTTGTATTTTTCATCGTTTAAGTCACATTTGATAAGATTTTCATCTATCAGTTCTTTATTTTCATTTTTATCACTCGCTTCTTCATTATTGATACCGACTCGAACTTTAGCGTCAGTTTTGTTAATGATCGTTATTTTTCCATCTTGAACTACCATCACTATATTTTCATTGATAAAGGCGTCTTGACCCAGTAAGATATCGGTCAGTAAGAGTTCATCATCGACCAAATATAAAGTTAAAGGTACTTCGATATCGTTAATAATCAAATTTATTTATTGCGAATACCACCACAAAGACCGGAAATTCTCATAGCACAACCAATAGGTTTTACATCTATTTGTTCACAGACTGATTTTTTAATTAAACTGCATTGACTTCCAGTATCTATGAACGCATTTAAAATTTTGTTGTTTAAATTTACTGCTATTTTAAAAACGTCATCATTATTACAACAGTACATATTTCGTGCTGTAGAATTTTGCTTGCATTGAATTTCATTCTTACCGTGAACTTTATTACATCTTTCACAACGAGCTCGTCTTTGAGGTTTCGGACAGTTAGTAGAGATATGTCCCATTTCATTGCAATTGAAACATTTAATTTCTCTACCAGATTTCGCTGCAGTTTTACAACTATCAGCATTTATATTTTTATTCGCTTCGTGACTTATTTTATATCTGTTTTCAGTATTTTTATGACACGTTTTTCTGGGACGTTTCGTTCATACTGACTCAAAATTTCCCGTAATTGTTTGACTGAATCGATTTTCTGTGCTGCAATAGCTACTTGAATTTCATGATTTTGCAATCCTTCTCTGGCATATTTAACAATAGCTTTTTCACTTATTTTATATCGTTTTCTTAATGCACATATGCGAAAACAATAGTCTGTAACCTTTTCATCATTTTTACGTACCGTACTTATGATTTTAAAATGTATTTCTGCTTCATCTTGTGTAGAACCAAATTCTTCGACTAATTCTCTAGCAAAATCATTCCAATTTGAATGTAAAACTTGAAGTGAATCTAACCACAAACGTGCAGTCCCTTTCATTCGACTATTTACTGCGAGAAGTAAACATTTTTCCTCCCAGTGATAAGCTCGGATAGCACTCTCAACTCGTTCAACAAATTGTTCAACGGATAGTGAAGATTCATTTGTCGGATCAAATTCTGGAATTGTTTCTGAAATCTCACGAACAGAACAATTATTAGTTGAATTTGGAACTGTGACGTTGTTCAATCTCTGACGTTGTATGTTTGTTACTTCATGTGTGTTTTGAGTAACCGTTTGGAAAACACTCATCGTGCTTTCTAGCATTTTCTTTAATCCGTCCACCTGTTGTTGCAAATTTAAGACATCGTTGTTTTGCGGAACTGCATGTACATTCAAATGACTACCAGTTGGAGGATTGAGTGATGAGGCCATTTCCTCAAAAACATAAATTTCCTCATCATTGTCGTCAATTTCATCTGTACCATTGAAACTTACAAGGCGTTGGATTAACTCCGCTTTTGTTCCTGAGCTCGGAAATTCTCGTTCACGTAGTAGCTGTTTTAGCTCGTCAACTTTTAACGTTGAAAGTTTTCTCATATTTTATTTTGCTGAAAAATATTCAACACAAATTGTTTAATTCAATTGATTCCGATCCCACTTCTGATCTAAAAGACTGTGTTTTAGTAAAAAAAACCAAAATACTTTCTAATTTTAATTTTAAGTAAAATTCGTTCTTTTTTATACAAAAGTTCAATAAGCAATCTTTTTTATTTTCTCCACATTTTCAAACGTAGTATATATTAATTTTTTGACAACTAAACCAGAGTGAAAATTTATGAAATTCAAAGTTAACTAGATTAACATTATTATAAAAAAATATAAATAAAAACGACTCAAACAAATAAGGGTTGCCAACAATTTGTATTGAGTACAGATATAGTAGCACCTTTTTATTTTATAATTTTGTGTTCATTTAGTCTTATTTTAACAACATGTGTTAGATTTTGCTTAAATTTTGTTTTGACTATTAGCAGAAATTTAAATAAATGGAAAAAGTACGGAATATAGCAACAAAATAATGGTCAAGGCCAGTAACAAAGGGCATTGCACCTGTATACTGCAAGGCAAAATACATGAAATTTTTTTTATTGTTAGTTTTGTTAGTGAGAATCGCAGTTAGACTAGCAGAAAATGTTAAATGCAGCTCAACAGAAAAAATAAATTTAAAGTTGTGAAGCACAGTTGAGTTTGAGTCGCTTAAAGGTAACACCAAAAATAAATAAAATAAACTATTTTAAAATTAAACATAGAAAAAAGAGGATAATTAAACCAATAAATAGATTTAAAATTTGGTTTATTATATAAGTACAAAAAGATATCGTGTGTGGAAGGTGAACAGTTTGTTTAAACAAAAGAAAAAAAAGAGAAAAATTCAAACCGTAAGTTGAGATGAGAAAATCAGAAAGTAGAAATACAACAAAGTTTTGTATTCACATATTGTATGGGCCAGGCCGGAAAAGATTAAAGATGAGAAAGAAAAGGGTAGTCTTTTCCCAGTTGGGTGTAGGAAGTTTAATTTCTAATTCTAATTTCACATGATTGGCATCCTAGCCACATGTGGAAAGAGAGTGAGGACTGCATATTTGCATCAGCCAAAGTTACCTTAAAGCGGATACTCAAACCTAAAATTATAGAAAGAGAGTCAGCGAAATTTTAACTATAAAACAACACAATTATAGTACTTAGGAAACTACTATCCATTGACAAGGTAGTGTTAAGTTATATAGGTTAAATTTAGCGAGTATAGTATAGAGGTGATAAGTAGTAGGGAACTAGCGGTTCGGCCCCAATTTGTGAAATTGTGGGCTGAAATTGTTAAATTGTGGCTGAAATTGTTAAATTTTGGCTGAAATTTTAAAATTCTTGGAAATTTGTGAAATTTGATACCTACGTGTGTGTGTCCGTCCGTCCGTCTGTGTTGTTTGTTTACATTAAGTATTTTTTGTTTACATCAACTGTTTTTTGTTTATATTAAGTGTAGGTATGTTTGTATGTATGTATGACCGTGGGAACTTGTGCGCGGAATATTTTGTGGGAATACATTAAGGGGGTTTATATGTTTGAAGCTGTTATATGTATATGATTTTCTAATGCCGACGGGATAACATCTTTATTTTTTTTCTTACTATGGGAAAATAATGAAAATTAATTTTTTCAAATGCCGACGGGAAAACATGTTTATATTTTTCAAATGCTGACGGAAAATCTTGGAAATGATTTTTCCTAATGCCGACGGAAAATTTGTGGTTGTGTCTAGCTGTAGGATTTGAAGTCTGGCTATGATTCTTGGAGGACGAGGTGTGTCTAGCTGTAGGAATTGAAGTCTGGCTGTGATTGGTGGAGGACGGGGTTTGTCTAGATTGTGAGACCTTAAGGCTGACCGTGATTTGGGTAGGTGAGGGTGTTTTGTAATATGTAACCGCGGGAATTCGGTGAAGTTTATGCTTGTTGGAATTTAAACCAAGCTGTGCTTGTGGAGGGGCGAGATGTATTTGCGGTAGATCGACTGGTGTAGGGTGGGGAGTTGTTGTAATATGTATCCGTGGGAATCTGTGTACATGTATGTATGTATGTATGTCTGTAAGAGTTTAAGGCTGTCTGTGAGTTATCAAAGGTAAGGTGAGAGTGTTCATGTAATACGTATCCGTGGGAATCTGTGTATATGTATGTTCGTAGTAGTTTAAGGCTGATTGTGATTTGAGGTGGGGGAGGGTCTTGTTGTGATAGATAGATAGAATGTGCCTATGTGTGCATGTCAGTATATATGTGTGTATGTATATGTAGCAGTTTAAGTCTATCCTTGATTTGAGGTAGGCGGGGAGGTGTTATTGTAATATGTATCTTTAGGAATTTGGGAGTTTATATGTTTGTAGAAATTTTTGTGCATGTATGTCAGTAGAAGTTTAAGGCTGATCGTGATTTGGATTGTTGAGATTGATCGATTGTATGTGACCTTGAGAATTTGTGTATGTATATCTATAGAAAATTTAAGGCTTATCGTGATTTATGAGGGGCGAAGTGTTCATTAAATATATCATGATTACTGAGAAGTGAGGTGAAGGTGTTCATGTATATGTATACGTATCTGTGTGCATGTATGTATGTCTATATGAGTTTAAGGCTGATCGTGATTTAGGTTGTGAGATTGATAGATTGTATGTTACCTTGAGATTTTGTGTATATATATCTGTAAGAACTTTAGGCTGACTGTGATTTGTGAGGGGAGGGGCGTTGTTGAAATAGGTTTAATTTTTCGTAGATGAATTTTAGTATGTGTGTGTGTATGTGATTTTCTCACCATAGTATTTATATGTACGTAGAAATAAATTCTTTCTCATATGAACAGTTTTTGCTAGAAAATATTATCATATATCTGAACTTCCCTAACCCAAGTATGTTTTTCATATTGGAGGATGAGATTGCTTTATATTTTATCAAGCTTAAATTTGTCCAGTGTTAAAGTCTGTCGGTCAGAAATTTGTTTATATTTGTATAAATATTAATTTCAGATTTTGCAAAATTCTTGCGTACGATCGTGGTGATTTTGTGTGTGTGTATGTGTATGCGCGATAGAGTTTGACTGGTCTGTGATAAGTTTGTTTATTTAAGTACATTTGTCTTCTTCGACTTTCGTCTTTAAGCGGCAATAGCTTGGGGAACGGTTTGTATGTTTTCATGATGTATGTAGATATGTAAGTGTGATTGTTAAAATCCAATAAATACTTGAGCATGGGTAAGAAATTTGATAATATGTATACATATGTACATATGGATCTACAAATTGATTTTATATGTATGTATGTACATACAAATAAGTCTGTGGCTAACTCTTTAAATACATTTTTTTGTCATGTGCGGTCTTTTATTGTTCTAAATATTCGCCAGGTCTTTTGTGTATAGATGTGAAATATATTCATAGTTTTTTTAATTTTTAGATGTATTTACTTAAAAGTTTGTGAGGAGTTTCTGTTTTAAGTAAAATTTAATTCCTCTCTAGTTGTAGTAACTATAGTATAAATATTTAATATATTTTATTTCCATTTGTTTAAAGTTGATGTAGCCTATATAGTCAACGTTAGAAATTTTTCGGTGTAAAATTTTTTCCAACTATCATCTTTTTTCTTCACCTTTTTCATATATTTTAGAACATCTTGCATTGGCTTTAAAAAATGATAAACGCTTTGAAATGAAACTGATCCAGCAGTCCAGCTTTTTTTAACCACTTTGCTTCTCTTTCCTTTTTTATTGATAAACATTTAAAATCAAATGGTGGTTTTATAATGAAATTGTTATACTCATTATTGTTAAAAACATCAGCTACTTCTTTTTGTAATGAAAATCATTCGAAACCTTACTCGTCTATTAAAACCATTTTTTTTCATTCATATTACTTAATTTATTAGACTTTCAGGACTTTCTATTATTCGATCATCAGTAAAAATGCAGTAGCTGAGGTCCTTGCTTACTCTTTCATATTAAATTTCTATATCAATTGGGCCGCTATTGAATAAAAGGAACTTTTATCTTAAACTTTAGTGCATTTGGAAGTGCTTGAGATTCTTTCATATAATAGCTTTGTTGGAATCTTAGATACGACTACATATAATATAGAATTGCATAACGTTTATTTTTAATTTTTATGTTAAGATCATTATCATTTGGAAATGTACTTTTAAATTAGTTAACTCATAATGAGGAAACTTGTTTTCTTCTTGAATAGCGATCAACAGAAAACGAAATCGTTTTCTTACAATTTAGGTCTGGCCTCTCAACGGTTCCTCTAGATATAAGATGACTTTCTTTGTCAACATATCTCTCTACTCTTTTTCAGCGTTAAGGGGCAATTAAATGTTAAAATTTTAACTCCTCAAATTGTGTTACTTCATACTGATAATATGTTTTCATTAATAAGGTATATGTTTATATTATGAAGGTTACTCTCCTATGGCTTTTATTTGATGTTCTAGATGATTTTTTTTTCTCATTTTATTAACCTGTCAGACAAAGTGTACGTATCAGTTGATCACTCAGTCTCTCTTTTTAATAATTTTTTTCTTTTAATATGCCACTACTATTTTTTTAGATTTTACTACTTGAAAAAGAGAATATTTATGTAATTTTTAAATGTATTCATATATACATATAGGTAAATATATATATATATGTATAGAGAAATTACTTTATCTACAAAGAAATACATATTTAATAATCAACTATTCTAGAAAATCGATTTCAAATAACACAGTTACCTCCACCATCAATTCACCGTTGGTGTTTTTATAGTGTCAGAAACACTAGAATATATATGTTTGAGAGAATTTTTACATCGACTTTTTCTACATGAGGTTTGCTGGTTGACATCCTTGAAGTTATTGTTGACGTAGGCTGGGTTGTATCACATTCAGATGTAACAAACAAGTTTCTCATCACCTTCTAACAGATTTATATATTTTGCTAGCATGCATGCCTTAGCATGCTTCTATCGATAGTGACGCGAGAGTCCGACATGTAGTGGTGTTTCAATTAAAAATCTATACTATTAGATTTTACGATTTCGCTCTTTTTATTCTTTTACAAAGTAGATACATATTTATGTATTTCATTTAGCACAGAGTCATAAAATTTCTTTGCTTACAAAATTGTGTGACATTCTTTTAAATTTATAATTTATATAAAGTAAGATCTGCTTACATTGCATTTTACAATTTATGTATGCTTCAGCATGATTCCAGTTGAAGTCCATATTTATTCAGTAAGTTTGTTTGATACTAATTCATACACATATACATTCTTAAAAATTGGAAATCTAAGTCCAATTTATGTAGTTTATCTATATTTTCTAAAGATTTGATAGCCATAGAAATGAATAGAGTAAAGATCTATTATAATAGCCCATGGGCATATTTTAAAATTTCGCTTGCTAGAGCTTTCGAAATGGAAAATGTACAATTTTCACTATAAAAAGTGATAATATTAGGTGTTACTGAATATTACACTGTGTTGTAATTTATTTTGAACACTTAAGTTTTCACAATATTTCATACAGGCCAACAAGTTTAGAAAATTTCCAGTATATTAAGTTAATTATCTTTCTTAAGACCTATCATTCCTTCAAAAATACAAACCAAACTAGATTTTTCTTGTTTAATTTTATTTTTTACTTTCATTAAATTTCAACATTTTGTTCATCTTCAAATTATTATATATAGGAGCTTTTTCTCATTTGTTGAGTTAACTTTAATCGGAAACATTTAAATAGTGAGATGAACTTTTATATTGTATACGAGTACATTAAGTAATTCTTTGTATATTTCATTTATATGAACCATCATCACATAATTCCTTTGGATGATCTATTAAATCATTCTACTATTGATGCTTTCATATTAAGTAATGTTTAATATTCTACATATGCATGAATTTTCCAGTGTCTATTAAAAAATTCTTTACAATCATCCATTTGTAAGCTTTTTGGTACTCATAACATTTCAAAAATATTTTCCACAGCCTAGGTTTTTTCGAATGCAACTTTTATTTTCAACGGTATTGACCATAGAAACTTTGTGAATGATTCATTTACAGTCTACAATAATCAATAATTTCTATTTTCTGTAGAATAGTTTCCCATTTCACCTAAATCAGCTCCATAAAAGATCAACTATTCCTTTCATTACATATCTACAATACACAAACAATTTTCGAGATTTATTATAGAGTTCGTCTACTAAATTTCTTTTTAAAGACATTGAGTTATTTTAAAGATTTTTTGGAGAGTGTTGTGATCTACTTGATACACTTTCAGCTATTTATACTATCATGTAGTTCATTTTCCAATCTATAAATTTTATCGTTCAGCTGTTCAATTTGTTTTTTCAAAAGATGATTTGATTTTTAGTATGTATTTTATCAATTTTATAACTATCTTCTATCTCTAATTGTATTTCAGGTTGTACTCTATCAATTTGCATTTTAATATATTCTTGAATTATATTAATTCCTTAAGCTATATTATTAATTTGTCCTATAGTTTATCGTTTGGAGTTTCCAGAAACAATTTACTGATAACATCATTCTCTGTCAGTGAATGATGATGATGATTAGTAGAAATTATATATTTTATATAGTTTTCAACATCAAATTTCTCATAATATTTCCATGTTCTATTATCAATCATTAAAGAAAATAAAGAAATATTAGGGCCTATATTTAACCATCAACTTGTATTTTATCTTCATTTAGTTTTAGGTTACTATCACCAAACTTTCATTCAAATCTTGATGTGGGCCATAGTTTGTATCTAATTCAATTCTTCCTTCCAAGACTGATAAATGAGTATAAGTGTCTTCAGAATTGGAAGTCTATGAGTAAAAATCATCTTCATCATCCTTATCATCATTCTCAGTATTAGCATCATTTAATAAGATGATATCATCAAATATTGTTCCTTCTGAAAGTTTCTTTGGTGTACTTGTCTCTATATTGACTGATGGCTTTAAAGTTGTATTATTTTCAGCTTCTATTTTGATTTTACTTTCTTCTTTCTTGCGAATTCTTTCAATATTTCTAGAACTATTTATGAATTCTTTGAGAGGTTCTGTTATAGGTTTAAATGTATCTTTTATTGCTCACATGTATCTATTTCACCAGTTTTTATACTACGAAGCTTTTTCTTCAAGACATTTCTTGTCAACACCAACTGTTTTAAAATTTTCTCATCCATGTTTAATAATAGTAAATAACAGGTATCAGCTATTAGATCAGGTATCAGCTATCAGATCAGGTTATCAGGTAACTGGTCTGGTTTTCAGATCAGCTTATCAGGACCTGGTCTGTTTTTCAGATCAGCTTATCATGACCTGGTCTGGTTTTCAGATCAGCTTATCAGGATCTGATCTGGTTTTCAGATCAGCTTAATAGGAACTGGTCTGGTTTTCAGATCAGCTTATCAGGACCTGGTCTGGTTTTCAGATCAGCTTTTCAGGACCTGGTCTGGTTTTCAGATCAGCTTAATAGGACCTGGTCTGGTTTTCAGATCAGCTTATCAGGACCTGGTCTGGTTTTCAGATCAGCTTTTCAGGACCTGGTCTGGTTTTCAGATCAGCTTATCAGGACCTGGTATGGTTTTCAGATCAGCTTATCTGATTCAGATTGGGTTATCAGTTTACAAGTAGCTGCCCATTTATAACATTTAGATGAATGCAGTTTAAGGTCAGATGAAAAACGAAAAAGTAAACTTTTATGTAGTCAAATTCTCTTTTTTTCTATAACGATCATCGTTCAATTCAATATCGTTGCTTATAATCAAAATCCATATTTATCCTTCCAACATGCTTTATATTTGTCTCATCTTACTTAAAAATTATAATTACATTATGATTATCTAGTATCAAATGTTTGGTGATTCTGGTATAAGTTTGACATCAGCAGAATGCATCAACATTCTTATCTCACTCCATACAAAAATATGTTTCTCACATCTAACATCCTTAAATATCATATCAGAATTACTTTTAGCTTTGTTAGGAGAAATAACAGATTCAGTATCTGTAAATGTGTATTATCCCATTCCTTTAATTAATGAAATTATGTAATTTCTTTAAGTATCCATATTTAGGTTGATAGAGAGATTTTGAGTATTAATATGTAGATGTTTTAAAATTTTAGTTCATTAAGAGTTTTTAGCAAGCCAATCATAACATATTATTTTTTATTTTATTTTTTTACAATTTGACAGACCAACTATTTTTACGCAAGTAAAATTTGATAGAGGGGGAACTATGACTTGTTTTTGAACTAACGTTTGATGAATCATCAAAATTTCGTACCATCCTATTTTTAGGTGGTTTCACTAACCACATTTTTTTAACTAAATGCATTTTATAAATATTATCTCTTATTAAAAAAATAAAATAATGCAGCTATACGATATCAGAAAATATTATCTGATATCTTGTAGCTGCATTATTTTATTTATTTAATAAGAGATAATGATGTATACTCACATTCAAAACAACATAAAACTATCATTTGTTTTGATTATGAGTATACGTCAATATTTATGAAATGCAATTAGTTACACAAATGTGGTTAGTGAAACAAAGTATATTTTAACAGCCTTATTTATAAAAATTATTAAGACTGTAAGAGTTTAAAATCAGTATTTTTATGATAATACTGGTTTAAACTCTTAAAATATACTTTGTTTTGACTATGAGTAGGGACCATTATCTCTTATATAGGAAAAATAAAATAATACAGCTATACGATACCAGAAAATATTTTCTTTGATGATTCATCAAACGTTAGTTCAAATTGTCTGTCAAATTGTAAAAAAATAAAATATAAAATAATATGTTATGATTGGCTTGCTAAAAAGTCTTAATGAACTAAAATTACGTCAACAATAACTTCAAGGAGGTCAACCAGCAAACCTCATGTAGAAAAACTCGATGTAAAAATTCTCTCAAACATAGATATTCTAATGTTTCTGACACTATAAAAACACCAACGGTGAATTGATGGTGGAGGTAACTGTGTTATTTGAGATCGATTTTCTAGAATAGTTGATTATTAAACATGTATTTCTTTGTAGATAAAGTAATTTCTCTATACATATATACATATATTTACCTATATGTATATATGAATACATTTAAAAATTACATAAATATTCTCTTTTTCAAGTAGTAAAATCTGAAAAAATAGTAGTGACACATTAAAAGAAAAAAATTATTAAAAAGAGAGACTGAGTGATCAACTGATACGTACACTTTGTCTGACAGGTAAATAAAGCGCGCTTAAACATATCAGTAATATATGCACAATACGTTGAACTTTAATAAAATGAGAAAAAAAATCATCTAGAACATCAAATAAAAGCCATAGGAGAGTAACCTTCATAATATAAACATATACCTTATTAATGAAAACATATTATCAGTATGAAGTAACACAATTTGAGGAGTTAAAATTTTAACATTTAATTGCCCCTTAACGCTGAAAAAGAGTAGAGAGATATGTTGACAAAGAAAGTCATCTTATATACTAGAGGAACCGTTGAGAGGCCAGACCTAAATTGTAAGAAAACGATTTCGTTTTCTGTTGATCGCTATTCAAGAAGAAAACAAGTTTCCTCATTATGAGTTAACTAATTTAAAAGTACATTTCCAAATGATAATGATCTTAACATAAAAAATTAAAAATAAACGTTATGCAATTCTATATTATATGTAGTCGTATCTAAGATTCCAACAAAGCTATTATATGAAATAATCTCAAGCACTTCCAAATGCACTAAAGTTTAAGATAAAAGTTCCTTTTATTCAATAGCGGCTCAATTGATATAGAAATTTAATATGAAACAGTAAGCAATGACCTCAGCTACTGCATTTTTACTAATGATCGAATAATAGAAAGTCCTGAAAGTCTTATAAATGAAGTAAGGTTTCGAATGATTTTCATTACAAAAAAAAAGTAGCGGATGTTTTTAGCAATAATGAGTATAACAATTTCATTATAAAACCACCATTTGATTTTAAATGTTTATCAATAAAAAAGGAAAGAGAAGCAAAGTGGTTAAAAAAAGCTGGACTGCTGGATCAGTTTCATTTCAAAGCGTTTATCATTTTTTAAAGCCAATGCAAGATGTTCTAAAATATATGAAAAAGGTGAAGAAAAAAGATGACAGTTGGAAAAAATTTTACACTGAAAAATTTCTAACGTTGACTATATAGGCTACATCAACTTTAAACAAATGGAAATAAAATATATTAAATATTTATACTATAGTTACTATAACTAGGGAGGAATTCAATTTTACTTAAAACAGAAACTCCTCACAAACTTTTAAGTAAATACATCTAAAAACTACTACAACGTTTTTTAATTTCAAATAAAAAAACTATCCAGATATTTCACGTCTATACACAAAAGACCTGGCGAATATTTACAACAGCAACAACAAAAGACCGTACATGACAAAAAAATGTTTTTAAACAGGGAGCCCCAGACTTATTTGTATGTACATACATACAAATTCAAATTTCTTACCCATGCTCAAGTATTTATTGGATTTTAACAATCACACTTACATATCTACATCATGAAAACATACAAACCGTTCTCCAAGCTATTGACGCTTGAAGACGAAAGTCGAAGAAGACAAATTTACTTAAATAAACAAACTTATCACAGACCAGTCAAACTCTATCGCGCATACACACATACACACACACACAAAATCACCACGATCGTACACAAGAATTTTGCAAAATCTGAAATTAATATTTATACAAATATAAACAAATTTCTGACCGACAGACTTTAACACTGGACAAATTTAAGCTTGATAAAATATAAAGCAATCTCATCCTCCAATATGAAGAACATACTAGGATTAGGGAAGTTCAGATATATGATAATATTTTCTAGCAAAAAATGTTCATATGAGAAACAATTTATTTCTACGTACATATAAATACTATGGTGAGAAAATCACATACACACACACACACATACTAAAATTCATCTACGAAAAATTACACCTATTTCAACAACGCCCCTCCCCTCACAAAACACAGTCAGCCTAAAGTTCTTACAGATATACATACACAAAATCTCAAGGTAACATACAATCTATCAATCTCACAACCTAAATCACGATCAGCCTTAAACTCATATAGACATACATGCACACAAATACGTATACATATACATGAACACCTTCACCTCACCTCTCATTAATCATGATATATTTAATGAACACTTCGCCCCTCATAAATCACGATAAGCCTTAAATTTTCTATAGATATACATACACAAATTCTCAAGGTCACATACAATCGATCAATCTCAACAATCCAAATCACGATCAGCCTTAAACTTCTACTGACATACATGCACAAAAATTTCTACAAACATATAAACTCCCAAATTCCTATAGATACATATTACAATAACACCTCCCCGCCTACCTCAAATCAAGGATAGACTTAAACTGCTACATATACATACACACATATATACTGACATGCACACATAGGCACATTCTATCTATCTATCACAACAAGACCCTCCTCTACCTCAAATCACAATCAGCCTTAAACTACTACGAACATACATATACACAGATTCCCACGGATACGTATTACATGAACACTCTCACCTTACCTTTGATAAATCACAGACAGCCTTAAACTCTTACAGACATACATACATACATACATGTACACAAATTCCCACGGATACATATTACAACAACTCCCCACCCTACACCAGTCGATCTACCGCAAATACATCTCGCCCCTCCACAAGCACAGCTTGGTTTAAATTCCAACAAGCATAAACTTCACCGAATTCCCGCGGTTACATATTACAAAACACCCTCACCTACCCAAATCACGGTCATCCTTAAGGTCTCACAATCTAGACAAACCCCGTCCTCCACCAATCACAGCCAGACTTCAATTCCTACAGCTAGACACACCTCGTCCTCCAAGAATCATAGCCAGACTTCAAATCCTACAGCTAGACACAACCACAAATTTTCCGTCGGCATTAGGAAAAATCATTTCCAAGATTTTCCGTCAGCATTTGAAAAATATAAACATGTTTTCCCGTCGGCATTTGAAAAAATTAATTTTCATTATTTTCCCATAGTAAGAAAAAAAATAAAGATGTTATCCCGTCGGCATTAGAAAATCATATACATATAACAGCTTCAAACATATAAACCCCCTTAATGTATTCCCACAAAATATTCCGCGCACAAGTTCCCACGGTCATACATACATACAAACATACATACAAACATACATACACTTAATATAAACAAAAAACAGTTAATGTAAACAAAAAACACTTAATGTAAACAAAAAACACAGACGGACGGACACGTAAGTATCAAATTTCCAAGAATTTTAAAATTTCAGCCAAAATTTAACAATTTCAGCCACAATTTAACAATTTCAGCCCAAAATTTAACAATTTCAGCCACAACTTAACAATTTCAGCCCACAATTTCACAAGTTTAATTGGGGCCGAACCGCTAGTTCCCTACTACTGTGATATGATTTTTATTTTTTATTTTTTTGTAAAGGGATCATACTAATCGATTAATAATAGAGTATAAAATTGTGTAATCGGGAAAAACGGCGTAAAAGACCTTAATATCCTTCAAATAGCTCTTTCAGGGATAAGTGAATAGAAATCAAATAGATTTTCTTCGATATCAGATCGTATCGAGTGATTTATCCGACTCGATATAAACGGATTAGTAGATCCTTGTGATTTTGGTGTAATTTCTGTGTAATTAGTTATGTGATTAGTAGTATAAGATACAATTTTGAAATAGGAAAAGTTATGAAAAAGAAATATGCCAATTATTGGATGATAAATTGTTAAGTATTATTAGAAATTGAATATTTGATAAAGTAATAGGAAAGTTTAAAAATCCAATTAATGTTGACCTTTTTGCCAGGAAAAGTCAAACAATTAGTGGTTGAATCATAAATTATAAAAATAATTTTTTTTTAAAAGAAAAGAAAACAAAAAAAGAAAAAAAATTAATACCCTGTTCAAATTGTAATAGGTCAAAATTTGTTATATTGAAAGAATTTTCATTAAAAGAAACAAAAGTAAATATTAAATTTTAGTCATTAGACTAGACATTTTAAATTAAGAAATATTATTAACGTGAATAATAAATAGGATTTTTAAATTCAAAATAACGAAAGAAGGCCACCTTAGAGTTTAAATTAAAGTTTTTGTACTAATAAATGTTGTGAAAAGAAAATAAAATGTGTTTGTAAATAATTGTTCGAAGGTGGAAGCCAGGTGGGTCGTTGAGGCAGAAATGTAAGTAATTTCGTTTATTCGGCGGTTAATTGAAAATGTAGTGGGGTCATTAAAAGAAAAGAAAAAAGGAATGATATATAAATGACCATGGTAGGGCGGGTGACGAATAGGGAACTAAAATCTATCCCAATATGTGCCATGTTATGTCTAGTTTAGGTGTATTTATTTATTTATTTTATCTAGAATAGATGTGAGGTTAAGTTTTTTTTGTTGTAACTGTCCTTAGATTGCAATATAATTAACAGAGAAAAGGTCCCCCAACCCTATTTCGGATCGAACTGGAGCCGAATGACATACAATTGAAAAAAAAAATTAAACCCATCCAATTTGTAGCGTAAAGTTTCTCTTACACCGAAAAATCACAGTTGAAGATCCACGTAAGCGTTCAGGTCCCGTACAGTGCCAAAATTGCCAAGAATATGGCCACACAAAAACTTACTGCAAATTACCTACAGTTTGTCTTATCTGCGGTGAATTGCACGGTTCTGCTAGCTGTACAAAACCAAAAGATCAAGCTGAAAAAAATATAGTAATTGTGGAGGTAATCACACTGCTAACTACAGAGGATGCCCTGGTTATTTTTCGTTAAACAGACTATGGGACAAAAACCTAAATTAGCTCCAGCTCAATCAGCAATCGCTTTCTCCGCCAATTTTACTACAATGAGCCAACCTAGTACTTCACGTGTATCATATGCCGATGCTGTTAAGACAAATTCTTTTCCCACGCAGAAAGTGTCCCACCAAGTAATTCAACAAATGCTAACACAAGCTTTAATTTCAGTCGCCTTGCATAATCTGGTGCAAACTATAAACAACTTTTCTACAAATATGACTAGCATGATGCATGAAATGCTGCGAATGCAGAATACTCTGCTTCAAGCATTAACTAACAAGCCATGAACACGTTAAAAATATGTTTCTGGAACGCAAACGGCATTCGCCAACACAAAAATGAGGTCGAGCACTTCCTTTCGGAAAAAAATATTGATGTAATGTTAGTTTCTGAGACTCATTTGACTTCGAGAAGCCTTTTTAAAATGAATGGCTACACCTTATATGATACTAAGGACCGCAGAGGAAGAGCATGCAGTGGATCAGCAAGCTTAATAAAGTCAAGACTCAAGCACTATATTCTTGATAACATCTGTGCAGAACATTTACAAGCAACTAATATTTGTGTTCAATTTTTTTTTACAAATTTCGTTATATCATCAATTTACTCCCCTCCCAGATTTTCAATCACTGAGGATCAATACGAGGATTTCTTCAAATCTCTTGGACCTTGTTTTGTAGCAGCTGGCGACTACAATGTAAAGCATACGTTCTGGGGTTCGCGTCCTATTACACCTAGAGGTAGAGCGTTGTTCACCACAATTTCAAAAATGGGTTTGGACGTCATTTCGAGTGGGCAGCCCACTTACTGGCCTACTGACATACAAAAAATTCCGGATGTTATAGATTTTGGCGTCATGAAAAATATTTCTAGAGATTTAGTTCATGTTGAAGCTTCTCTAGATCTCTCCTCCGATCACTCTTCCACTATCGTTACAATCTGTAATCCACTAAGAAGTGATTTACCTCATCCATATGTGAAGATGGTCAATCGTGTTAATTGGCTGAGATTCAAAAAATATCTTAGTAGTCATTGCACAGAAAACATAACGCTAAGTACATCCGATGATATTGAATCTAACATTGCGAATCTTAACGGAAATATTAAACAGGCTGCTGAACATGCTACTACCTCCCACCCACAGACTGGGTTTAATAGAATTTATTCTACGGATATTGAACGTCTTGTAAGTGAAAAAAGAAGAGCTAGAAGGGAATGGCAGCAACACAGATCACCCCAACATAAAATCAGGTTTAAAGAGTGCACTAAACGACTCCAAGAGTTGCTTGCATCTGAAAAAACTGCATCTCTTAAAAATTATCTGGAAGGTCTTGATGTTACACCAGCATCTAATTATTCTTTGTTGCGCGCTGCGAGGAAGCTTAAAACACCCGTTGAGTTTAAACCACCCCTGCGCACTTCTACCGGAGGTTGGGCAAGAAACGATACTGAAAAAGGTAACATATTTGCTGAGCATTTAAAAACCGTATTTACCCCAAACACATGTATGGGTGTTGCTGATTTGCCATGTGTAGTTGCTCTACCCCCTCGTCCCTTAAAGTTTAAGATGCGTGATGTACAAAAACTAATTGCTGAACTCAACCCAAAAAAAGCTCCGGGTATTGATGAAATTAGTAATAAGATGCTGATGAAGTTGCCTCGTATTGCAATTAGAATTCTGCTATTCATTTTTAATGCCATTTTAAGACTGAAGTATTATCCACACAGCTGGAAGCTTGCCAAGGTCAAAATGATTCCAAAGCCGGGCAAAGATCTTACCAAGGCTGAGTCATACAGGCCAATAAGTTTACTACCAACAATGTCAAATCTCTTCGAAAAGTTACTCATGATCAAATTGTCCCCAATTCTAACTGATAATGCGTGCATACCGGATCATCAATTTGGTTTTAGAAGTGAGCATAGCACCATTGAACAAACGCATAGATTGGTTCAATTTATAAGAAGAACACTCGAAGAAAAGAAGTATTGTTCTGCCCTCTTTATTGATGTTTCTCAAGCATTTTATAAAGTGTGGCATAGAGGCCTAATTTTAAAATTGAAGACATATCTACCAATAAACATTGTTAATCTTCTGCAAAGTTATATTCTTGCTCATAAGTTCACTGTTGTGGAAGGAGACTTCATGAGTGCGTCCGAATCAATCTCATCCGGTGTGCCACAGGGGAGCATACTGGGCCCAGTCTTGTATTTGATTTATACTTGTGATATGCCTTTGAGCAGCAATATCCATACATCTACATTTGCTGATGATACAGCCTGCCTTAGTATGCACGAAAACCCTCACGAGGCTTCCCGATATCTACAAGAACATATTACACAGCTGGAATTATGGTTAAACTTATGGAGAATTAAGGTAAACGAACAAAAGTGTGTTCAGGTAACATTTACTCTGCGAAAAGATACCTGTTCACCCATTCGAATCAATAATCAAGTTGTTCCTCAACATTCACATGTAAAATATCTTGGTATACACCTTGACCGACGGATAACATGGAAACACCATATTGACTCTAAGCTAACACAAATGAAACTAAAATTAACTCAGTTACATTGGCTGATTGGTAGAAATTCAACCCTGAGTCTAGATTGCAAACTTTTGATATACAAGTCGCTTTTGAAACCTATATGGTGCTACGGAATTCAGCTATGGGGCACTGCTTCAGCTTCAAATGTAGAGAAAATCCAACGAAGACAAAACAAAATTTTACGGTTAATAACATCGGCTCCATGGTACATAAGAAACTCAAATTTACATCGTGATCTAAATATGCCACAAGTGACTGAAGAAATTGCAAAATACTCAGGCAAATATTTAACTAAACTCGAGTCACACCCTAATCCGCTTGCTCGAAATATCTTGAACTTTACCGGACACATCCGCTTAAAAAAGAGGGACACAAGGGCTCTAATACTTACCACACCCGATGAAACTGTTTGAAATTATTTTTTTTTTAATTTTTATTTTTTGCTTTGCACAACTCTTATGTATTATGAATTACTATCACTAAGTTTATGTCCGACACTGGTCGGGCCTAATAATTATATTTAGATTTAAGACTTGAATACTTATTGTTAGTTCATTTTTGAAGATACAATAAATAAATATATGTATGCATAAAAAAAAAAAAAAAAAAAAATTATGATACCTTTTTTTATGACACAAGGACAAGCTACGAACGTACAAGTATTTGACTATAGTACTGCACAAATACTTACTATCAATAACGGATCAGCAAAGATTCAGGACGGGACATTCAGACTAATTCATCTTATTAAACTCGACAAATATGCAAACAATAATGATCAGGTTGTAACGCTTAGAGTCGCTACTCTCGTTTTAAGCTACATACATGAATTTCCTTTTCTTATAAGAATAATATTATTTTCCTTTTCTGTTGTTTTCATATAATTATAGTTTATTTACTATACTTATTATATTAAATTCATTTATATACTTAATTGTTTATTTTTATTAATCGAAAATTATTTGCTGGTGGTTAAGCGATGTCTATATGCATTTCATTGTTGCTTTAACAAATCGTCAGTAGACTTCAACCACACATTTTGAACACTCACAAACCCCTTATCTTATGCACAGACTTTC
The DNA here is from genome assembly GCA_936439885.1 of Nowickia ferox. Classification (NCBI taxonomy): domain Eukaryota; kingdom Metazoa; phylum Arthropoda; class Insecta; order Diptera; family Tachinidae; genus Nowickia; species Nowickia ferox. The sequence goes on along the minus strand of CAKZFG010000003.1, from coordinate 34,071 downwards.
ATAAACCATTTGAGAATTCACAAATATTAATATTTTTGAAAATCACAAAAGAATAATAAGCATAGTAGGCTTAGTAACTCATACAAAACCCAGCAAATAATATTTATTCGATATGAATCTATTTTATTTTCCTACACCTTTATACAATTAGAAATCCATTGGATAACAATAAAAGTATTTATAATGCAAAATGAAAAATAATATTTTAATTAAACATTCAAGAGATTTATTAGTCGACATATTGTCATAATTATACTATAACTGAAATTTATTTGCTGGTGGTTAAGCGATGTCTATATGCATTTCATATCGAATAAATAGTATTTGCTGGGTTTTGTATGAGTTACTAAGCCTACTATGCTTATTATTCTTTTGTGATTTTCAAAAATATTAATATTTGTGAATTCTCAAATGGTTTATGAAAGTCTGTGCATAAGATAAGGGGTTTGTGAGTGTTCAAAATGTGTGGTTGAAGTCTACTGACGATTTGTTAAAGCAACAATGAAATGCATATATATAGACATCGCTTAACCACCAGCAAATAAATTTCAGTTATAGTATAATTATGACAATATGTCGAATAATAAATCTCTTGAATGTTTAATTAAAATATTATTTTTCATTTTGCATTATAAATACTTTTATTGTTATCCAATGGATTTCTAATTGTATAAAGGTGTAGGAAAATAAAATAGATTCATATCGAATAAATATTATTTGCTGGGTTTTGTATGAGTTACTAAGCCTACTATGCTTATTATTCTTTTGTGATTTTCAAAAATATTAATATTTGTGAATTCTCAAATGTTTTATGAAAGTCTGTGCATGAGATAAGGGGTTTGTGAGTGTTCAAAATGTGTGGTTGAAGTCTACTGACGATTTGTTAAAGCAACTATGAAATGCATATAGACATCGCTTAACCACCAGCAAATAAATTTCAGTTATAGTATAATTATGACAATATGTCGAATAATAAATCTCTTGAATGTTTAATTAAAATATTATTTTTCATTTTGCATTATAAATACTTTTATTGTTATCCAATGGATTTCTAATTGTATAAAGGTGTAGGAAAATAAAATAGATTCATATCGAATAAATATTATTTGCTGGGTTTTGTATGAGTTACTAAGCCTACTATGCTTATTATTCTTTTGTGATTTTCAAAAATATTAATATTTGTGAATTCTCAAATGGTTTATGAAAGTCTGTGCATAAGATAAGGGGTTTGTGAGTGTTCAAAATGTGTGGTTGAAGTCTACTGACGATTTGTTAAAGCAACAATGAAATGCATATAGACATCGCTTAACCACCAGCAAATAAATTTCAGTTATAGTATAATTATGACAATATGTCGAATAATAAATCTCTTGAATTTTTATTAATCTTAAGAATATTGTTTATTTGAATTATCGCTTGTATTTAACTGTTTGTAAGAGGCAAAAATTAACGGATGGCCAACCCCGTGACGACATCTGGTGGTGAGAAACTATATATGGCTGGTACTCGGAAGCTCATCCTCATCTAAGAAAATCGTCCTTCTCCCTTTGGTATTTTCACGTTCCATGTTTTGGCGGAACTTTCTTCGCGAGTTTTCAAATTTTTTTCTTTCGGCACTCATGCTGTGACTTCTAGTAGAGATGAAATTACAAATTGCAATCTGGAAGTAGAATATAAATTATTTAATGAGTGGAGCTTATTGATGGTAAGGCTTTAAGTCGCTCAATGGGCAGTTTGTGTATCATTGTTTTTCTTCGAAATGAGTCTCGCTATAACTGGGGATATGAATTCTCGAATGATAAAGGGGCCCTCGTATTTGGGTGCGAGCTTAGCGGCAAAATTGTCGACAACCTTGGAAAGAGGATGAGTGCGAGCTAGTACTAAATCTCCTACTCTGGGATTCCACTTTCGGCGGCGTAAATTATAATGCGTTTGCTGTTTACTGGACGCTTCTGCAAGGTATCTTCTAATGACCTTAAATATATCTTGAAGTTCTTCCGCCCGTTGGTGTGGATCTGCTGGGCGAGCACCGGTTCCTACGGTCAGTTCATCATATAGTGCCTTAGGAAGACGGGGTTCTCGTCCCTGAGTGACGTAGGCGGGTGTATATCCAGTAGACTCGGATACACTTGTATTGATAGCCAACATGATTTCTGGAACTAGTTCATCCCAGGTGTTATGATGACGTCCAGCAAATTTTGCGACGATGGTTTTCATAGTACGATTGATCCTCTCTGTTGGATTCTCCTGTGGGGTATAGGGTGCTGTGAGCTGGTGCTTCACACCTACTTCATGTAGGTACTTTTTGAAAATTCGTGACGTGAACTGGGTTCCATTGTCGGTGATAATTCTCTTGGGCACCCCATAGCGAGCTAGTATGCGCTCCCTAAAAGCTTTTACGAGCCCTTCGGCTATTGCTTTTCGAAGTGGTATTAGTTCACTCCATTTTGAAAAGTTGTCAAAAAAAAACTAGCATCATGGTGTTACCATGCTTAGTCCGCGGTAATGGCCCAACAAAATCTGCGCAAAGAGTTGCCCACGGCTCCTCCGGAAGACGTGTGAGCATCTTTCCGGCTGGCTGTTGCTGTGATACCTTGTATTTCTGACATGTCTCACAACATCGTACATATCTACAGATATCCCTCGTCATTCCAGGCCAATAATACCGACTAGCTACTTTATTTATTGTTTTCGTGTTTCCTAAATGCCCTCCTGTGGCAGTGTCGTGGTTTTTGTGAATGACCTGGTTTCTTAATAAAGTTCCTACGCATAGCTTCCATGGCGTTGTATCATTACCTTGGGTTCCGCGGGATGAATTCTTGTAAAGCTGGTTATTGACGACAGAAAACTCCGGAAACTTCTGCGGGGACTGGAGTACTTCAGCTATCTTCCGTTTTATCCAAGGACAGGTTGTGTCGGTAGTTGTTTGAACAATGTTGACGGTCTCGATTGGCTGTCGTGACAATGCGTCTGCTACCAGATTCTGTTCCCCTTTTCGGTATTGTATCCTAAATTGGTACTGCTGTAGTTCCAAAGCCCAGCGAGCCAGTCGGCCCGTGGGGTTGTATTTAGCCATTTCAGTGCGACATGGTCAGTTATTACCACAAAGGCATAACCTTCTAGATACGGCCTCATCTTGCGTATTCCCCAGACCATAGCTAAGCACTCCTTTTCGGTGGCCGAGTAATTTTTCTCAGCTCCATTGAGGTGTCGACTAGCGTAGGCTATTACACGCTCACCTCCTTCCAAGTTCTGGGTCAGTACGGCTCCCAGTCCATGTTCACTGGCGTCCGTCTGCAAAATAAAAGTTTGAGAAAAATCTGGGCATGCGAGTATTGGTGCCTCGGTTAATTTAGTTTTAAGCGAATCAAAAGAGTTTTGCTGGTCTTCGCCCCACTTCCAGTGCTTTCCTTTCTTCAGTAACTGGGTTAGTGGCTTCGAAAGAGTAGCAAAATCTGGCACAAACCGGCGATACCAAGAAGTAATTCCTAGGAACCGACGTACTTCTTTTACTGACTTTGGCGTTGCCATTTCGGTAATGGCTGCCACTTTGCTGGGGTCGGTCTTGATGCCATCCCTAGTGACAACATGACCTAAGTATTTGATTTCGGACTTGAAAAACTCAAATTTTTCTGGGTTAATTCTTAAATTGGCCGCCCTCAATCGTCGGAACACTTCTTTTAGCTTGGAGACATGTTGTTCGAAAGTTTCGCTAATCACGATGATATCATCTAGGTAGGCAAATGCATAGGGCTCAATTTCGGGCCCAATTACATTATCCAATGCACGCTGGAACGTTGCAGGGGCTGAGTGCAAGCCGAAAGGTATTACCCGCCATTGGTATAAACCGCGGCCGGCGACAGCGAATGCCGTGTACTTTTTACTACTTCCTTCGAGGGGTATTTGTCAGTATCCATCTTTTAAGTCTAGGCTGCTCACAAATTTGGCGTTACGTAGCCGGTTAAGAATAGTATCAATCCGAGGCAGCGGATAAGCATCTGGCACGTGCGCCATGTACCGTTTTTCTTCTTCACTAACCTGATGGGGAAACTATATGGACTACACGATGGTTCTATACAGCCGTTAGCAATAATCTTATTCACTTCTGCATCGATGATCGACTGCATTGCTGGGTTGCGTAGGGCATAACGAAGTTTGATTGGCCGGTCGTCTTTCATAATTATCTTGTGCTGGGCGATATTCGAAAGTCCCTGTGTTTTTTTAAATTTTGGTAGTTCCTGTTCTAGGAACTTAGTAATTTCTTTGTGATAGTCTGGGGAAATCGTATTTTGCTTTCTCTTATTATTATTATTGGAAGTGTTGCAGGAAGTCAAGCCCTAGGATGAGATCTTCCCTTGACTTCCTGCAACACTTCCAAACCACGATTAGTTGTGCAGGATTAGTGGCTAAGTCCGAAGAAGAACTAATAACTGTACCCGAGGGCAGCGAACAGGTAAGCCGTAATTTGAATTTCAATACATAAAAGGAGGGGAATCAATCCCTCGGAGGTACCCCACTTGGTGACTGGGCATTTGGACGGAATTACCGAGCCCTTGTAACTTTAGTATTACTCGCTGGGCAACTCATCGACACCTGCATATCGTCACGTGACAGGTCAACCGTTCGAAGAACCATTGTAGACGAGCAAACTAATTAATAAATAATTGGAATTCAGAAAATAAGAGAGACTATACTTAATTTTTTTATGCAATTATACACGTTCCCTGGACTCCTCTGAAGCTATCCCGGCAACCAGCGGAAACGTGTCGTTACATTGGCGCCCGAGTAGGGACTCACTAAAGAGTAGTGTGTTTAAAATAAATAAAAATATTTTAACAAACAAAAAAAAAAAAGCTAAAACCCCAAACTATCACAATGAGTACCGTCCTAAAAACATCCTGGGTCTATGTGCTCAAGAAGGAGGAACTAGTAAAATATCTGACACAGTTTCAACAGGACCCCAATGGCCTAGTAGAAGACTTGAGAAAACGTTTTGCGAAATTCTTATCAATGCAGCACGAGGAAAACCAGTTTCGGCAGCTACTCGATTTGCAAGCCAAGCATTAAACACCAGCCAATCCAACTCCACCTCCTCCGAATATCACGATGCAAATCAGTCATCCCGACCTCAGTGCAACTCCAGCCTCACAAATGAAAGCGGAAAGCAGCGGAGCACGACAGAACGTTTCCGATATCATGAGTGAAGAACGTGCACCTATTGTCGATACTATACGGAAGTGGGGAGTAAAATATGACGGAGGTAAGGACCCGTTAGGCTTTGTGGAGCGAATGGAGGAACTGGATAGTATGTACTACATTAATGTAGATCGACTGCCCCATATTATGCCGGAGGTGTTACGGGAAAAGGCGCTTGTCTGGTTTCGTAACAACAATAAATATTGGGAAACGTGGCCACAGTTTCTGTACTTTCTTCTTGCCTCCCCGCTACTTTGAGAAATGAGAAGATGAGATTCGAAAGCGTGTCCAGCGTCCACGAGAAGCTTTTAAGGACTATTTACTAACTCTGCAAGAGTTAATGCGCCCCACCAACTTAACCGAAGCACAAAAGCTACAGCGAATATTCCGCAACGCCTTACCAGATTATCAGTGGTACATACGACGCAGAGATTTTTCAACGTTGGATGAACTTATGCAATTAGTGGCCGATTTAGAAAGCATACCGAACCCAGCACAGCAACATCGGGGAGAACATCACCGCATGATGAGAACAAAAATGCATCAACAAACGTCAGGTCTGAACTCTAACGTCGAAGGTAATCCGACATGCATGGTATGGGAAAAGGATAAAATTACAGCACATGTCCAAATAGACGGACAGTTGACTACAGCCACCAGGAGTTTTATTACATCAGCACAGATTCGTCAACTAAGCTATACGCCAACTTACACCGCTATCGATGTAGAAATATTCCTGGCTGATGGATCCCGAAAACTCATTAATAGAGCGGTGAGACTGACAGTGACCTTGGGAAAACTTACGAAAAACTGCCAGTTCTTGATTATGAACGAGTCAAGGAAATATCTTATTGTTTGGAGTTATCAATTCCTACAATTGATATTTTGCGCTGCATTTGTGCTTGTGGTGTCGTGTGGCTTCGAGAGTATTTGTTTGGAGTTATCAATTCCTGCAATTACTCCGGCTAGGTTGGTACGACCGTTGGCTCTGTTCATCAGGATACTTCTGGAGGAATTATTAATCCCTCAGAGGTACTCTACTTGGTGGCTGGACATTTGTTTGGAGTTATCAATTCCTGCAAATACCAGTGCTAGGTAGGACACTTGGTGGCTGGGCATTTGTTTGGAGTTATCAATTCCTACAAATACCAGTGCTAGGTTATTACTGTTCCATCCGGACACTTCGGGAGGGGAATCAATCCCTCGGAGGTACCCCACTTGGTGACTGGGCACTCGGACGGAATTACCGAGCCCTTGTAACTTTATTATTACTCGCTGGGCGACTCACCGACACCTGCATATCGTCACGTGACAGGTCAACCGTTCGAGGAACCATTGTAGACGAGCAAACTAATTAATAAATAATTGGAATTCAGAAAATAAGAGAGAATATACCCAATTTTTTTCTGCAACTATACACGTTCCCTGGACTCCTCTGAAGCTATCCCGGCAACCAGCGGAAACGTGTCGTTACAAGGTGGTGATCAATAAACTTTTTAATGAAAGATTAAATAACTTAACTCTAATAGCTAAGACAATTTATAATAATATAAGTAAAGAATATAATGGTATACAAGATATAATTATAAACCTACAAAATAAGATTAGATTAGTAAAAGAAGAACTTATTAACATTAGATACACAATACAATGGGCAAAAAAAAAATTTTAAATTCAGTGTTAATCAATGAAGATAAATCAAATTAGCTATACAAAAATTAATCGAAGGAAAAATGCCATTAAATAATGCAGAAGAAGCATTAGAAATATCAAAAGTAAATGTACTAAGTAATGAAATGGCAATCGTTTTTATGATAAAAATTCCACTAACATCACAAGAAACTTTTCAAAAAATAATGTTAAAATCTGTTGAAAGCAAAGAAAATATTGTAATTAAGATAGATTTTGTAGAAATATTGAAACCTAAAGATAAAATATATGGAATTGAAAAACAATGTCAAGATTACAATAGAATTAGGATTTGTAACAATAATCAAATCATACACTTAAGAAATGGTACTTGTATAATTAGAATTATAAATGGTTTTAACTCTACCTGCACTACCACCAACGAACATCATATACCGCGAGTAGAAGAAGTTAAAGTAGGAAGTCCTTCTGCTAAAAAACTTTAATGGAAGTATTAAGATCAACTCAGAAATAAAAAATATAACAGGAACTCATCTTATTAAGTTTTACAATTCTACAATTAAAGTAAATGAGAAAACTTACAGTAACTTCGAGGCCATCCCTTTAGAAGCCATGTCAGGCATTCTCCAGCCAAATCCATTCAACATATATCATATAGATGTACCATCGCTAGAATCACTAAATGAAATACACATCAAAAATACCAAGATGATGAAAAATTAATTTGGTGCAATAGTTGTTTATTAAACATGTATTTCTTTGTATGTAAACTAATTCGCATATATGTAGATTTGAATACATTAGCATATGTACATATTCACATATGTATATATTTGCATTAAAAATAATGGATTAAAAATTATATTAATGTTCTCTATTTCAAGTAGTAAAATCAAAAAAAGTAGTGATACATCAGAAGAAAAAATAAATAAAACAAGAGACTGACTGACCAACTGATATGTACAGCCTGTCTGACATGAACACAAAGCATACTTAAGCATAGCACAAATATGTGTACAATACGCTAAACTTTAATAAAATGAGAAAGAAAACATATCATCTAGAGCATCAATAAAAGGCATAGGCGATCACCCTTCATAAAATAAACATACTATATATCCTATTAATGTAAACATAGTAACATTATCAAGTAGCACAATTTGGGCAAATAAAATTTTAACATTTAATTACCCATAACGCCGACTAAGGACAGGCAGAAATTACGACGTAGAAAGTCATCTTGTATACTACAGGAACCGTCGAGAGGGTAGACCTAAATTCTCAGAAAACGACTTCGTTTTCTGTTGATTGCTTTTCAATAAGAAAATAAATTTGATCATTGTGATTTGACTAATTTAAAAGTACATTTAAATTCAGTCTAATATCTATATGATGATCTTAACATAAAATTTAAAAGTGAACGTTATTCAGTTCTGAAATGATATATATCTAAGATTCCAACAAAGCTACTACTCGTATATGAAAGAATTTCAAGCGCTTGCAACTGCATCAGAGTTTAAGATAAAAGCTACTTTTATTCAATAGTGGACCAATTGATATAGAAATTTAATTTAAAACAGCAAGTAAGGACCTCAGCTACTGCATTTTTACTGATGATCGAATAATAGAAAGTCTGGAAAGTCTTTTCAATTAAGTAATATGAATTAAAAAAATGGTTTTTTATAGGCGTGCAAGGTTTCAAAAATAATTCTAATGAGACTGCTAGATCAGTTTCATTTCAAAATGATTGGCAACTTTTAAAAGTCAATGCAAGATGATCTAAAATAAATGTAAAAGGTAAAGAAAAAAGCCTATGGTTGGAAAAATTTTTATATCGAAATATTTCTAACGTTGACTATATAGGCTACCATCAACTTTAAACAAATGGAAATTAAATATATTAAATATTTCTACTATAGTTACTATAACTAGGGAGGAATTCAATTTTACTTAAAACAGAAACTCCTCACAAACTTTTAAGTAAATACATCTAAAAACTACTACAACGTTTTTTAATTTCAAATAAAAAATATGAAGATATTTCACATCTATACTCAAAAGACCAGGCGAATATTTAGAGCAACAACAAAAGACCGCACATGAAAAAATGTATTTAAACAGGGAGGCACCGACTTATTTGTATGTACATACATACATGTTACCCATGCTCAAGTATTTATTGGATTTTAACAATCACACTTACATATCTACATTATGAAAACAAGCTATTGACGTTTGAAAAGCCTTTCAGTCCAAGATGACAAATGTACTTAAATAAACATACTTATCACAGGCAGCCAAACTCTATTCCGCACACACACACATACGAGTACATACACACAAAATCGCCACGATCGTACACAAGAATTTTACAAAATCTGAAATTAATATTTATACAAATACAAACAAATTTCTGACCGACAGACTTTAACACTGGACAAATTTAAGCTTGACAAAATATAAAACAATCTCATCCTTCAATATGAAAATCATACTAGGATTAGTTCAGATATATGATAATATTTTATAGCACCAAATGTCGATATGAGAAACAATTTATTTTTACTTACATATAAATACTAGCGTGAGAGAATCACACATGTGTAACACATACAATAATTCATCTACGAAAAATTTAAACTATTTCAATAAAAAATAATAATAACAGTAGTGCACTAAAATTGACGTAAACAGACAAGGCGGCCTAGAATCCGCCATCGTTTTACTAACTGGTACACTTATTTTTATAACTATTTATGAATAGATTGTTACATATTACTACTCACCAACAAATTTTTAGTACAATCGAAAGAGTATAAGTATTTTTATTTATTTTTCGCAGTTTCACTTTTACAAACGTTTATAAATTAAGCTTTTTAACATAAATGTCACTTTCGAATGATCACGCAATGCAAAAAACACATGTTATGATTCCTCATATTTGCTTATAACAAAGACCCATATGCTTTCTAGGATTTCCAACAATAATTTAATTAAAAATGACTAAGACTTACATTTTTAAGCCTTAAAAAGGATGGCAGAATTTCATCATAGAACTCTCTTTTGATTTGTAATGTTTATAAATAAAAAATAAAAAAAGAGTAAGAAGAAGCCAACTGGCTAACAAAAAATCTATCCTCACCTAAGCTAGACTGGTTTCATTTCAAAATGTTTGTCAACTTTTAAAATTCAATGCAAGATGTTCTAAAATAAATGTAAAAGGTAAAGAAAAAAGCCTATGGTTGAAACATATTTCTAACGTTGCCTATATAGGGTACATCAACTTTAAACAAATGGAAATTAAATATATTAAATATTCCTACTATAGTTACTACAACTAGTAAATAGTAAAGTAAATACATCTAAAAATTAATACAACGTTTTTTAATTTCAAATAAAAGAAACTATGAAGATATTTTACATCTATACACAAGGCGAATATTTACAACAACAACAAAAGACCGCACATGTCAAAAAAATTATTTTAAACAGGGAGCCACAGACTTATTTCTATGTACATACATATATATATAAAATCAATTTGTAGATACATATTTACATATGTTATCCATGCTCAAGTATTTGGTTTTTATCAATCACACTTACATATCTACATCATGAAAACATACAATCCGTTCCCCATGCTATTGACGCTTGAAAAGCCGTTCAGTCGAAGAACACAAATGTACTTAAATAAACAAAATTATCACAGACAGCCAAACTCTATCCCGCATACACACACACAAAATCGCCACGATCGTACACAAGAATTTTACAAAATCTGAAATTAATATTTATCCAAATATAAACAAACTTCTGACCGACAGACTTAACACTGGACAAACTTAAGCTTGACAAAATATAAAGAGATTGCAATATGAAAAACATAGTAGGATTAGGGAAGTTCAGATATATGACAATATTTTATAGAGCAAAATGTCGATATGAGAATCAATTTATTACTACGTACATATAAATACAAGCGTGAAAAAATCATATACACACATACCAGAACTCATCTACGAAAAATTCAAACTATTTCAACAACACCCCTCCCTTACAAATCACAGTCAGCCTAAATTTCTTACAGATACACATACAAAAAATCTCAAGGCAACATACAATCTATTAATCTCAACAACCGAAATCACGATCAGCCTTAAACTTCTACAGAAATACAAACACACAAATTCTTAAAGATACATACTACAACAACACCCTCACCTTCCCCAAGCCAAGGACAGCCTTAAACTTCTACAGACATACATACACATCTATCACAACAATACCCTCACCCACCTTAAATCACGATCAGCCTTAAACTCCTGCAGACATACACACACCCTCACGTTCCATCTATCACAACAACACCCTCACCAAACTCAAATCACGATCAGTCTTAAACTCTTACAGACATACATACACACAGATTCTCACTGATACATATTACAACAACGCCCCGCCCTCCACCTATCACATTCAGACTTCAATTCCTACAGCAAGACACACCTCACCATCCAACAATCACAGCCAGACTTCAAATCCTACAATTAGAGACACCCACAAATTTTCCGTCGGCATTAGGAAAAATCATTTCCATGATTTTCCCGTCGGCATTTGAAAAAAATAAACATGTTTTCCCGCCTGCATTTGAAAAAAATAAACATGTTTTCCGTCGGCATTTGGAAATCATACACATATAAAAGTTTCAAACCGCACATATATACATACATACATATATACATACATACATACATACACACACTTAATATAAACAAAAAACAGTTAATGTAAACAAAAAAACAAAATTCTCAAATTTCACACAAATTTTAAAGAATTTCAGACAAATTTCACAACCTTCGAAAAACTTATAAAGAATTCTTAGAAATTTCACCCAAATTTCACAAATTTTAATTGTCGCCGTACGCCCATTCTATAACTAGTCTCCTCTCGAAAAACAATACATTAAAATGCTTTCTCTGGAAAAACGTAACCAATTTCGTTTAAGCAACATAGTCAAAATCGAACGCTTAGAGATCGAGGCAATCATTAACAAGTCATTGATTGGAATTATTCTACTAATTTTCATATTAACTTTAGCTTCATTTAGATTCATGTGTAATACAAAAGGAAATATTCAGATCTATTCCTGAATACGCGCTTCACTTATTCGTCGTCGAACGTTCACTTTCGACAGTTTGACGTAGACACATTATAAAATACGTGCGAGAAAATATCGTTTTCAGTAATCGATTTCTTATAATCTCTTATAAAAAATATAAACAACATTGACAACAGCTGACTGAAGTACAGAAAAATTTTATGAGCAAAAATAATTTAAATAAAATTAACAAAAAACTAAAAACAAGAAATACGAGTGAAACTCAATAATTTCTTTGTTTAAAATCGTGTTTATATAATATTTGAAGAACTAACAAAAAATTGATTGTATCGTAGAACGCGGTAAAGCCCATATAAATTCCCAAGAAAAGATTTCGGAAGCTAATACTTTATATGGAAAGGTATTTATCTGCGAAGTGATTCTGAAGGAGGCTCCTGTTTTATGTAGAATCTGGCACTTTTCTTTATTAGCTAGCCGAAAATCAACCCAAATCTCAAAGAAATAATGGATTCCATTGCATTTTTAATTAATGAACAAGACGAAAATCTGAGACGGGTTATTAAAAATTTAAGAAATAGCACGACGATAAACGATTTAAAATTGCATTTTCTAATCCCAAAACAAGTTTTAGGACAAATTTTAGAATTAACAAAGAGGTGTTTAAATATATTTTATCAGAATTAGAAGAAAAAATCAAACCTGAATAACGGGTAGGATGCTTAAGGCTTGTTGATAAGCTGACAGCAACCCTTCGTTTTTTTTTTTTTTTTTGCTGAAGGAAATTACCAACATGGAGTTGGCAAGGATTGGCATCTTAATATTTCCCAATCAACATTTTCAAAACTTCTGTCTGAAGTATTAGTTGCATTCGAAGATAAATTATGCCCCAAATGGATAGCTATTAATATGGATGAGCATGCAAAAGAAGCGAATGTACTTCTTTCTAAAATCGTCGATACCAGGCGTAACCATGGCTATTGATGGAACACATGTCAAAATTTTTACACCAACAAACTCTCTTCATTTATTCTTCAATAGAAAAGGATACCACAGTCTTAATGTAATGCTGGTGAGTAAAATTGGGAAATTTGCAAGAAAATTTTCATATTTATATATGATTTTTCATTAGGGTGCAACCATTTAAATAGAATTCGATTTCCCGGTAGCTGCCATGATTCACATATTTGGAAACTTTCAAATGTAAAGAGGTATTTTGAAAACCTGATGGTATTGGTTTGGTGATAATATTTGCATTTTGGGAGATGCTGGCTGGCTATTATATATTATATACATATATATTATATGTATATAATATATATATTATATGTATATAATATATATAATATTATATATTATATACATATAATATATTATATACATATATTATATGCCCTATTATAAACGTGCACGTATTATAAACTTTTGCTGTGCCTTACATAACATAAGAATTAATTTATTGCGATCTGAAGAACATTTAGACGATATTGATATAATTTCAGAAAACGATCAAATAATAAGCACAGATGAGGACTATGAAACTATTTCCGGCGAAGCAATATTATTAAGAAATGACATTTTGAATACATTTTAATTTTCATATTCCATTATAATTCATATTCCATTACAATCACATTGTATTAAAATATTTAAGTATTGTTATTAAAAAATAAAATTTATTTCATGCATTAGTTCAAATTAAAAATGTTAAGTTTTGTTATAAATAAAAAAAAAATATTTCATGAATACATAAAAAGAAATGCTTTGTAATTTAAGCTAGAATTTAAATTCTACCACTAGACACGCATATATGTACATGTGTGTTTGCAAGAACAAAACGAAATAGAAAATTGTTTCTGTTCAAGCAAATTAAAACGCTTTTTTAACACTTTTTTGCTGAGAATTGTAAAAACATTTGTGTTGCGCATATCTACACAAGAATATAAGATAAGATAATTAAAAGTGTACGAAAAAAAAGGTTGTCGTATTTATACATATATAGGAATTGCATTTGGACTCAGACTTTGAGATTTTTACTAAGAGATCAGAAACATACATTCAGATGAATGTATGTATTTTAAAATAAGGAACACATTAACTTCACAGGTAATTAAAAATGAGTATTCATCAAATTTTCACTTATGAATTTTGAAAAGATTGAATTCCATCTGCAATTTTCTTTAAGTATCTAAGTTCTTTTTTTTATGCAATATAATTGTCAAAAAACGATTGTAGCCAAACCTTTTGCAGCAACACTATTTGTTGCTGCAAAAGGTTTGGCTGTTCAGTTCTACATCTTTTTTTTTGTACTGAAACTAACATACGTTTGAAAACTCGAATCATGTTTGTCTATATTCTCATCATCAGATAAATATTCAACATTTTCCATGGGTTCATCAATACCAAACGTTCGAATATTTGGTAATCCGTTCACTGACGTTTTTAAATTTAATAAAGATGATACAGCTTCCTCCAAATCGTTTAAAACATAGGTTCTGTTAGGACCTCCATCCGTACCTTCCATTTGTTGTCTATTCGTCACCGTCACCAGTTTCTTCTTTGTGTTCGCCTTAAAGTCTCTCCACACCTGAAAATTTGTTTATACTTTTCTAATGCATCAAACACACACATATAACATGTCTTACCTTTTTCCATGCCTATACGTCTCTTATTGGAACACTGATAGCGTTAAGCTTTTGGCTTAGTTCTTCCCATCACCTGTTCTGCTCTTCCGGCCTTTGTTGGCTGGTTCCTGTGGCAATATCAGGATATCCTACCATGAAATCGATCATGCTCTGAATTGTTGGGGTGCTGTTTGTTTTTTAGACCTACATATAAAAATAAACAGAAACAACTTTGATTGAATGTTTTTTTGTCATATATCTACTTACATTTATAAAAAACACTTGGTATCTATTTTTTCTTTATTTATTTTGTTTTAACACGCAAAAATTGGCGTCGAACGAAAATGACATTGAAGGCTGGTGGACAAGTATTTTAGAATACATCGAATGTGAAAGAATGTGATTGCACATCCTTAAAACATATGTTTTCTAGCATTCACATCTCTAATGTATTTTAGAATATCAAAAAGAGATAGAAGCGCGTATTTGTGGTGAGAGTGACTTCCCGAATAGACCTGATTATATTCAGCAACACTCCAAATAGTAAAATTACTAATGAAAGAAATATAGAAACTATTATAAATAAAGATATCACATCAGAACCCATTTCAAATAATAAGATTCTGAATGAACCTTTTATGCTAATTACAAATCCTCCCAAACCTCCGAGATTGCCAATATCTCATTTTAGAGGACAAACATATTTAAAAGGGGAAGAGTTAACAATAGCATTAATTAATAAGAAGCAGAGTCAAAGAACCTTTTGCTTTTAATTCTTTTTGCACAAGTTAACAAAAAAAATGCAAAAACAAAATTTATGAACTTATTTAAATATTTCTAGCTGCATCAGCTTCAGCAGCAAAATAATAATTTTTAAAATTAATATTACGACACTTATTTAGATTTAGGTCAAGTAAGTAAGTTATAAATTAAGGAAATTGGTATTTTAAGTTAGTTGATAATTAAATTTCAATAAAGTTGGTTGTTGACCAAATAAAAAAAATTAAAAAAATTTTTTAGAACATTCATTAGAAAAGTTCTTAACTTGTATAAAATTATACTAACTACATCTATCTACTTACATAAAACCTTAGAATTGGAACCAATAATGTCAGGAGTAGGTACATCTGGAACTGATTTTATAATTTTCCAACTTTGAAGTAATTCAGCAAGTTTCTGATATTCCACATATTATACAACTATATTTCTTTTTGTAATGAATATTAATTATAATATCTTCTTATTATTAGCTTTTGGCACTTTTTTATTTTAAACTTTCTTTTTTAATTGCGCACAAACTTATTTGTTAAACGAAGAACAATAACTTGTTGCTTTGTGTTTATTTTTTCTTTTTAGTATGTCTTTTTCCCTTTATAAAACAAGGAACTAGTACGTTGAATTGATCCAAGTAAACCAAAAATTCAAATGGTGGTTCCTTGAATCAAAGTACTCGTTCATTGAATAAAACAAACATCTTTTTCTTGAAGTCAAATTCAACGTACATTACTTAAAATCAATGATCTGGTTCCTTGAACCAAAGTACACTTTCTTGAAATTTACTAAACTCTTTTCTTTTATTTATATGAGAATGAACGTGTTCCTTAAATTCAACGTATTGTACCTTAAATCAAAAAACTAGTTCGTTGTTAAATTCAACGAATAATATCGGAGTTCTCGCTGAACCTTCATAGTGAACAGACGTCTTAGCGGAGTTTTTTTTTCATATACATATTAAACAAACAAAAAATCAAAAAAAAAATATTCGTAATACATAATAACCGTAATACATACATAGGTATTAACTTTGATAAATAAGCAAAGCAAATATTGCTGATATTATTTTTACATAGCAAGAAACAAAAACAAACAAAAACCGCAAACAAAGTGCCCTTGAGGAATACTCTACATGAGTACCTCAAAAACAAAAAATTGTGAAGTGAGTTCAAACGGCAGAAATGCATATTTTACTGTGAGTTCTGAAGCTCTTAATGTTAACAATAAAAATAAAAAATCTGATGATAGTCTTTTTCTAACGGCAAAGCCACTTTTTCGTCAGCGATCAACTTCGCTTTGTCCAATGCCAACTAGTGATTCGTTAACATTACAATTGCATAGTACTTCTTCATTCAGGTCAGCGATATCATCCGCTCCGGGCTCGTGTTCATCACTAAACCAAGTTATCACTGCAGATAACAGTAACTCAAAACCAAAGGTACAAGTAGGAATGGACAGATATATAACAGTGTTAAAGCGTGGGCGAAGCCCAAATTCTTCTAAAATTTCATCAGCTCCAAAGATGTCTAGGGATAACAGTGCATCTTCTACCAATCGTCAAAATCGTTTTTCATTATTGCAAGACAAAAACGACAAGCCCGCTACATCATCGCAAAAGTCTTTTAAGCCACCACCTATTTATTTGAGAGAAAAAATTCTAACGCGCTTCTAAAAAAACTACTGGCGACCATTGGAGAAAATACTTTTCACATCGTTCCAATTAAACGAGGTAATATTGATGAAACTAAAATCCAAATATATGATGAAAAAGATTTTCGAAAAATTGTTAGTGAATTCGAAAAAAATAAAACTAATTTTTACACATACCAACTTAAGAGTGCTAAAGGCCTACAGATAGTATTAAAGGGCATAGATTCATATGTTGAGCCCGAAGAAGTAAAATGTGCACTTGTCGACCAAGGATTTAAGGTAAAAAATGTTACCAACATAATTAACAGAGAAAAGGTCCCCCAACCCCTATTTCGGGTCGAACTGGAGCCGAATGACATAAAATTGAAAAAAAATTAAACCCATCCAATTTATAGCGTAAAGTATCTCTTACACCGAAAAATCACAGTTGAAGAGCCACGTAAGCGTTCAGGTCCCGTACAGTGCCATAATTGCCAAGAATATGGCCATACAAAAACTTACTGCAAATTACCTACAGTTTGTGTTATCTGCGGTGAATTGCATGGTACTGCTAGCTGTACTAAGCCAAAAGATCAATCAGAAAAAATGCAGTAATTGTGGAGGTAATCACACCGCTAACTACAGAGGATGTCCTGTATATTCTTTCGTTAAGCAGGCTATGGGTCAAAAACCAGCGTGCCGATCATCAATCGGCTTCTTATACAAATGAATGCACATACACGAATTACTCTCGTGTTTCTCTCGGTGGCCAGCTCTGATCTATGTACATACATATGCATATACATACATATATGTAGGTAGAATGAGCCTGGAAACATAATGCATACCTACATATGTAGGTATGTATATACATATGTGTGTGTAAGAACCTATTTTTCAACCAACAAACATAAAAAATAATTATATATTTTTTGAAAGCGTGTTTGATCGTGATAAGCTGTACACCCCTCGTGCGTGATTAAGAATAACTTATACGTGAGCGTGCGTGATCGTGAAAATTTTCAAAATCATTCGTGCGTGAAAGTGCGTGAGTAAAATATTTTTCTGCGTGAGCGTGCGTGTCGTGAGTAAAAAACCGCTCACGTGCACATCTCTAAGAGTGATATAACTTCGTGCTAACCTGAATAGAAAATGAAAAAGCCAAAAAAACAGAAAATAGAAAATGAATAAAATAATAAATAAATCAATAATTGTATACACGTATAATCATTTCTCATATTCCATTTCATTAAAAATTTGCGTTAAATAGCTAATGTTAATAACAATCTCTATTCCAGTTGATAGACATGGGTGCTGATGAAGTGCATGGCTGCACAGAAAAATATCGGTATCTCCCCCCGCTAATAAAGTGTAGTTTAACTTTTCTTCTCTTCTTTAGAAACTCACATTAAATAATAATAACACAGTACAACAGCTAATCTGGGGGGGGGGGGTGAGAAATTCCAAGTCAGGGTGATGGTACTAGGTCAGTATAGTAAAACCCTCAAAGGGTTTGGCGTTCGTATGTGTCAGTTTTTTTTTATGACCTTTTAAATTTTTTCTTTTCCACTTGTCCGATTTTGATGAAACAAATTTAGAAAAATTAAGAATTACAATTTCTCTAATCTGTTTCTATACCGTTTTCCTATATGTGCAACACTTTCGAAGTTAAAAATAAATTTGTGGAATTTTTTTGCCTAAAAATTTAAATATTTTTTTTTTAAAATTCATAAAAAATCCAAAATGGAAAAAAGTGCCAAAACTAATTACTTTAGCGTAAAGTCACATAACTCATGAGCAAAAAACACGAAATTAATAACACTTGATCCTTTTTTCCGTTTTGGATTTTTTATGAATTTAAAAAAAAAAATTTAATTTTTAGGCAAAAAAATATTTTTTTGCCTCTACAAATTTATTTTTAACTTCGAAAGTGTTGCACATATAGGAAAACGGTATAGAAACAGATTAGAGAAATTGTAATTCTTAATTTTTCTAAATTTATTTCATCAAAATCGGACAAGTGAAAAAGAAAAAATTTAAAAGGTCATAAAAAAAAACTGACACATACGAACGCCAAACCCTTTGAGGGTTTTACTATACTGACCTAGTACCATCACCCTGACTTGGAATTTCTCACCCCCCAGTCAATAATCCCAAAAATGTTCCACAGTGTAATATTTTATTCAATAAGAATTGAAATTACTGAACTTAAGCCCGACTAAAAAACTATTTCTGATAAAATTACTTTTTTACTTTTTCTGTTGCCATTTTGAGATATCGATACTCTCTATCTTTTGATATTGCTAGCGAAACTTTGAAATCGAATGTTTTTTGGGATAAAACTGAATGACAAGAGAACTTTTTTCGATTAATTTTTGAGTGTCACTCTCGATAGTTTTACACGATAAATGTTCGAGATATATTTGAAATTGATATAAATAGCGAAAGTCTTTTTCGACTGGGATACAATGTGTATTTGCAAATACACTTAAACTAATATAATCACCCTGCAGTTTTAAAAAAGTAGAAATTTACTTAAAATCGTTAAGTATTTCCTTAACGAAAAATCGACTACCTACTACAGTTACCACAAGTAATGCAAGAGTTCGACTTTTGACTATCTCGCTCATGGATATGTTAATGTCTTCATAATAAAATTTTTTGTTTTTTGCGAGTGGAAAAAACTGTGCTGGTATAAGTGTTGCCATTTTGGTGCTTTTCGGGAATTTTTTGGTGCTTTTATCCTTTCTAAAGGGTATTTATAGTGCTTATTACAATTTCTCGCAATGATTTTTAGTGCTATTTCAATAATCAAAATTTTTTAAACTTAAACAAAGCAAAGAAGCAAACGCTTCTACTTTTCTCAATAAATTTTTTTAACTCCTTATAAGAATTTTTTTTATTCATTTGCAACGATTTTACTTTTTCAATTCGCATGCGTGAATACAATTAAACAACGTGTATTTGTCACTTGTGCAAATTGAAAAAATAACAAAAAAGTGTCTAAATTCCTATGAAATTGAAAATTTTTTAAAAGTAAATTTGGCATTAATTTTTTGTTAAACCTTATTAACTTATGGCTTTATTTAAGATAGAAAAACAACAATATAGAAAAAGCTTGGAAGAATTATCGAACGTTCAAAAGGTGGGTTAGACCAGCAAAAGATGTGTTCAGGACACTATGCATATGTTATTTTAAAATAATTGCCCGGTATAGCGATTTAATATGTCATAGTAAAACAAAAAATAAATACATATTTATATAAAACATAAATAACAGAGAAAATTTTGTTATAAGAAGATAAATAACAGAGAATATTTAGCTTAGTGCTTTTATCACAATTTTTTTGTTATTTTTACCTATTTTTACCCATTTTTATTTACTCACAGTGCTTTTAATGATTCAAGTGTTGGCAACACTAGCTATTGTTCCAAAGGAAATCAACAAGAAAAAAATTATTTTAAGTATACTATAGTTATTTTGATTTTGTGTTGGCGTCAGTTACAATTGGAAGTTCGTGGTCAGTGAATGTGTGATTTTAAGTGAAAAAGTTTGTTTTTTAGAAAGGTAAAAAGAGCAGTACAACTAAATTAAAACTTCTCATAAAAAGAACAATTAATTAAAAAATTCACTAATAATTAATTGTTTTATCAATAGAAAAATTAATTGTATTAAATAGCGAAATCACTGACGAAGGGTTATGCAGATGGTGGCAATTGACTATCGTCAATGTCATCCCCATGTTAAAATCGTCAGTCGTGTGTATTGCTAGGAGTTGGGCTGGAAGTTAGTGGTAACGGTTGCTAGTTAACGAAGTAGCTAGACATTCGCTAGCTACGCCGACTAATGGGCACGTCCCCTCCGCTGTTTGTCTGATGCTCGTCTCATACACAAGACTTACAGCCTGTATGTAGAACGCGACAAAGCCGACTCACGACGAACCGACCCATAGACGAATACGTAATGAAAAGCGTTTGTATAACGCGACTCCACTTTGTCGTGCAGCTTACATTAATTCGCCCATATGTCAATTATGTACTAAATCGTACTGTTGCCAACATGTTAAAAATTAGTTTTAGTTTATATTTTTTCATACAAAATTGTGTTTTCAGCTTGTGCATAAATGAAACACAAATGACATGCACATAAATAAAATAAACAATTAAAATAAACAAATTGTGCATAACATTTTTTTTAATTTTGTTTATAAAAGTATTTGTATAAAGGTAAGTAATCTAAAGTTGTTTAATACTCATAATATGATCTATATAAATATGTATATACGTCTTTACAGTTTTGGAATCCGAATCATTACACAAATTCAGAATACCCATAGCCACAGAACAATACGATAAAAATAAGTCTAACAGAGGCTTGGCATGCCATTTGGTGTTTAAATATACCCCGACTTATCCTGACGAAGCTCCATTCGTCGAAGTCGAAGATCCGGTCAACTTTGAGGACAATATGAAAAGGTGTTGTTAGAACATTTAAAAAATCCATAGAGGAATTCATTGGGATGCAAATAATATTCAGCTTAGTAAGCACGGGCCAAGAGTGGTTAAACGAAAGATGGGATGACTTTAAGAAAGCTAAAGAAGACGAAGAAGAACGCAAACTTTTGGAAGCCGAAGAAGCAGAACGTAAGAAATTTTAGGGCACACGTGTCACTGTCGAATCGTTTATGAAATGGAAATTGGAAGTTGCAGAGAGTACGGGTATAGCGGCTAAAAAAGAAAAGGCGTCAGATTCGAAAGAACTTACTGGTCGCAAATTGTTCATGTCTGATATTATTCATTGTCTGATATTAAATACTTTATGGAAGCTGGTGACAGAATTTAGAGTGTAAAAATCGATGAAACACTGTTTCAAGGAATTGGTGAGCTTGATTTGGATCAAGACGATGAGAAGGACGAAGATTGGGTGCCTGGAAATGATAATTAAATTTAAATAATAATTATTTTATTTTTGGTTTTAACGTAATTGTCGTCTATTTTATTCTTGTGCTAGTTGATACTGGAAAAAGTAATTTAATAAATTGAATTAATATGAAAATTTTAATTCAGATCCTTTTTAGATGAGGCTAACTCGGATAGATGTACGCCAGTGTTAACTATTTCTATATCATTTAAGTTGAAGCCATCATCATCGGACTCGTTTACTGATATGGTTTTTCTAGTGACAGACTGTTGTCCAGATTTTACTGGTGGTGGAAATTTTTCTCGTGGAAAGTCCAATTTTGACCATGAACCCGGTTCGGCTTTAGGCATTGTAATTTCTACTTTTATGCCGTACATCTGCGCCTTTGTATTGTTTACATTTATAATCTGAAAGAAATTATTAGAGGTTTAATATACATATATCATCTCCGGACATACACATATGTACGTTTGAATATATACTATGTACTTACAGTTATAAATCTATTTGGAATTTGGCATTAGTTTGATCCGGAAATAAAAGAAGGCAATGTAAACGTACAGGATTGACTTCTATTATACTTTTAGCGAACTTATATTATTTAACGTAAATTGATACAATAACAACTTTCGCCGTTTGGTGCCAGTCAAAGCGACATTGGACGATCGTCTTGTCATCATTTGCTAAAAATTTAAGTAATAAAAACAAGAACAATCTTAATATGGAAGCTTACTTACCTTTTCCTTGTTTGAAGTTCCATATTTTTATTTTTTTAATTACCTTTATTAATTATTTAAATTTTTTTTAGTGTTTTGTTTATTTTTTTCAACTTTTTTGTTTAAAACGATTAGAATTTTTACTCGCCCATCTTGACGTTTCTAGTGAGTCAAATCGCGTTTTACAAACCCAAATAAACTGACATCTGTTACGTTTTTAATAAAAATCGTCAACACTCGTGTTCTAAAAATCAAAAAAATAAATAATGCTAACATTTTAGCGCTTATTATCGACGAGTCGCGTTCTACAAACAGGATGTTACTCTGCTGCTGCTCACCACAATGACTCGCTGGCCTTACTTTCACATACTTATGCACGACTATCTGCTGCGTTGCTCACTTTACCCTTTACTCCAGCCGACCTACAGGCTTCACAATAAACTCAATGACAGACTGTAACTGTGTTATAACTTACTCAACAGCGTTGTCAACTTGGTTCTTTTCGCACCGTTTTTAGTGCTTTTTGAAAATTTCGACGCGAAGAATTTCGAAGTTAGTGCTCAGTGCTTTTTTAAATTCATTTTCACAGTGCTTTGTTCTCATATAACGATGGGACAAAAATAGAAGGCTTCTCAAATTTGGTACAGTATTTAAATTCACCTTATTTAAGACAAATTAAAGTTTTGAAAAAAAAACGGACCAATGACACGCCTATGGTCTAAAAAGTCAAAATTGTTGAATTTGCTATATTTTTCAAAATAAAACTGTATAAACTTATATTTTTTGTAAACATGTTAATCGCACCATGTGGGTTAGTTTTTACCGTTACTGTGAAAAGGACCTTTCGTCGTGTCAAGTGTCCTTTGAAGAAAATATGTAATAACTTTTATAAAAATTACCAGAATTTCATTAAAGTTGCAATTTTTGTACAAATCTAATAGCAAAGAAATGCGCATGTCTGTTTTTGACTTAATGTCACGCACACTCACAGTGAAAATATATAAATATATATATATAAATATATATAGTCACTCATGTGAGCGTGACTGTCACGCAAATTTTTTTTAAAAACATATTTATTCTTGAATGATTACGCACAATTAAGTTAAACATGTTTCAGTTTCACAAACTCTTACGCATGAAAAACACGTATTTCAGTTGTCACTCACTCTCACGTCGAAATAAAAATACACTGTTTTAAATTTCATAAAGCACCTTTTTTATTTAAAATTATTATTCATTTTTTTTATTGTTAAGCTCTGATTTTAGCATCATTAGTGACATATATAATATATTTGCTTATATTTTTTTTAATTATGGTGCTCCTTCAAGATAAAAAAGGATCTGAGGTAAGGAACAAATTACTAATTAAATACTTATGAGTGTTTATCCGAGAGGAATTTTTAGCATGCAACAAGCGCATCTTTCTCACATTTTTGTGATTGGTTTTTAACAGTTCTGCCGACAACCAGCCCATAATGTTCTTTCTATGATTTATGACTGGTAATTTTAATTACTAATTTTAAAATAAATAATTACAGGAAATTTTTAATGGCTTTACTACCGGTATGATAACATCACGTCCATGAATTTTAATTCTGTGTACAGTACTTGACATATGATACCATACATAATGAATTAAATACATATTTCTAGTCACTGTTAAAAAATCTTTGGAAGCCATATGATATTACTCTTGGTATAATACCAAAATTGTCAATAATTTTGTTTTAACCTGTTATTTCGGCTGCATCAGCAATATCTGAGAAAAAGTCACGATCAGTATTTCTGACATTGATTTTACCATGCCTAGACTTAATATGAGCTATTATTAAGAAGAAGATTCTTTCTATTTTTTCTGGTAAAAAAAAAATTTCTTATTATTCTTACCAACTCGCCAGATTTTATAGGGAATTCGGTCAGAAATGTGCAACAAGCATTCAAAATATGATATTAAGCACTGAGGTATTCCGAGCCGATATTTATAAGTATCCATATTTCGAACTTTGGAGAAATTAAAATTATTCATTTTCGTTCGAACTCCATTGCAATTAATACACAGATGGTGTTTTTCGTAGTCATTTAACATTTGGTGTTTTTTTAAATTGTGTATGTATTGGTTTTGTGCTGCAAATGCGGGGTTGTAGCTGGTTGAAAAATTATGCCAACTACAAAACCATTCTCTTCACCGAATTTGCCAACAAACTGCCATCTTTTTTTAGAAAATTAACGAAAGTGAGCGGTCACTTGAATGAACGATTTGACACAGCTCTAATACGTATTGAATCAAAAGAGAACTTGGTCTATGTTATGATCTCAATACTTTGAACTACTGAAATTTTCCAATAGTTAAATTTAAGTTTTTTATATCTATATACATATATGTGAAGTCATATTTACAATTAAGTGGAAACAACTAAATATCACTACATAAAACGAAATGAACCTGAATAAAAAAAGTTTTAAGCCAGATTTCTATGAATTACTTTGTATTTTAGCAAGATACATAACCACAAGAAATTCAAACTTAACGAAACTCAAGGTGCAAGTTAATTAGTATTATCTAAAAGTCCTAAGTAAGCTTTTTAGCTCTTACGTAAAACGTGTGAAATTTAAGTTGAAGTCTTTCGTTTTAAGTAGCGATACATTATTAACACAACAGTCAATACGCAATGTGCGAAGAACATAAAGAGTATCTTTAACGCAGTTATTTTGTAGTTCTTTCCATTTCCAAATTGCCCGTTGGATGTTGGAAAACGGATTTCAATATAGCTCTTTATATACATACATTTCACATATTTTTATTTGAAATGTTATAAAAAAGCTTTCGCGTCCTCGTAATTATACTTAAAGAAATGCTTAAGGAAAGTACGATCAGACTTTTCTGTGATGTTTGGCCTTTAAGAGTTTTGCGTTTCACTCGCACTTGTACAGTTATTTTGTGGCATTTTCTGTTAGGAGTTGCAAACGTTTTTAATAAGATTTATATTGGTGGAGATTATAAATAAAATCTTGGAGTGTATCTTGGTTACTCCTCGCTTGTAGCTTCCGATGGAAACTCCTACAACTAGGATACTCTAGCTATGTGCCGTTGCCATTTTTGGTTCCATTTGGAATACATATTCCAAAACAATAGTTACAACTGCCTTATAAATCAAAAGTGGTTCATTAATTAACGATTTATATATATATTCATAATGAAATAATTTTACATAACACCGAAATAATAGTTAAATAATATTATATATTAATTTATGAATAAATTTTATGTGTTGGTCATTAAAGTTAAAATTTGATTTGCCTTTGGTGGATTTTCGCAACATTTGATGGCAAAACAAAATTTTACGTTTTATAACATCGGCTCCATGGTACATCAAACATTCAAATTTACATCGTGATTTAAATATGCCCCTAGTGACTGAAGAAATTGGAAAATATGCAGGCAAATATTTAATAAAACTCGAGTATTATCCTAATCCCTTTGCTCGTAACATCTTGAACTTTACTGGACACATCCGCTTAAAAAAGAGGGACACTAAGCCTCTAATATGCAATACCGCAGATGAAACTTTTTGAGAATATTTTTGTGCTAGTACATCATTCTTGTATTAATAAATACTATCACTAAATTTGTGTTTGGCATTGGTCGGGCCGATTAATTATATCTAGACGTAAGATTTGATTACTTATTGTTAGTTAATTTTTTGGAAGATACAATAAATAAATACATAAAAAAAATTAAAATTTAAGTTAATTACTTGCTAATGAGTTTATTATATTCTTGTTTTCCCCTTTTTTTTAAAGGTTCGAACTTCTTTGGACTATCAGAGTCGGCTCATTCGCTTTGTTGGAACAAAAGTCATCAAGTTCTTATTGCTGGAATGAATCAAAAACAAATCAAATTTTACGATTTGAGGCGTAAGTAAAATTATAGCATAAACTGCCTTATAGTTATAGCAGTCTTTAAAATATAATATTATAGTCAAATCATATTTATATCAAATATAATCATCTCTTCAACAATGTAAACGAAAACAGTGTATAAAAGTTTAAAATCGTTTTCCGTTGTCAAAAGAAAACGGAAAACAAAAATACGTAGAATAATTATAAATCTGTATTATGAAAAATGATGAAAAGCTTTACATCAAACGCGTGAAAAAAATCAACCAAGTGAGCTATAGCATAGACCCATTTAGACTGACACGAAATGAAGTAGGATTGGTTAGGTTAACAGGCTGACGAGGGAAGAAAAGTGATCGGCTCAGTTGGGTCCATACAATTTTTGTCTCTTTGTGTCACCTGCAGGAAGAGGAGAGAAATCCACTGCTTCTAAAAAATGAATACAGGTATTTTAGATCAACCAATGAATGTGCTATCTAGGTATATGTAAGTAGCGCAATGACAACTACATCCACCAGGGCATTGGATACCATTCTTTATGCCTAACGTGTACACAGAAAAAATTATGTAGTAGAAATCGAACGAATGTGTAGTTTTTCTGAACAGTAATTACGTTTTCTGCACCGTAAACGCCTGTAGTAGAAAACTAAATAATTCGTTCAGTTTCGTAACAAACGTGCATTCAGTTTTCAATTATCTAAAGTTCAGCTTGCCCAAAGATGTTCAGAAATATACTATAGGCGTTCAATTACTATATTACTAAATGTACGTTCAATATATAACAACACGCATTAAATTTTTAAAAAACTGAACGCATATTAAAAAATAACCTACATATGTGCGTTTATTATTACTTAACATCAGTTTGGTTTTCTTTTATCAGAAGCATTCCGTTAATCAAATAAAACACCATTTTTATTAGTTTTATTTAATTAATTAGTATTTTTTATGTAAATATTTTGGTAACGCACATACATACATTTTTCCATTATAAGCATAACAAAATAAATATAATTTTAAAATTTTTTATACTGATTTCGATATCTATAGATGATAATAACTCTGTCAACGTCTGAAATAATGAAATATAAAACAATAACAGTATTCGAAAAAACAACTAAAAAAAATTCTTACCTTTTCAGAAAATATGTGTTTGTTAATATGAATCTCCTCCGAGGGGTGCTAAGAAAAAATTTCGTATAAAAGATCTGTAATATACATAAATGTACTTGCATATTACTTTTTAAAGTACTTCACGGAATTATGCTCCCGGTCCAACTTTTTTAATTGCATAAGCAATATCCAGTTCGTTTAAATACTCCAAGTGTCGGTATACGATTCTGGCTTCTAAAACCCAATATTAACATGCAATAACAACAATACAATTTTATAAATATAAAATAATTGTTCATGTACATATTGTAAGGTACCTTACCCACATACATACAATATACGATTGGGTTATACAAGTTGAAGTGTGTCAAAGAGTATTGTTCTTTTGCAAATTGCTGACACATGTTATCTTTAAGTATTCAACTCAAATGTATTGACACATGTTTCAACTTAAATGTATATTTATAATTTAAGTGTAACTTAAGGACATTGAGTGATTTCTGAATCACTCAATACTAGATAAGTAAAATAGTATATAAGCAGAAAAATTTTTATAAATAAAATAGACTTTAATTTACAACTTAGATCGCCTCTTCAGCCTTGTTTTATTTTATTGTCTCACAACTACACAGGACACCACTATATAATATGTATATATGTATATAAATAATTGAAAAAAAAATCACAAATAACTCACCTTTGAACTCCGGCGAAAGATATTGCAAACCAAATTCTTTTAATAATCCTTTCATACTATTTTTATTTGCGTACTTGATTTAAACTTATTTTTTTTTTCAATGACATCTTTTCAAAATTTGTATAAAATAAATTAAAAAATATTCTAACAAGTATAAATAAAATATAGTTTATATAACATATACCGACAACTTATCTCGCTGATAGACAACACATACTACATATAATCAAACTTGCACCTACCACAAATTACACAATAAAAATTTTCCTAAGAACAAGAATTTTTGTTCTGCTCGAAATCGGAAATATTATCGGGCAATATTTTCTTCCATATTTTTCTTGACTAAAGGACAAACTTTAAAATGGCTTTTGTTTGGAGTAAAAATGGTGTTATGCAAATGTATACTTATGTTTTTGTTTGATTGTACCACTTGTACCTAAAAATGTAAAAATTTGTCAAAAAATATTTTTACGATTCAGCGTTCACGTTTTTTAAACGAAGTGTTCAGTTATTTCTAATTTTTTAAGCAAGTTCCGTACAACATTTTATATTTTGTATGACAAAATTTACTAAATATTGCGTTCAGCTCTTTTGAATGACAATTCTGCCATAAGTTAAGTAAATCTTTACAGAAAAACTGCACAAAACGTTTAGGTCGCTTATGGAGAAGCATACTTTTTTCGTTCAGCATACACAAAATTCATATTTACGAGCTGAACGCTACATATTAAGAAACAAAATATGCGTGTAGTAAATGTGCCTACAAGCATTCAGCTTGACGTTTTCTGAACATTGCGTTTACCTCATTTTGTTTTTTCTGTGTAGACATTCGTATTAGATACGAAGCAGCTCTTTCTACAAAACGTCTACAAGAGAAGATAGGTAATAGGAACGTCCTAAATCCGTCGCTTTATAATACTATATCTATCTCTTTATATCTCTGTCTGTTGTTTAAGGTCATGATTTGTGACGTCACATATGAGTATTTGTGTGTATAATTGAGAGAGAGGGCGTTGACTTTTATATTTTGTTGTATTTGAGAGATGGA
This sequence comes from Nowickia ferox, assembly GCA_936439885.1. NCBI lineage: Eukaryota > Metazoa > Arthropoda > Insecta > Diptera > Tachinidae > Nowickia > Nowickia ferox. The sequence continues at coordinate 4,684 of CAKZFG010000003.1, read as the reverse complement.
TATGTTGCTTTATAGTTTCTGATATCCCATCATTAGGGGTTCATAGGTTCGCTATTTGCTATCAATAATATTGTGATCATAGAAATTTGTTTTCTGCAGTTACATACTTACTTACTAAAAATTTATGTAGTGTGTATGTATGTAGTTATTTATTGTTGGATCTACAGTGAGTCTCTTTAATTTTCGGTTTTCACATTCGCAATCAATAAAGAGTCTACCAAAAAATGGCAGTCTGAAAAGTTTGTTTTATTATTTTACTTATCAATTGAGTACGAATATAAATTCATAGAAAATAATCGAAAAATATCAATAAGTAAAAAATAACATATTCAAACTACAAAAAGTGTTACATCATTAATATTCTATTTTGTTGAGTAATCAAGAAACCAAGAGAGTATGAACCATTTTGAATATAATTAGTCCTTTTAAAGATATTTATCACATCACAGTAATTCACATAAGCAATTTGATACATTTAAAAAAAAAGTTTATCATACCTTATAAGAATATCGGTTAAGTTTTTTTCTCAAGTCGAGAATGTGCCACAGACTTCACGGTATGAAGTTGTGAAGCAATTTTAAAAATTCTTTTTTTATATGAAATGATATACTCCACAAGTGGTCCCATTTTCACAAATATGCGATAGGAGCAGGGGAATGGGTACCTCCCATACAAATTAATTACGGAGTATGTGGAATACCATATAATTGAGAGTCTTCAAACTTGATTAGAATTACTTTACAGTTAATGCGCGTAATCCAGCGGAAAAGTAGTGGTATAACAGTAGGGAAAGGGCTCCCTCTCATACAAAGTAATCACTAATTAAGAGATTTCTCCGTCATTTGCAAAGCGAATTTAATAATTATTCTTTCTATATGAAATAGTATACCACAAAGGTGGTCCCATTTTCACAAATATGCGATAGGAGCAGTGGGATGGATACCCCCTTACAAAGTAGTTATTAATTATGGCATATATGGAATACTATATCATTGACAGGCTTCAAACAGCATTTTTACAAATATGCGATAGGAGCAGGGGGATGTATACCCTCCATACAACGTAGTTATTAATTATAGCATATATGGAATACTATATCATTGACAGGCTTCAAACTTGGTGAGAATTAAACTTCAGTTAATGCATATAATTCAGATGAAAAGTAGTGGTGTAAGAGTAGGGAAAGGGCTCCCTCCAAAACAAAGTAATCGCTAAATATTGCATATTAATAATAGCATATCAGTGTGTAACGTTTACAAACTTTATTTAATTTTCAACTTATCTATTCCGTAGTCGGTTGGTTAAATTGAAGTTTAGATTGAAGTTTTTTGGGCCTTGATCGATGCATATGTATATGTATATGTATATGTATATGTATATGTATATGTATATGTATATGTATATGTATATGTATATGTATATGTATATGTATATGTATATGTATATGTATATGTATATGTATATGTATATGCATATGTATATGTATATGTATATGTATATGTATATGTATATGTATATGTATATGTATATGTATATGTATATGTATATGTATATGCATATGTATATGTATATGTATATGTATATGTATATGTATATGTATATGTATATGCATATGTATATGTATATGTATATGTATATGTATATGTATATGTATATGTATATGTATATGTATATGTATATGTATATGTATATGTATATGTATATGTATATGTATATGTATATGTATATGTATATGTATATGTATATGTATATGTATATGCATATGCATATGTATATGTATATGTATATGTATATGTATATGTATATGTATATGTATATGTATATGTATATGTATATGCATATGCATATGTATATGCATATGTATATGTATATGTATATGTATATGTATATGTATATGTATATGTATATGTATATGTATATGTATATGTATATGTATATGTATATGTATATGTATATGCATATGCATATGTATATGTATATGTATATGTATATGTATATGTATATGTATATGTATATGTATATGTATATGTATATGTATATGTATATGTATATGTATATGTATATGTATATGTATATGTATATGTATATGTATATGTATATGTATATGTATATGTATATGTATATGTATATGTATATGTATATGTATATGTATATGTATATGTATATGTATATGTATATGTATATGTATATGTATATGTATATGTATATGTATATGTATATGTATATGTATATGTATATGTATATGTATATGTATATGTATATGTATATGTATATGTATATGTATATGTATATGTATATGTATATGTATATGTATATGTATATGTATATGTATATGTATATGTATATGTATATGTATATGTATATGTATATGTATATGTATATGTATATGTATATGTATATGTATATGTATATGTATATGTATATGTATATGTATATGTATATGTATATGTATATGTATATGTATATGTATATGTATATGTATATGTATATGTATATGTATATGTATATGTATATGTATATGTATATGTATATGTATATGTATATGTATATGTATATGTATATGTATATGTATATGTATATGTATATGTATATGTATATGTATATGTATATGTATATGTATATGTATATGTATATGTATATGTATATGTATATGTATATGTATATGTATATGTATATGTATATGTATATGTATATGTATATGTATATGTATATGTATATGTATATGTATATGTATATGTATATGTATATGTATATGTATATGTATATGTATATGTATATGTATATGTATATGTATATGTATATGTATATGTATATGTATATGTATATGTATATGTATATGTATATGTATATGTATATGTATATGTATATGTATATGTATATGTATATGTATATGTATATGTATATGTATATGTATATGTATATGTATATGTATATGTATATGTATATGTATATGTATATGTATATGTATATGTATATGTATATGTATATGTATATGTATATGTATATGTATATGTATATGTATATGTATATGTATATGTATATGTATATGTATATGTATATGTATATGTATATGTATATGTATATGTATATGTATATGTATATGTATATGTATATGTATATGTATATGTATATGTATATGTATATGTATATGTATATGTATATGTATATGTATATGTATATGTATATGTATATGTATATGTATATGTATATGTATATGTATATGTATATGTATATGTATATGTATATGTATATGTATATGTATATGTATATGTATATGTATATGTATATGTATATGTATATGTATATGTATATGTATATGTATATGTATATGTATATGTATATGTATATGTATATGTATATGTATATGTATATGTATATGTATATGTATATGTATATGTATATGTATATGTATATGTATATGTATATGTATATGTATATGTATATGTATATGTATATGTATATGTATATGTATATGTATATGTATATGTATATGTATATGTATATGTATATGTATATGTATATGTATATGTATATGTATATGTATATGTATATGTATATGTATATGTATATGTATATGTATATGTATATGTATATGTATATGTATATGTATATGTATATGTATATGTATATGTATATGTATATGTATATGTATATGTATATGTATATGTATATGTATATGTATATGTATATGTATATGTATATGTATATGTATATGTATATGTATATGTATATGTATATGTATATGTATATGTATATGTATATGTATATGTATATGTATATGTATATGTATATGTATATGTATATGTATATGTATATGTATATGTATATGTATATGTATATGTATATGTATATGTATATGTATATGTATATGTATATGTATATGTATATGTATATGTATATGTATATGTATATGTATATGTATATGTATATGTATATGTATATGTATATGTATATGTATATGTATATGTATATGTATATGTATATGTAAGTATATGTATATGTATATGTATATGTATATGTATATGTATATGTATATGTATATGTATATGTATATGTATATGTATATGTATATGTATATGTATATGTATATGTATATGTATATGTATATGTATATGTATATGTATATGTATATGTATATGTATATGTATATGTATATGTATATGTATATGTATATGTATATGTATATGTATATGTATATGTATATGTATATGTATATGTATATGTATATGTATATGTATATGTATATGTATATGTATATGTATATGTATATGTATATGTATATGTATATGTATATGTATATGTATATGTATATGTATATGTATATGTATATGTATATGTATATGTATATGTATATGTATATGTATATGTATATGTATATGTATATGTATATGTATATGTATATGTATATGTATATGTATATGTATATGTATATGTATATGTATATGTATATGTATATGTATATGTATATGTATATGTATATGTATATGTATATGTATATGTATATGTATATGTATATGTATATGTATATGTATATGTATATGTATATGTATATGTATATGTATATGTATATGTATATGTATATGTATATGTATATGTATATGTATATGTATATGTATATGTATATGTATATGTATATGTATATGTATATGTATATGTATATGTATATGTATATGTATATGTATAT